>CAMQGK010000549.1:9195000-9770000 GCA_947000775.1 Pterois miles
CGTCCATTAGTTAGTTTACTCCACCACAGAATCAGGAGTTTTCACACCAAAAACGATGTGAGAGTGTATGGAAATGCGGCTGTCACACACTTGAACTGAAAGTTTTCATACATGTCTGATGTGTTGAGATGTGCGAGGATACAATCCACGTACAGTATGTGTGAAAGAAAAAAAAAAAAAAGAGTGAGTAGTAGCTTTTCGCGTGGGTGGTTTTGCCTGAGGACTGCAGTGTACTTCACCGTCCCTGCCTGCTGATATCGCTCTCCTGCAGCCTGGTTTGGCGTTTGCACTTCCCATCATAGCGCTCACCGTGCTGGAGGTAGTGTGGGAGGTATCGGGAGATAATGTGTGTGACCCCCCCAGTGCACCCTGAACCTGTGGCTCGGTTGTGGAGCTGTAGCCTCTGGTCTGCTGCTTCACAGTCAGCATCCTCACTGGGTAACTCTGTGGGAGTTTGTGCAAGATCTGTGTTTCCTGATGGAGATGGATTGATTTTGTATTTTAATTTGTATTACGTTGAAGAGAATCACTGATTTCTGCCTAATGTGGTAAGTGAACGCAATAAGTTGAGATAAGACTAAGATAAGATTTCTTAAATTTTCATCCCAAATGATGATGAATTAGCAGCTTAGCTTTGGGTGTCAACCAAATCTCAGCTTACGTCCCCCTCTCAATAATAGATAATATTAACGATTATCTCTACGATATCCAGAGCATTAATATAGCAGCAAACAGCTATTTGCTATTTTATTATATAGAGGAGTGATGTCTCCCTGACCAGAGAATGAAGTTGCTGTGTGTTGTAATTCAAGCTTTTTTTGCTTTGTTGACATAGCCGGGCTGTTATCACTGTCAGCGCTGTTAGCACCGTTAGCTATGAACCACCGGGTCAGTCATCGCTATGTTGAGAGTCTCGCGGAGGCAACAGAAATGCACCCAATCACAAATTTAGTACCTTTAACACCAAATTTGAAAAATCACTGCAAAAAGTGACTATTTTTGTAAATTCTGTTGGACTTGATAAGTTCTGACTGATTTTCCTTCCTTCCCCTTGGACTGAATGGCAGGTAGCACTCAAGTCCATTTAATGCTTGTCTTAGAGCTTTTGATCGTATAACACCATCGTCATCTGCTGTTTCCAGGGCAACGATAAACTATGAAGCTCAACCAGCGAGCCAACAGGGATTAAAAGTACCAAGTGCTTAGACGTAATGGATGTTCAAACATTTACAATTTCATGACACCAGGGAAAACTCGTGATGATGGTCTTGTGACATGCTTAAAAGCTCCAGAACAGGTTCTAAATGGATATTAAGATGATGATGTTGAGATTAATTGAATTAATTGAAATCTATAGTATCGCTGTTTAATAGAGTTTCTCAGAGAGGAGGCGATAAGGAGGAGTCATGCGCTATCTTTGGATTTTCTCCTACTGAATCACACAAGTAGACTCTTGTAAAAGACGGAAATAGGCAGAATGATGTTGAGCTTTGTGGGTTGGATTTCAGTTATGTGACACTTGCAGTAATATATATATATATATATATATATATATATATATATATATATATATATATATATATATATATATATATATATATATATATATATATATATATATACACATGCACGTTTAGTATTAGGCAGCAAACATATACACAAACAATAACTGGTGTTGTGTCCTGTAGTCATTCGATATATTTCCCAAGAGCACACATAAGTGAGTCAGGTTTCAAATATGCTTCATTTCCCGATAATATTTGGTTGTTAGGGCAAAAAGTCCAGCATGTATTCATATATTACACAAGCCTGCTCAGTGATGACGTTGTTCTGAAGCCCCCTAAAGGGACATTGCAAAAGAGTAATCAGGATCAGATAAATGGGAGCTCCTCTGCTCTGAGCTATTTTCTGCTGAATGTCTAAACTTGTCTGCATCAGAAATCGGAGATTGTGACTAATAACGTAGGGTTGCACAGCGGAAGGCCGTATTTTGGGCATCTGAAAGTAAAACTCCCAACTCCCAACTCATTTTCTACTCCACAGTGTTAGAGGACTTACAGTCTAAACACTTCCAAGGCTTGGATGGGCATCAAATGCTCCAAAAAAATAATATAAAAAACTTTTCCCAGTTGAATCATCAATACTAAAGATGACAGATGGACAATATGTGGTTCTTTGATAAAATATCAAAGGTACCAGCTTGTGTACGTAGAAACGTCAGAAGAGAGGTCGAACGACGATTCCCAGTGAGCTGAACATGACAGTCACATTGTGTAGAAAGAATTAGTTCACCTCTGGGTTAATGTTGGACAATTACTACTGTATGATGAGGTGTTTTCAGCCTAATTGCAACAGCAACTTGTTTGATTTAGTGTATAAACACAAGAAAATCGGAATAGTTGTGTTTTTGTTACCTTAGAATGAACTGATTATATCTACATATGGAGCGGGTCGTCTTCACAGAGCTGGCCGCCATGTTTCCACAGTGGCTTATAATGGACAAACCATGGACAAAACACTGGCTCTAGATAGCGGCATTTGCGTTTTGGCCACCATAGTTCTCCTACACGCTTGGCACGTGAAGTTTCTGCAACCTCACCGCCAGACGCCACCAAATTGTACACATTGTACCTTTAAGGATATAATTGAAGAAATAGTTTGACATTTTGGGAAATATGCTTATTCATTTTCTTGCAGAGAGTTAGAGGTTGACACCACGTAGATGTCTGTGCAACCAGCAGCCGGTTAGCTTAGCTTAGCTTAGCTTAGCTTAGCACAAAGACTGGAAACAGGGAAATGCCTACCTGTCCTATACTTTCAAAAGGAAACATTGAAATGGGAATTTACCGTGGAGCTAAAATACTTATTTTAACCCAATTATTTCAGTGGAATTTTACATTGAAGTCATAATGATGATGATATCGTTACTGTTGAACTGTCTCAACTCAAGCTTCACACAAACAACACATTTACACTCCTTGTGAACCAGCACGAGCTTGTCTCTGTACGGGCCCAGCGTCTCCATAGTGACGAGATGGAGAGGAGGAGGAGGAGGGGGGGGGGGGAGTGTAAACTGGGTAGAAAGAGAGCGAGTGCAGAGAGAGAGAGAGTGTGAGAGAGAGAGAGAGAGAGAGAGAGAGCGAGCGCTCAGGCAGAGACATGTAGGAGATGTAGTCTGGCTGCCGCAAGCTGAAGAAAGAGGAGGAGTTGGTGAGCGCTGGAAATCTGCAGAGTGAGAGAAAGGGAGACAAAAGCTGGTGGTGAGGAGGCGAGGAGTAAAGCCAGGAAAGCTTGGTTGAAGACAGAAGAGAGGAAGAGAAGGAAGACGAACTTGTCTTTGACAGCAAGAACGCAACGGCAAGAAGAGAAGAGCGTGAGACAAGAAAGCACAGGAGGAGACAAACTGAAGACGACCTTTCATTTGGAATAAGTCTGGAGGAGAGGTAGGTAACCCTGCTGATGGACAGCACAGGGAATGAGTGATGAAGAAACAGGGACATCTGTTAAAAGCAAGACACACAATGATGAACCGCTGATCCTTTTGTTCTTTGCTTGCTGTTTTATTTCTGCATCTTTCATGCTCTGCGAGACTGTGGTGATTAAAACATATGAAACGCTTCCATGCCGCTCAATCGACACTGCTGACTAGGCTAATTCACTGGCTGTCTAAAGGTGTGTGTGTGTGTGTGTGCAGGAGTTAAGAGATAATTGTGTGCATCTAGTGTGTAGGAGTGTGTCCTCGAGCCACCTGAGAGAATGAGCTCAGTGAAGCAATGAAGCATCCATTGAGCTTTGATAAAACTTAAGTTTATTATTCCTCAACACGACAGAAAGTCACGTCTCTGTCTGTCTCTCTCCTTGTGAATTTAAGCCTATAAATCTTTGCAAAATTTGCACCATGTTACCTTGAGCATAAGCTCAATCCCTGCAAGAAATTGAACGAAGTTCTCATATTTGTCTGTGTCACAAGACTTTCTAAAAGGCAAGTTAAACCCCAAATTAGGTTTCAGCTCAGAAAATGTCAATCCTTTTCTGTAGTTCCAGACTGGGTCAAGTCAAGCGGAGAAAAAGAGCAAAAAAGCTATTACTACTACAGTAAAACCCACTCAAATCCAATTGCTGCCCTAATTTGTGTCCTATCCTCATTTGCATGCGTACAACATACTCTTAAAAGATGGCGAGAGGAATGAAATCTGGGACGAGCCCAATAAAGAATATCATTTTTAAGAGAGGGATGTTAGTTTGTGCAGGCGTAAAGGCTGACTGTTAACACAAGTACATACTTTTGTGAAAATCACAGTGTGTGGGTACAACTGTAAACATTTATTAGCAAAAGGAAGGCTAATCCGCTGTCATATGATGACTGTTTTCTGGTTTGTAATCTCTACTTTCTGTTCAAAGTGATGATGATGAAAGAAACAGCAGAGATTCCCAGATTATTTTACCTCCACTTGTATTAAGATCCAAAAATCCGAGAGAAACCAAGTCATAGATGATAAGTCAGTATTTTCTAGCCTGTTTGGACTTGTGTTGTAGCAACGATGATGGGAAACAAGGCAGCAGTTTTAGTGCAAGACTGGAGCGGAAAGTAAAGCGAGGACCTTGCGGGAGGTAAATAGAGGGAGAGAAAGAGACAGGTCCCGGCAGGACGAGGGGAAGAGAAGTATTTGTCTTCTGCCAGGCCCGTACAGACAGAAAGATTGACTTGGAAACTCTGCCAAGTGCTTTTTACCTCAGACGCCGCTCGATCAATCACAATCCTGCCTCCTGCTCATCGAGTCGTCACTACGGCGGCGAGTCACAGCAGTAGATTTCCCTTCAGTGACTGGCATTAGTCACTAGGCAGCCCAGAGAAACCAGTGTGACGGATGATGCTGAGGGAGACATTTCACAGACAAAGCTTTTTGACGTACAGTAACTGGAGTGTTGATGCTCAGGGTTTAAATTCTACAGACCAGTTTGGTTGTGCTACCACTATTTTCAGAAACTGGTTCAAATTAATTTGGATAACTCTACCGAATCTTTTTTTTAAGCAAGTCCTTGAATGATTAATACACTTCAATTTCACAGCTTTAAGTCATTTATATGAGTAGGGAAGAGTTTATTTTCAAAGTGTTAACATCTTATTTTGGGACTGAACTGGGTCATAAAACAGGAACACAGACTGTAAATCAGCTGCTGGATGTTTTCCCCAAAACTTTTGTCCTCATCTGCAGGTATCCGAGCCTTAAAGTCTTTGTATATGTATGCTTTATGTGTGTGTGTGTATAAACATCAGAGTGACATCTTGAATAACCTCAAAGCATGAAGGACATCTTGCTTTAGGTTTGGTCTATCTATAGCACCACCACACTATTGACTGCCTGTAAGGTTTGGCTCTGTTTACACTGCTGCTCAGATGCGGCTATGATTCAGATTTTTTTGCCATATCTGGTTCAGATCAGGAGCTAACTCTTTCTAACTTAAAACTTAGCCTTATTATAATGCAAGTGTTTACGAAGTGAAGATTTAGATGTCACTAAATGAATATACAGTAGGTCGCACAACTCAAATAATCTAAGTTCTTATGTGGAGATTTATCTTTAACAAATATTTACACCCAACGATTACTACAGTAGGTGTACCTGTTCAGTACTACAGGATAACTAAAGTTAGCTAGCTGACGTATGACTGGTTTAGATGGAAAAGTAAGAGAGGTGGTCGACAACACACATATTAAATATTATATATAAATATTAAATACCAATGAAAACTGGGAGGTTACATTTCACAAAAATAAACACATACTACCTGAAATTACAATATGTTACTCCAATATTGTTTGCCAAAATGTATGAATGCATGTATGAACTGTATGAATCATTAATGCTCATAAAAAGAAAGACATGCACATACAGTGTCCGATAGGATGGGTGCTGGATGAAAGAAATATTTAGCAGAGTTAAGACAGATAGATCTGCACCCCAAAGTCTGGTTAGAAGGGTTTTTATTGCTGTAACGTTTCAAGCACCAGGCTCTATTTGGTGTGCAGATTTATCTCTTTTAATTCATTCTTAAACACAAACTTCTCCATGTATGTCTATACAGTAAATGAAATAATGTAATGCCTACATTTACAGAGGATTGTCATTAAGTCTGAAATATTATTTGAAACTATTTTTGCTACAGCTTGTTATTTTACAAAGAGTTTTCTTAGTTGATAGCTTGTGATTGGACTGCGCTGCAGATGTTTCTTAGAAACCAATTTACGCTTTGCTCAGGTTTTAATTGTGCATTCCCACTTAGTAAATTACTCACCAATTACTAGTCGGAGGTAGCTAGTAATAATAAAGCTTACATTCAAACTTGGTAATGAATTTACAAATCGCTTGTGCAACACAATCCATTTCTTGTCAGATGATAGAGGAGAGAAAGACACTGGACACAGATAAACCTCCTTTACTGTAAATTATGGCGTAATTCTGATCACCAGTGTTAATTCTAATGTAAATATCAGGAGGAAATTGGCATCTGAAAGAACGGCACAAATACTCAACTGTTCCTCTTTTCATTGTATAATTTTCCCACCACTCGCTGGGAATCATGAAGGCGTTACACAGCATGGTCCCATCCGAAGCTGTCTGTCAGCTCAGAGTTCACAGATGCACATATGGTTACTACAAGCATCCTATTAACCTCATCATGTATCTGAAGCCTTTTTCCCCCAAATAGAGCACATACTGTATGTTCCACACCTCACTGACTGACCATGAGCAGCTGTTGTATGTGAACCTCACGGTATCGCTGATGTGCAAGCTACCAGACAACAACAACATAAACATCACTCCACTGCGCTCTGTCTCTCTGTTCCCATGTCAACCATAACCGTGTGATGTCACGCGAACATGCACATCGGGTTGTACGCACACGATCGACAAAAGGTGATGTGAAATGTAGCCTTAGTGATCAGGAATAGCATGTTTGATACCTCTTATCTCCTGGTTCTGTAAAAAAATTTTGAACATTTTAAACAATCAATTTGTTAGTTTTAATCAATTTTCATTATTGATACTGTGTCGTTAAATCGATACCTCTCTCTATATTTTAGCTGTCCACCGATTAAAATATTTAATCAGGATTAATCGCAAACTAATCACACTCAGCATAGGAGTGGGTAAATATGCTGCTTTATGCAAATGTATGTATATATTTATTATTTGAAATTGATTACCAACACTAAACAATGACAAATATTGTCCAGAAACCCTCACAGGTTCTGCATTTAGCATAAAAAATATGCTCAAATCATAACATGACAAACTGCAGCCCAACAGGCAACAACAGCTGTCAGTGTGTCAGTGTGCTGACTTGACTATGACTTGATCCAAACTACATGTGATTATCATAAAGAAAGAAAGAAAGAAAGATATTCCTTTATTAGTCCCACAGTGGGGAAATTCAGTTTTACACTCTGTTGTTCACAGTACATAGTACATATACATGTCAATGGAGAGATGTCAGAGTGAGGGGGCTACTCCTGACAAGCGCCCAGAGCAGTTGGGGGTTTGGTGCCTTGCTCAGGGGCACCTCGGCAGTGCCCAAGAGGTAAACTGGCACCTCTCCAGCAACCAGTTGGTCTTGGTCCATGGGGGATTTGAACCCGGGTCCTCCACATCCTAACCCAAGTCCTTACGGACTGAGCTACTGCCGCGGGCCTTACGGACTGAGCTACTGCCCTACTGCCGTGGGCATGTCTGTAAACGGGAGACTCTTTGGTACCAAGAAGACCCATTTACATTCACATAGCTTGAGGTCAGAGGTCAAGGGACCCCTTGAAAATGGCCATGGCAGTTTTTCCTCGCTAAAATTTAGTGTAAGTGTGGAAACGTTATTTAACCTTTTTCACGACCATCTAGTATGACGTGGTTGGTACCAATGGATTGGTTTGGTTTTGTAGTCTCATATGATGCCAGTATCTTCACTCTAACTTTAAAACTGAGCCAGCTACAAGCTAAAAATTGCAAGTAATGTGTTAAAAAAATTAACAAAATTATGAAATTGGTGGCGTTAGCGCAATTACTATAGCATTAACTTTGGCAGCCCTAATTTTAACACTTGCATTATTGCAGTTTGAAAAGGCCGGAGGTGGATAAACTCTTTGAAGCACCCACACCCAGATAGTATTATAAACATACTCACATATGCATGGATGTTCACACACACACAGCCCAGTGCCGTAGGAGAGCTTGTGCTTCTCTGCAGTGTGAAAATCGCTTCCATCTTGGGGGCTTTGAAGTATTTATTAACCCAGAAAAATATCATACACCATTTCCTCTCTCATCATAGTGGCAATTCAATTCATGAGCTCTTGTGTGTGTGTGTGTGTGTGTGTGTGTGTGTGTGTGTGTGTGTGTGTGTGTGTGTGCATGTGCGCATGTGTACGTGTGTGTGTGCGTGTGGAGGTAAAGCGAGATCGCGTTTCAGCCTTGATCCTGCAGCACTTGGCAATGTTTGCCACACACACACACACCCCACACTCACACACACACACACACACACACACACACACACACACACACAGAGCCTGTGCTTCCAGTCATAGTTACAGTTCTCGTGCTATTAATGGAGATGTATCTGTCTCCACGTAGGCGGGCTCATTAACGGCCCATTCTCATTGGCTCCCTGTTCTGTCAGCACTGAAACAAGCCTTCCCATTGGTCCCTGTTAGATATCGTTTTCAACACATCACCCTTTAGCTGCAACTCCCTTCCACTCTTTGGTTGCTAGGCAACCAGTGGTCTCTTGTTTCCCTCCGGTGCCCCCCCCCCCCCCGCTATGTGGTGTGTGTGTGTATATATGTCTATATATACAGTGTATGTGGCTGTATGTAGGAGCGACTGTGGTTGTAAAGCTGAAACCTGGACTTCACTGTCTTGATCTCAGCCTAGCTCACAGCTGCTTGCTTTCTGAGGGTTATACAGTATGTGTTGTGTCTATCGAGAGTCCAGGCAAATCGATACTCATACTGCCATCCGAAAAGCTCCACCTCCTGACAACGTACACACTAAGTGAGGGATGGAGCGACGAACAAGGTGGCTGGCTGTGATTAAGTATTAAGGGTCAGAAAAACGTCAATAATCGGGTGAAAAATGAGCCGAGCATTGTTGCTGTAAATGTCTCTCTGCTTTCACACTCGGCATGTGCTGTGCTCATTATCCACATTTCATCAATGCTTTTCTATAACAAGCCCCATTGATTGAAAGGTGGATGCTAACAGATTTAGTACCACAGCTCAGGATTCTCCTTAACTCGGCTAATGTTTGTTCTCATATTTGCATTTCTTGCACAAAGCCATTTCGTATGATTGTAGTACAGTAATTACATTACTCAACCGGGGTTATTGGAGTCCAATTCCCTCAGCACTAGCCAATCCAAACATCTGACCTGCCGCCAACCAAATTCTGTACAGTTTTCTAGTATTTAAAGGAAGAGTTGTGGAGCAATAACTTCCTGGTGTCTCCACTGGTTGCTTGGCCACTGCTCCCAACCAAGAAACAGTCCGATGCATGACCCCCATGAAGCTGAATTATCATCGTTACGCTTGTTGTAAGAATTCAACAAACAAGACAAAATGTATTTAATTAGTGAGCTTTGGAGGTGCTGGTAGGCAGGTTTTACCTTCAGGCTAGTTGTTTCCAGTCTGAATACCAAGCTAAGCTAACCGGCCACTTCTCAGAGTGGTATCCATATTTTCAATTTATCCATATTTTCAACTTATTTTTCTAACTCTTAGCAAAATAAGCGCATTTCTCAAAATGTCAAACAAATGCTTTAAAAAAAAAAAAAATCTGGGACTTTAATCCCCCAATATTACCAGCCCGTTCTCAATCCCAAATGCAAAGGCTTTGTCAAATCCCTATGTAGCGGTATGAGACGCACCAGGCTTTCCATTAACTGAAAACCCATCCGCAACAATCAATGCTGCCGTGGTTCTGATGTTACAATCAGCTGTTCGGTCGCGTCCCATGTTCACAACGTCAGGTCACATTTGCACTGTAAAAAGCAACCATGTTGTTTTTTTTTCTAAGTCCAAGTGGTTTTGTTGCCTGAACGTTAGCACATATTTTTGTTTAATTCACAACATTTTAAACGTGCAACCGAAATGTGACGCTGGGGGGTTTTGACAAAGCATCACTATGTGAGGAACTGGGATGAGAACGTGTTGCATATTACAGTCTGCATGTTGTTTAAAGTCTTCTCTGGTGGAGAATGCTAATCCTCTTTTAGTGTTCTTCAGTTTTTATGTCTTTTTTGCCACACTTGAAGATATTTAGTCAAAAAAATATGAGAATCAGCCTCCGAATCCTCAGAAATATCGCAAAGGTCATGACCTTGATGTCGTCAATAGCCACAGCCCTGTGCTCAACCTCTAAGATGGCACTGAGACAGACATGGGCTATTTGCTGATCAATATTACCATTCAACTGGCCTGTAATGTATTCTGACCTGAGCAAAATAAGAAACCTTACGCCAGTGATTCTTTGATCTGGAACAATCGATGGAGGATTCTTCAAAGGGCTTGAACCCCAGCAGCGCCATTAGCAGATGACGCCTGGGGGGCTTCAGGGGTCTGCTGATATCACAGAGGTCACAGCCTCTTTGTCTGCAGGGGAAAGGGGATCGGTCATATTGACAGGAGCCTGGACAAGATAGATACACATAGAGAAAGCTAACAAACAAAGATGGACCAATCACATGCAGTTGCCAAGGCTGAAGAGAAGAAGCTATTTAATGTGCGACTGCAGAGCCTCTTCTTTTATTAGGCCGAATCACTGACTCTCACTCTATTTATTCTCTCGGACTGTCACTTCTCTTTTCCTTCTATCAGCTGAATACAGTGAGAGACGGAGTGAAAGTGGGAGAGAAGAGAGCAGATGATGAGAGGTAATTTGAGGTCAGAATATGGATGGAGTGAAAAGGGATATGAGGGCGATGAAAGGGATATTTAGGCGAGTCAGTGCAGATTAAACAGGAGCAGAGGCCGATGAAAGCATCTCCTTCTCCATCATTAAAACTACGTGCTAGCTTGAGCACAGACAGTGACTGGACTGTTGGTTCCCTCGCTGGGTTTTACGCTCCAGTGAGCCGACCAGCTTCCAACCTCCCCTCCAGTAGGACACGGAGAAAAGGCTTTTTGTCTCCGGTGTCCTGAATGAGAGGTCGTCGTTAATGTCCCCAATCACTGACGCTTACCACTCACCCCCTCATTGTTGCACTGGCTTTGCAAAACATGTCATTTTGTCTCAGCTGCTGTCATTATTCTGTGGTCCTGCTTGTGTTTAAAGAGGTCAGAGTGTTCTGAGTTTATACAAATTCAGCATCTTGAAAGACAATCTTTGGCTTGTGCATGTTTTATTGGGCTTTCCTCGACCAAAGAAATCGATTAGTTGATTGAATTGACAGATCTGTAAAACTGAGTTTCTCCACGAAGAAGCACACAGAAACATCACTTTAAATCTTTAAATGTGCTCGTAATTTCTTGGAAAAATCATTCAGCATGAAAAAAAGTATAAAAAACAACTAATCAACCAAAGAAATCTTAGTTGACTAAGATTAAAACAAGCGATTAAGCTAAATTCACACTACGGTACATGACTTACAAAGTTGTCAGTTCACAGCACTGTTCAACCTTCACAACTTGCTGTCTTTTAAACAGGAGGCTTGAACTTGACTGACTGGTGACAGGAGGTCACACAGTGGCACACTGCATACTACTGACAAACACAGTGTAGTATACAGTACATACTGCATAGTAGTATGTAGTATAAGGAATGTAAATTGATTTATTTTGTTGTATGTAAGGCCAAGTTTCCCGGGTTTCCAGTTTTGGAAAACGGAAGTTAACGGCACAGACGTGACTAATCCAACGCTTTGCATTGTGGGATAAAGTAGGCGAGGTAGACTGGTCCGATGCATACTGGAGATTTTCTCAGAATCAGTACAACATCTGGGTATTTTTTGGCATTCTGCAGATTTTGCTTTTGTTCGCGTTCTACATATTACATTTTGGCTAAATCAGTACATACTTATAGAATAGTATGCAGTTTCGAAAACAGCCAGTACAAGATCTTTCACCAGGAGGACTCCCTGTTGAGATCTCTAAACTATGTTTTGTCACGAAAACACGTGAGAAAACACAATAAATTCAATGAAATTTATTTGTATATAGCTTCAAAATGACCTGACACCATACGCAAGACACATTGCTGATGTTATCGTTGGCACATGTCCACAAAATAGCCTGTTTGCACTTTCTACTCTCTTTTTTGTACTACTTAATTCCTCTTCGTGCAACAACAACTGCTCTGTGTTTTATATGCAGCATATACAGTAAGTTCCTGTTGTTACAGGCCTCCTCCCCCAGGTTTCCCCCAACCCGTGCCTTGTGCTCCTATTGGCTGTGGCCGGGGTCCCCGACAGGCCCAGATATTTAGCCTGCTAGATAACTAGAATGTCTTTGAGCTTTCCACACATGGCACTTTAGGACTGATGTGCGGACGACAAGCCAACGCCGATTTGCCTCTGATCTGGGGCTTTTGTCGACGATCTCCAAAAAACTGTCGTGGAGCAGAAAATCAGGGCTAAAGTCATGCAATGTTAACTAGGCATTAGTTGTCTATTTAACTAAGAGAGGGCAGCCCTAATGTTTTATGAATCGTTGCTAAATTAAACAACTTGAACTTAACATGCATGCACACACATTTAAATAGCAGTGAATGAGATTATTTGTTTAATTGTTATAGTAAAGTGACAGCCGGCTGCAGAGAGGAGATGGGTGTGAGAGAGCACAGCTCCGTTACGCGTTTGTGTGGCAGCTAATCCGTTAATCAAGCCCGTTCAATCTGGGCTAACGGGACTGTTAACAGGATTAGCGCATTGATCGAAAAACACATAAGACACAAACATAGCAGCCCAATCAGATACTTGAGGCGAGCAGCGTCCCAAATCATGTCATAGCATGGTAATAAAAATAAGACCAGGGGGTCAATAACCCTCATCTAGACACTCAGTTACAATGCAAAGAGATAGAGGTACAGTAGAGAGACATGCACAGGGAAATAATGAGATCATGTCAACTCTGTGAGCTCTGAGCTGATCTGAGAAGAGTTGAGCTTAAATGAATTAGTGTGATAGCAACGGATAGAAAGAGGGGTGTACGCTGTGGTAGCGCAACACTTCTCCTGTCAGTATATGCAGCTGCGTTGAATGTAATTTAAATGCAAATGGCCGCGATACTGCAGTCAAGCATCACAGAGAGAGTGAGAGTCTGTGTTTTAACAATAATGGTCGGGTTGCATTCAAATTCTCATCCATTCAGGGATAACAATATAATCTTCTTCCCCAGGCTCCCAAAACAGCTGTTTGTGTGTGTGTGTGTGTGTGTGTGTGTGAGAGAGAGAGTACACATCCACGTGCATGTGAATACTTTTTTTTTTTTTTATTGGACGAGTATGTGTGGGTGACTGCTGCTGCTGCTCTGTGTTGCCATGGCGACAGTTGAACTCCAGGCTGAGGTTGAGGCTTCTACTGTAGTTGAAGTAGATGCTGTTGCATAAGACAACACACAGATACACACAGATGCACGCTGTGCAAAGCAATCACTGTCCTCTCTCTGGATGTGTGTGTGTGTGTGTGTGTGTGTGTGTGTGTGTGTGTGTGTGTGTGTGTGTGTGTGTGTGATGAAACAGCAGTGTGAGGAGTCATGTCACGCTATAAGTCCTCAGGAGACAGACACGGAAAGACGCAGAAGCAAGAGAATGAATATTTCATAACCTTTACTACATAAGGGGGGAAAAACTCCATTACCTGGGTCATTTTGTGCCTCACAGTTTAGTCAAAAGTCATCAAATCTTATTTTTCAGACAACGGCTCAAATAAACTTCAAATTTCAAGTAAGGTATGAACTTGTTTGCAATCTACAGGTAGTTTTATTATTTAAGAAAGTGTTGTTTTCTTTATACTAGTAGAGCAATAATGCATTTTTATAGGGGCTGCAACTTATTTTCATTATGGATTTAATCTGCAGATTATTGTCTCAGTAAATCCATTCATCATTTGGTTTATAAAATGTCAGGACGGAGACAATCTGGACATCGCAATTTCCTCAAACCCAAGGTGATATTATCAGATTTCTTGTTTTGTCGGACCTACAGTCAAAAACGAAGAATATTCAGTTTACTACCATAAAACACAAAGAGAGGCACGAACAATCAGTAATCAAAATAGCCAATTAATCTTCAGTCTGTCAATGAACTGATCGATTATCTCGGCTCTAAAGTTTATTTAATGATTTTGACACTTGTGGTTAAAAGAAGTCTTAAAGAAGTCTGCTGCTGACGAATATTTTCAGTCAATCAATCTGTTTATTTTCTTGATTAATCGATTCGTTTAGTCTATAAAATGTCAGAAAATGGTGGAACATGTCGATCAATGTTTCCCAAAGCCCAAGATGATGTCCTCAGATGTCTTGTTTTGTCCTCAACTCAAAGATATTCAGTTTACTGTCATAAAGGAGTAACGAAACCAGAAAATATTCACATTAACCCTAGAACACTAACGTCGGGTGATTTTCACCCAAAAAATTCTTGTTATGTGATTTTCATTGTGTTGCATTGTCTGAGTTTCATGGGTCCTTGGGTAGCTTCAGGCTGCTTACTGATGTTATTAATTGTATGTTTGTTTCCCTCCTCCCATCTATGTTTTTTTCAAGAGGCATGCGTTCGGATGATTTTCACCCAACTTTAGTGATAGAGAGTAACATATTTTACGGGGGGAATTACCCGAATTGATAAAACTGCTTTTTATCAAGGATATTGTATTGGGTAAAATATACCCAACGTTAGTGATGGTGTGACTTATTTTAACGTTAGTGTTCTAGGGTTAAAGGAGCTGGAATCAGAGAAATTTGACTTTTACTTTTAAAAATGACTCAAACTGATTAATCGATTATCAAAATAGTTGGCAATTAATTCAATAGTTGACAACTAATCAATTAATCGTTAACTTGAAACACGTAAGACAATGCTGGAAACAAGCTAAAAGCCTGAGAATGAGACAAATGTCACCAGTTATGTTTCATTATTTTCAAGAATGTCCTTCACGTATTTTCATTTCATGGTGTTGAGGCTTGTTTCTAAAACAAAATGCATGGGAAGCGAGCATTTTTAAAAGTTAAAGATGCTTAAAATCAAGACAAATTCACATCATCTTAATGCAGCGAATTCAGCGAGTCAGTGTCATGTTTAGCACTAAGAGACAGACAGCGATGCTGTAGTATGACTGACAATGTGTGTCCATAAAGGACAGTCTGTAAGCGAGGGATGGAGAGCTGTGAAACCCAGAGAGGAGAGGAAAGATAGGAGGGGAAAGATGAGTGAATAAAAATTGGCGAAGGGAGCACGGGGCGGCCATAATATGCCAATTAGTTCCACTACCTGCTAGTCCCAGCTCTCCTCTCTGTTTCCCTTTGATCCGTCTAATTTTAACAATTAAAAGACATTGTTTCCATGCAGAGAAGATGCGTAGGATGAAGTTTAGCCCGCTACTGTTTATTTTAAGCATCTCACTATTTTCCTTATTTACTGTATGATATGCAGTAAAATTTAATCTACTAAGCAAAGAAAACAAGAGGAAGTGTTGAGCATTTTATCAGCTCGCTTGATACATTATATATCAGTTGTTTGCATGCAATTTGCATAGATTCATGGTTGGGAATGATTAATTTATGATCTGTTTGTGAGTTTATGCACACACAGAACTAAAGTTTGTGCATCCTACAGCTCTGTTGTTGTTCGTTTGTATCTGTGTTTCTCCTGCAGATGTAGAGCAGTAATTGGTGCATGAGATGATAAAAGGTGTGCGTGTCTTTGTGTGAGTTGCGCTGACTCAAAGCAAGACTGGAGAATCATTAGACTCGCAGCAAGGCCTCGCATTGAGGCTAATTACCACCTTTTGCCCTGAAGACGCACACAAGCGCACACATGGTCTCGCATACCTTTATTGGAAGACTTCCAGAGGCGGCCCCATAAAACCATGCAGCAGTTTGTTGTATACTGAAGTATGTATGGGTGCCAGAAGGTGTAAACAGAGCAAACAACATCTCTGCAGAAGGCAGCCATGTTCCAGCTCGCCTCTTTAGAAAGCCCAGTAACTGGCACAGGCAGCGGACGCCTGGTGACCAGAGAGAGAATGAATGCTTTCATTGCTGTCCAAGTGTGTATGTGTGTTTTGTCTCTATTTGTCTCTATTTGTAATGGGCGCCTGGAGGGGGGGGGGACCAATAGTTTATTACAAATTTAAAAATCTGACATTATTGAATTTGCATTTCATGGCTGTCAGTGTATAAACTCTCAGCTCTCAGTAACAATGTTTTATCTGATGCTAATACTTTTAGTTTGTGTTGGGTCTTTATCTGACTGAAGCCAGACTGAGGCCTAATAATTAATTATTATTATTATTATCATTATTCAAGGTGTGTTGCTGGTTTTTGCTTTCAAAGCTCAAGTACTTATTTCTGTCACTTCAATCTGACTCAAGTCCAAGTCTACCTGTCAAATTAATCCTGATACTTTGCAGCTTTATGGGGTATTAAAGAGATAGTTTGGGTGTTTTTAAGTAGGTATGTATGTGGTACTAATCCATAGTCGGTGTATTACCTACAGTAAATGATTGACGGAGTTGCTGCACAGAACCAAGTCAATGTACTGCTGAGGATGGTGCATGCAGCAAAATGTATATTAGATACCTAAAAGAAAGAAAAAAAAAAAAAATCAATATCAGTTTAAGTGTGCGCTATGTTTAGAAACTATACCTTGCCTAACTCCATTTGGTTAGTTGTTTATGTCATTGAGTGACCTTGGTTAGTTCAGATTCACCAAAATCCCACAATAACACTAACAAACTAACCAACTGAGGCAGAGGTAGACCAGTAATGGCTGTGTTCTCTCGCCATGGCAAAACGCTTAAAATTACCGTTTTTTTTCAATGGAGTCTGGTGGCTTTGGTGAGAGCGTAGATGGATACGACTTCAGGTCCTTGTCGGAAAGGGCTGTCTGAAGGTGAACTGGCAAAAATATTCTAACTATAGCATTCACCTAAACTCACTGATTTTTATGTCTGTCTGTTATATCTGACTATGGATAAGTACCTCTTACAATCCTACTTCAAAACACCCGAACTATCCCTTTAATATCTTAATAATTTGACTGAAAGAAAAGAACAGTGTAGTAAATGACTATAAGAGCAGTATTTAATAGTCGAGTACGAGTCCACTTCATACTCTCTGGTATGTGTGTCTTACGTTAAGATATACACTGTTGTTTATGTAACATCACAACTGATAGTCTGAACATGGCCGTCCGACCCATTTCAGTTATGTAATAATAATAATGACATGATGCACGCTCATGCTCAGGGGCATTTCATGTCATTATGCACTCATTAGCACTTCCCTGAGTGCTGGTGTTTTTCTGAATAGCAGTATTATCCTCCATTTGAGGCTCATGATGGTGATAGCCTGTTACCTTTTATGCATTTTTTGTTGTTGCATATGCTGATATAATCTTGTCGTTATCCAGTCTGAAAGACTCTGAAAAGCTGTTTTACATTATGCAAATGTCAGTGAGAGTCATCTTTTTTTTTTTTTGCCAGTGCAGTGGCTTTTGGCCCAGCATTTTTTGTGTGTTTGAAGAGATCACAAAAATCAGGCATCTCAACACCCTCTGCGCCTTGGTGTTGAGCTGCAGCTAAAGATTTGATTTGATTTATCAATAAATCATTGTTTATAAAAAGGCAGAACTACTGAAAAAAATCCCAAAACCTTAAGGCCATGACACTCCAGGGGTGATTTTTCTTGTGATTAATTTGCACATCAAAATATGTTTTTGAACCGTTTAGTAGTTTCACAGAAAACAAATATTAGGCAGCGCAGACCAGTTCCACTCCTTCCGCTCTTACCCTTCACAATAAAAGCCTTACACATATAAGACGACATTTTTTTTAAATTTAAATTTGTTAGATGGTGAAATGTGCCCCCCAGAAGGTGGCACCCTAGGCATCGACCTATATGGCCTATGCCTGAAGCCAGCCCTGTTCACGCCCCCGGTGTGTTACGGCCTTGGGGTGATGTCTTCAAATTGCTTGTTTTGTCCAACCAACTGTCAAAAACCCAAAGATATTAAGATTGCAATGATGTAAAATCGAGGCACCCCAGCAAATCGTCACATTTCAGAAGCTGAAACTAGTAAATGTTTGCCATTTTTGCTTAATAAATGATTAATTGTCTGTGGACCGACGTTAATGAGTGATTTGTATGCAGAGTATATACTGTAACTGCCCTGCATGTGATTTAACTCAATGTTTAATATCTGTGTGTTCATTCAGGTATTGAAGATCAGTCTTATCGGACACAGAAAACGGATCCTTGCCTCATTGGGGGACCGGCTACACGAAGACACCCCACAAAAACCTCCGCGGGCCATCTCCCTCAGGGTGAGTGAGTCTCAGCGAGTAGACAGCGTGTTACATAAACCATGAAAACCCCTCAGCGATATCTAAACCAACGTGGATTCCAATGATTATGAATTCATCAGACAGAAGTAGAAAGCACTAGTCTCTTCCCAGAGGGCAGTGATGGAGATACAGCCTTCCCACTGCGGCTGTTACCACCCAACTGATTACCCAAAATCTCCCCGGCAGGCACAAAATGGCTGCCCCACTGCAGTTTCATCCCCGCCGGCTTGTCCTGGATACTAATCACAGGGAACTGGCTTACCCTCTCCCATTGGGGCTACGCTCTAATGTCCTTATAATAGCCTCTTGCTCTTTGTGATGTTGAGCCAACAGAGGCCCTTTGCTTCTGAGACAACGCTGAATGTCGGCCTGGTCGATTCAGCTCCTTTCTCTACCTTTTAAACTGCCACAAACTGTCCACTGTGAGAAAAAACTACAATAAGTCATTAGGGTCAAGTTTCCGTATTTGTTAAGTCAATAAAATGTCTAAAAATAATTATACAAGAATAAAGCAGATGAGAAAAGCAGCAAATCTTCACATAAGAGAAGCTAGAACAAACGAATGTTTGGCTTTGTTGGACTAATCGATTAATCGACTGGTTGTTTCAGCCCTAATTTCACTCCATTCTGCTTGTAATTGAAGAAAAGCAAAATTATATTGTAGGGAAGGGAATCGCAAGAGGCCCCATGATACAATATCATGATACTTGAGTCAAGAAGAAGAAGAAGATGGGACACTTTATTGATTTTTTTACATAGTACATACAGACCTGAAATACATACAAGCACAAACAGGACCTATGCTCACCGGCCACATGATTAGGTACACCTGTTCAATTGCTTGTTAATCACATGGCCGTAACTCAATGCTATTAGGCATGTAGACGTGGTCAAGACAACTTGCTGAAGTTCAAACCGAGCATCAGAATGAGGAAGAAAGGGGATATAAGTGACTTTGAACGTGGCATGGTTGTTGGTGCCAGACAGGCTGGTCTGAGTATTTCAGAAACTGCTGATCTACTGGGGTTTTCATGGACAATCATGTCTAGGGTTTACAGAGGATGGTCCGAAAAAGAGAAAATATCCAGTGAGCGGCAGTTGTGTGGACGAAAATGCCTCGTTGATGTGAGAGGTCAGAGGAGAATGGGCTGGTTGGAGATGATAGAAAGGCAACAGTAACTCAAGTAACCACTCGTTACAACCAAGGAAAGCAGAACACCATCTCTGAAGGCACAACATGTGGAACCTTGAAGAAGATGGGCTACAGCAGCAGAAGACCGGGTGCCACTCCTGTCAGCTTAGTACCAACTGAGCATCGTTTAAATGCCGCAGCCTACCTGAGTATTGTTGCTGACCATGTCCATCCCTGTATGACCACAGTGTACCATCTTCTGATGGCTACTTCCAGCAGGATAATGCACCGTGTCACAAAGCTCATATCATCTCAAACTGGTTTCTTGAACATGATGAGCTCACTGTACTTCAGCGGCCTCCACAGTCATCAAAACTCAATCCAATAGAGCACCTTTGGGATGTGGTGTGACGGGAGATTCACATCATAGATGTGCAGCTGATAAATCTGCAGCAACTACGTGATGCTATCATGTCAATATGGACCAAGACCAAAAAAAAAAAAAGACAGAGTAGCCAGCAGGCCGTCAGATTGTTAAGACGTAAATAATTTATATAAGAGATCGATACTCAACGTCTGTGTATCAATACAATATTGCCATGCAAAATATTATACTATGCTCTATTGATTTTTTTCCCCCCTCCCTATTATACTGTATATGGCTCAGTACAGGCTAAAATGATGTGTTTGACCATCATTTTCTTCCAGTGTGTGAGCAGAGAGCTGTGTTTACTCAGTAACACAGTACAAACAGCGACTGGCAGCCGGGTGCATTAGGACAAATGGAGTGAATGAACAGAACGAGGCTCCGGATGAGAACTGAGAGGCAAAGTTATAATACTGCAGCTTCCACGGCCCAGGAACAACAAAAAGTAGAGACTCTTCTCATACGTAATCAACTGAAAGTGGATAACCTCTCAGGAGAAATAGCCGACCTTCTAGTGTGTAAGACCATTAAAACACATAAAAGTTCAAAGTCTTTTGGGAATTTTAGTCTCCGCTCAGCTTAGAAAGCCTCTTAAATGAACAGCACTTTCCACTTTAAGGATCTCGCCACTTAAAGTGACAGTCAGCAGGAAAGACGTCAGTGATGGACCAGCTGAGACTTTCCAGTAACTGGACTGGTCTTTGTCCCTGATTTTCTAAAGCACTTTTGGCAACACTGTAGCTGAAAAATACAATGTGACAGCACACAGTGAATGCAATTGCCCTACTTATTGTTCTTGCAGCAGTGACACAGCACATTATGAAATGATGAATGAACCCTCTCTTGGTTTCCCCTCCCCGTTCTGTCCCAGGAGCCCGGCGGGAACCACACTCCTCCCCAGCTCAGCCCGTCCGTGGGCCAGGCAGCGTACACGGCGGGGGTCCCGGGCGGATCTCTGGACGTGCAGCACCTCATCATGCAGGCGGACGCCCGGCGCAGGCAGCGCAGCAATGACAACTACTTCGAGGACGTGCCGAGATCCAAGCTGGAGCGACAGATGGCCCAAGTCAGCATGGTGAGGAAGGGAGGACAGGATGGAGGGATGAATGGAGGCAGGGAGGGGGAGAGTATTATGAATGGTCGTAGTCAAAAATACAGTTGGCTGCTTGAATGCTTTTAAAGGACACATTTGGTAATACACTATATTTTCCTTATTGTCCGCAAACACATCGTCTCTTAAAACTTGTCTTTAAAAAAAACACACTAGTATGTATACTAATTATTAAATAATATTAAATCTTGAATTATTAAATCAACTTGCTTTAATGGATACAAGTAGTTTTGTCAACATAAATAGTGATGACATGTTGACAGATTCGCCAAGCGATATATGATCCTTTTTTTTGTAATCGCTTTAATTAATTTATTATAATAGTTTTAGAGCTGAAATAGATTTTAGTTATTGTGGTTAAATGTAATTTTCAGGTGTGTTAAGTTGGAGGGCAAATAGGTTTTTGACAGCAGTGAAAATGTTTTGAAAGGCTAAACACCAGCATATCTGGATAGAAACTGAATATTTTGTTAGATTTGGCTACTAAGTAGGGAAAAATATATATCTTCTTAAAAAGTTTTATATCCAGAATTTTGTATAAATTATCAAATACTGTTGTTATACTGTTGGTTTTGGTCTTCATGGAATTAAAACTAATATATCATAACTCCAGACTTATCGTTTAAATACTATTCTTTTAAGTCTTTTCGCTGTAATCAAATAATCAAAGTTGTATCCTGTAATTTTACAAATTCAAAGCAATAATAAACTAATGAGCTTTCAGGCCGTATCACATTTCTAATCAGTACTGTGGAATATATCTTAATATTTAATAAAGTATTTCGGTAATTAAATGCTGGTCCCTAATAACTACAAGTTGCAAGCCAAAAGTGTTTTATCGGCCGGTTTGATTGTTGAAAAGACCTCATTAATAATGTGCAGCAGGCAGACCATCTGACACCAGCAGCCGGCTCTGCAGCTCAGAGCTCGTATAAATTTTGCAATTAAGGAAACACGAAATTTATGCCTGAAATTTTGTGCCATAAAATATGCAAACCACAATGCAGTGGGCGGAGTGCAACAGTTATTTTGGCATGCTTACAAATCAGGCAATCAGGCATAATCTACCGCTTTACGAAATAAATGTTTATCTCCAAACATCAGCAGGTTTTTATAGTTCTGCATAAACAAGATGCACTTTTCAGAATAAGTGTCTCAACTTTCACGCCAATTTTATTCTCATCCAAATGCAAAATTATAACTTTATGACTTCCAATCAGAAACAGCACAGTGACTCAGGCACACATCTGAGGCAGCAGCTGTGTTTTGATTCAGTATGATTAGGGTCTTTTTGTGTCTCTGTGTGAATCACAGAGCATACCAATGTAGACTAACACACACTTAGGCTTACCCTACCGAATCCCTCAAGTGTGTGCGTCACAGTGTATCCCCCTTTCTAGAAACAACACTCTTGAGGTGGCACCGATGAGTCAGCTTCACCAGAATAGAAGGATAACCATCAGAGAAAAGAGGAAAGATTTTTATTCTCCGTTTCATTACCCTCTTTCTCTAACTTCTTTCCTCTTTACCACACTTTTAGGATTGGTTACCTCACAAATGTTTCTCCCTTTGGCTCTGCCTTCGCCTTCTGTTCATTTTGTTTTAGAAAACAAAACCCAGGAGAACAGGTGCAGCACATTTTTTGGTCCTTAAAGGGATAGTTCAGATGTTTTGAAGTGAGGTTGTGTGAGGTACTTAACCGTAGTCAGTGTGTTACCTACGGTAGATGACTGTCGGCACGTTGCCATCTTGGAGTAGCAAACTGGAGTTACTGCAGGGAAGCAAAGCAATGACCTGTGGTGGATGGGTTCGTCAGCAAAATGGATTTTTGGCCCCTAAAAAAATCAATATCAGTTTCATTTTATTTTGAATATTCACACCCCTTTACCTTGCAATGAGACAGACATTTCCGACGGGGAACTGTTGTATTCATTCATGCTCTCGCCAAAGCCACCAAGCTCCATTGAAAATAACAGTAATTGTACCTCACCAAACACAGCAGCTGCTGGTCTGTCGCTGCC
This sequence comes from Pterois miles, assembly GCA_947000775.1. Classification (NCBI taxonomy): domain Eukaryota; kingdom Metazoa; phylum Chordata; class Actinopteri; order Perciformes; family Scorpaenidae; genus Pterois; species Pterois miles. The sequence continues at coordinate 9,218,241 of CAMQGK010000549.1, forward strand.
TTGATTGATTAGTTTGTCTGTGTTGACAAACAAACTACCCGATCAAGGCAGCGATAGCCCAGCAAGTCATGTGTTCGGCGAGGTAAAATTGCTGTTTTCTTTCTATGAAGTCTAGTAGGGCTGTCCTCGACCAAAGAAATTCTTAATCAGCTAACACTACAATTATCATTTTCAGTCATTTGGCATGAAAAACATAACAAAATGACTAATCGATTAAAGAAATCGACTAAAACCAAAACAACAGATTATCCGACCGGTTATTCCTGCTTTGCTTCCTTGCGGTAACTCCTGCTTGTTTCTCCACTGACTGACTATGGAGTACACAAACACCCAAACTATCCCTTTAAATACTTTTAGTCACTGAAAATTTCCGGCTGACTTCATCAGCTTGGTCACAGTGTGTGGGAAAAACATGTGTAACATGGTTAAGCTGGTGGAGTTTAGTGCAGATTTAGCCAATGCCTGTTTCTAAAGTCTTATCCCCAGGCTGTTTATCCAACATCTTTACATCTGATTACAAGATCTCACCTCTACAGAGCCTCACCAACGTCCTGACGGGGATTACACACACAAGCAATCAGATATGGATAGATACATAAACATGTAGTCTTAGACGCTGAATGTGTTCATACCTCCTCCTGCAAGAATGTCATCTGTTTTCACTTACCAAAGAATGAAAGACCATAAAACGTAATTGTTATCCGCAGATATTTGAGAAGTATGCAGATAGGATTTAGGTATTTGTTTAAAAGGTGAAAGCTCAGTGGGTGAAAAAGCAGCAAAGAGTCTTAAAGTGAGCTAAAGAATGGGAGCGTCTAGAAGCCGAGCGTAATTCATCCAAGTTTAATTTCCTCTCGGATGTTCTCTGAAGCTTTGAAGGCATGTTCATGTTCAGTCAGGACAGCTGTTACATTATGAACTTACACGCATTCATCAGGCCAACGAGTTATGTCAACAAGGGACACACAGCGCAAGCCTCGATGTCACGTCCCATCTTGTAATCTTGGTGTGTTCCCGCTGGTGTCCTAACACGCTATTGGTTGACGTTTCAGGCAGGCGAGTGGTGCGAGCCCATCACGTTGCGTCCGCCCAACGAGGCCACCTCGTCCACTCCGGTGCAGTACTGGCAGCACCACCCCGAGAAGCTCATCTTTCAGTCCTGTGACTACGAAGCCTACGTGAGTCCTACCCCTTCACTTCACTGTGTGTGTGTGTGTGTGTGTGTGTGTGTGTGTGTGTGTGTGTGTGTGTGTGTGTGTGTGTGTGTGTGTGTGTGTGTGTGTGTGTGTGTGTGTGTGTGTGTATTTACAGTCCAAATACAGTAGGGCTGCAACTGTCGATTTTCATTACCAATTAATCTGCGGATGATTTTCCTGATTCATTTATTGATTGTTTGGTCTTTAAAATATCTGAAAATGTGACCAAAATCCAAGTTAATGTGTTCAAATTACATTTTGGCCAAACAGCAGGAGACTGAGTTTACTATCAAAGACCATTTTTGGTTAAAAAAAAGCAGTCGATCATCAGAATAATTCAGTGATTGACTGATTAATAGACTAATCCTTTCAGCTCTTCTTGTATACTGTCCATACACACCTACAGTAAGGTAATAATATGAAAGATCAATGACCCTCAACTTCACCTTTCAGTCAATACTGCACTCAGTTATTCTCAGCACATTGGTAAATTTAGACCTTTGCCAGTTACATAAAGGGCTGTTACATATCCACGTTACCACGGATACAGCCTTGCACCTCTGATTGGTTATGTGCTCAGCACCCAGACTGGAATGATTACTTACTTGGAGCGGTGAAGAAATGCAATTTGAGCTGCAATTGGCTCTCGGGAATGTAATCTCAGAAAGACATGTTCTGATTGGTTCGGGGGCTCTGCGGTGAGGACATGGAGCTGGATGATTGAGTAAAAGAGAGAAGGAGAAGGAAAAAGATAGTTGGACAGAGATCAAACATTTGAACAAATAGGACGTGGAGATGAGAAATAAATTGTGATGCTGAAATCAAACATGAATGAAAGATGAGATTGAGGCTGAGTGAATAAAAGGTAAAAGTATCCCAAGGACGGATCTTCCCTCAGTCAAAACCTCCACGTTTTCATTTTCTCACCTCAGAAGATTGATAGAAGCAGCAAGAGCCATTAGGCCTCTGACACATGTACAACTAGGCAAGCAATGTGTTTAGGGCGGATGATGGGGAACGCACAACGGGTGGGCTGCTGGGGGAAAATATGGAGGTGCTTTGATGGAGCCATTTATGACAACGTGTCTAAAAACGCTCGCCGTCCCAGGACAACGAGCCCCAAAAAGCTCAGAAAGTGAGATAAATGAGCGGGAGCCACAACAGAGGGGCAGGCAGAGCGCTCTGTGTGAATATTGGCAAGCTGGAGGAAGATGGAGAGTGAATAGGAATAAATTAGATGGATATGACGGTAACGAGAGCGAGAGAGGAAGGAGAGTGTATTGTGTTAGTGTTAATAGAGAGAGGGATGGTAAAAAGCCAAACGCACAAAAGCGCAGTTCACATTTTCATCTCAGGCTGTAAATAAACAAAACCTCCACTTTCAGCACCACATAACTTTGTTCGGTCAGTTTTACAACCAGAGCTTGAATATTATTATTACAAATCCATTTCCAGTAAAACCCTGCAGACATCAATACCATGCTCTACATCAATAACACTGACTCTGTGCTGCTCTTATGTCAATCTAAAAGCTTCTGTAGGTTCATCAAATATAGAAACGTCAGGGAGCCGTTCCTGGTATTGAATCTGTTTTTAACTTAAAAATTAATGACTTTGCCATACCTGCTAAACATCAGCATGGTAGCATCCTCAATAATCGTGTTACCACATAAATGTAAACTAAACTAGGCTGCGTAGCTCGATCAGAAGTTGGCAGCATAGGCTACGGAAGAAGTACAGGTTGCGAACCGCAAAACAAGTGGTCATGGCCAGATGGTAACACGCGAATTGCAAAACTCTCGCGAGATGGTTCAGATTAGGCACTGACCTTGAATAGTTAAGGTTAGGATAGGTCCTTAAGTCTTGCACGTTTTCTCAGTGGTGGGTTATCTTCTAGACACGACCAAAACAAGTTGCTTTGTCCGATAAACAAGAGAAAGTGAAGAGAGGTCGTCAGGAATTTGTTTCAACTGGGTAAGTTTTAATTGTTCTTTCATGTCAGCTGGTACTGGCCATGTTTCATGTTATCTGGAGACAAAGATAATATAAATATGGTAAGACGCCGACAGCAGAAACAGACGATCAGTCACAAGTTAAATTTTCGGTCTGTCGGCACAGACCTTACCAAATCTCATTTAGGGCATCAAGTCTTTTTGGACAAAACTTGTTTGTGCAGTTGAGGAAGTTTTATTGAATTTCATCATTTCTATACAGCTTTTCTAATACAATACCTCAAAATGCACACACAGCTACTGTACCAAAAAAAAAATGTTTTTACACTTGTTAAAAAAGACTTGATGCGCTAAATGGATTATGGAAACACTGCTGTATAAATCCTAAGGTAGCAAACGCTTGAACTCACATGATTATTTGGCTCGGGACAGCATGAAACATGGTTAATACTGGCATGAAGGAAAAATTAAAACTATATCATAATGTTTTCTGTTTTAGATCGGTTAGATGGCCGCGGTCACAGTTTGTAACCTCCACTTCTTCTAAAATCTCTATATTGGCCGATTACAGCCAAGCGTAGCCTATAGCACCAACTTTAGACCAAACTACACTGTAGACTAGTTTATTAGCTCCTAACCAGTTGACGGAAACATGCCTAATTCGCATTTCTTTTTTTTTTACGACATTTAAAAAGTTTGACAGTTGAAAGGAAACTCATGCCCATTTCAAAGCACCACTGCCTACAAGTAAGTAAGTACAGCCTCACAGAGCTGTTTGCACCACTGTAGACTCTTGTTTTTATGTTACCAAGATCTTTGAATTTAATCTTAGAGCTATTAAAAGACGTGTGTTTTTGTAAACCAACAATCATTACCACAGAGACGTGGTAGACAAGACAGCAGCTGGTCTTGTGTGTAGCTGTAATGCAATTTCTAGGATAAGCGCCAGCAACCCTGCTGTTACAGCGAGTTATGATTGTTGGCTTGAGTCAAGAATAATTGTTGAAATGCGAAGATGACCTCCTTGTGGTCCGCCAAGACTCCCCAACAACGCAATTTGTCCAAAAGGTTGTTTTTCGTCGTAATTAATTTAGCACTAATCAAATGTCAGATGAATCCTGTGAGGTAGATACTTAATATTTTGAATTCAGTAGCTGTGGAGTCAAATAGATGAAGCTGTAAACATTTCTCCTCTAATCCACTAAAAGCCTTGTTAGGGTCTCACTTTAAGGCACAAGGCCTCTTCTATAAGAGGGAAGGGCACTGCGAGGCGGTGGATGTCACACCCATTAAGTGCTGTAATGTCGACATAAACATTGTCCCTGTAAAACCCCGTCGCCATTAGTAGCTCCTTTATTAAATCAGATACTACGGTGCGTGTGCAGAATGTCTGACCACGAAGTTGCGTCCAGACAGAAGGATGTTAATGTCCCTCGAGGAGCCTCTCAAGGTGGATGCAATCACTGTTGTCTGCGCATCCAATCAAACTTTGTTAGTACAGCTGAACGTGAACATGGCATCCATAAATTACGCATATGAATTCATTAATTATTTTCCAGATTATTCGATGAGATGTTTGGTTTATAAAATGTCAGAAAATGGTGGAAAATGTCAATCAGTGTTTCCCAAAGCCCAAGATGACCTCCTCAATGTCTTGTTTTGTCCACAACTCAAAGATATTCAGTTTACTGTCACAGAGGAATAAAGAAACCAGAAAATACTCACATTTAAGAAGCTGGAATCAGAGGATTTAATCTCTTTTTTTCTCCATTACCGATCAGTCAACTATCAAAATAGTTGCCGATTAATTAAATAGTTGAGATCTAATCATTAATTAATCATTGCAGCTCTATTATAAATTAAATACTCATATTTTTATTATTATTTTGTCCATTTATTTCCTTAAAACAGTAAAAGCAAAAGTAAAAAGACAATAGAAATAACCTGTCACTAGTCTGGAGCTGGACAGACATCATCATCCTTATCATCATTGAGCACGAAGGCGTCTTCATCATCTGAGAGGATGGATCTGACCAGTTCTTCATTTGAAGAACTGAATGTCAATGGGACAGGTCTTCACTTGAAAGGGGAACAAAGGCTTTAGTTTAAATCTGAGAACAACAAACAAATCACAGTTGAGTCAAAGTCCTACTATTTCAACCACTTATACAAAGAAAACTACTAAACATTTCCTGGTTCAAGCTTCTGAAATGTGAGATGTTGCTGCTGTTACCAAACCTCTGTATGCTAACTAGAATTAGACCAACTAGAAGGCTGAACAGTGGTTGGCTACATAGCATGAGTTCGTAAAGATAGACCCACTGGAGTGTCTTTGGGAAACAATTGTGTTGATATTTTCTTACATCCGTTGTTAACATGGTTACTGAGTTTTGTATACAGCCATAACCAGACCCTCACATACTTCTGTATTCCTTATGTGTATTTACTAGGGCTGTCAAAGTTAACATGATACTAACGCTTTAACACAAATTTGTTCTAATGCCACTAATTTATCTAACGCATTAACACAATCGATCTTTCGGAGGTTGGAGTGAGCTCAGTTTTAACCCTGACAGCCTGCTGGTGGGCTGCTACTATTCTGTCTTATGGAGGTTCCTGCGGGCAGTTTAGAGTGAAGATACCGGTATTATAGAAACTAGAGAGCCATTGATCATGTCATACTAGCTTGTCAGAAAGATCGCTGACTAATGCAATGATGTTATAAAATTGTGTTGAGGAAAACCTGCCATGGCCATTTTCAAAAGGGGTCCCTTGACCTCTGACCTCCAGATATGTGAATGTAAATGGGTTCTATGGGTCCCCACCAGTCTCCCCTTTACAGACATGCCCACTTTATGATAGTCACAGTCAGTTTGGGGCAAGTCATAGTCAAGTCAGCACACTGACACACTGACAGCTGCTGTTGCCTGTTGGGTATGAGTTTGCCATGTTATGATTTGAGCATGTTTTTAATGCTAAAGGCAGTACCTGTGAAGGTTTCTGGACAATATTTGTCATTGATTTGAGTGTTAATTGATTTCCAGTAATAAATATAAACATACATTTGCATAAATCAATCATATTTTCCCACTCCCTTGTTGATAAGATTGATTACAATTAATCTGTAATTAATCATGATTCGCTATTTCAATCGATTGACAGCCCTTGTGCTTACTAAGCATATGTTTACTGTGTCTCTCCCACAGTACCTGGGCTCCATGCTGGTGAAGGAGCTGAGAGGGACAGAGTCCACACAAGACGCTTGTGCCAAAATGAGGGTAAGCACACTTTATTTCTGCTGCTGGTACTAGCGTCTGTTGCTGAGATGTTAAAAGTTAGAATAAACTAAGCATGAATGCACATAGCTGTATTATGTGAATGTGCTCTTAAAAAAAAAAAAAAAAAAAAGTTTCTGGATCTTTTTAAATGTGGGACAGCGTCTCATAGTCTGCCCTCACACTCTCGCTAGAGCTTAAACTTTAAAGTATCATGAAGGTGGATTAAGTGTATTGAGGGATTTATATTTAATATCCTCGCCTGGGTGGCTCAATACTCCATGACCCTCCTCTCACCTCAGATCACCTGCTCACTCTTCTGTTCTCTGTCTCCTGTTATGCTCCTCTTTTCTTCCTGCTCCCTCTCTCTTTCCATATTTTACTATCTCACCGACTCCCTCTCTCCTCTGGCCCTCAGCTCACATCTCTCTGTCTCATCCTGAGCTGCTGCAGTGTGAAGATAAATTTTAATATTCATAAGAAAAGCTTTCTGTTCCTCTCCCCTCCTCCCTCTTTCCTTGTCTCTATATTTATGTTGCCGCATCAGAGGGCATCTTTCTTTCTTCTACTTCTCCCCCTCAGTTTGACACACCTTCGCTGCAAACCAAGGTTGTAATTAAGTGCAATGAGATGCGCATCATATCGTTCTGGCTTTTATTACCGCATCAACATCCTTTCATGTATCCCTCCATCTTAGTGTCGTGGAGGTAGATGTGGATGTTTAAATCCCAACTTCACAGTCTCTGGTTGGGTATCTGCCAGCGAAGCCAGGCTTCCTTTGTCAGCTTTTCAGCACTACCTGATCCTGACAAGGCCGAACTGCAGGAGCAGCACGCTGCGAGCACGGCGGAAAGCAACTTAACAAAGGAAAGACAGATATGGAAAGGATAGCAGGGAGTAGATTCGACGAGGAGGAGAAATGAGAGATGGAGTGTGATAGGAATATGGATACGGAGAGAGGGAGATGACAAGCGATAAAAGATAAGAAGTGATACAGAGAAAGCAGGGGATGGACTCATCTCTCGGCGATTTCTTTGAATATATAAATTCCTCTGGCAGGTAGAATGACAGCTTGGTGGGTGACGCCGACTTCGCTGTAAATCACACGATTCTCCACAGCACCTCGCTGCATAATCAGTTTAAATATAAGTAATTGAGATGCGTTAAAGTGCCAATATATAATTAAAAAGAATGAGGAGAGATATGTCAGCAGGAGCCTGATGTGGATTAAAAGCTAATAGACTTATTGGATTTGCAGCGCTGCAGTCGATTGGGTTTAGAAACGTAATTGGAAAGTGTTTTGTTGAGGCGCCTGTCAACCTTTGACCTTTGAGGATTATTTGAATTGACTTAAAAGTATAAAGAATAAAGGAGGAAATCATCAATAGACAATTATCTCATCTACCTCATGCTTTCTTTCTGTTTATATTTTAATTTTTTCTCACATGCTTGTAGGCCCAGGGACATGGATTATGTCGTATAAAACTAAAACTACATTAAATTCAGTGGAGATCTCCACCGAATGAAATTCATTCATCTGGAACTAATTATAATTTTCAACTGTAGAGTGTTAAAAGTTCAATACTGCAACTAATTCCTCTGCACTGTTTCGGCGATTATGTATGTAGGTGCCTCAAATGTCATCTCTCCTATTTTTTTTTATCTCTTTTGCTTTTCATACACTCCAAGAAGTCGACAGAACAGATGAAGAAAGTGCCGACCATCGTACTCTCCGTGTCCTACAAAGGAGTGAAGTTCATCGACGCCACAAATAAGGTAACAAAGCTCACGGCTCACTTCCTGCGACGCCTACTGTAAATAACACGTGAAAGGTCAGGCTTTTGAACACGAGCACAAGTGACATTCAGAGGTGTCAGAAATGGCCAGTGCTGCAGTGCTGATGGCTGCTTTTGCTGCAGCCTGACTGATTTAAAACTATGTGGTGTAAAAATCAATAAGGTGTAAAAGAGGGCAAAACACAAGCAGGCAATGATCAGTATGGAATAGATGAGGTGGAGGTTAAAAAATCAATAACGAGCTACTTAGTTCATTAAATCCTTAATACAATGTTTTGTTTTTCTCTCCTGTGCATTCATACAAACATGGGCTGTCAAAGTAATTGCAATAATAACATGTTAACGCAAATTTGTTGTAACGCCACCAAATTCTTTAACGCTTCAACACATCTTGTGGTTTTTAAGTTGCACATTCAAAGGGGTCCCTTGACCTCTGACCTCAAAAAAAATAAAATAAAAGGGGTTTTTGGGGAACCAAAAAAATCCCCTTTATAAAAAAAAACACAAAAAAAAAAAAAAACAAAAAAGGGGAAAAAAAAGTAAGTCGCACACTGACACACTGACAGCTGTTGTTGCCATGTTATGATTTGACCTCTGACACTCCAGATAAAATTAAGAAGTTAAAAAAATAAGAATTTATTTATTTTATAAGAAGGTAAAGAGTTAAAAAAAAGAAAAGGGGTATGAGATGTAATTTATGGAAAAGAACAATTTAATGAAATAGGCTGTTCATCAGCTGATAAAGTTTAAGACCCACCTTTAAGCAAATCTGGAAAATGGTGGTGAAGTATCCACTGCAGCCTTGATGGGAAAAGCAAAAAACTCACTGCCTTCGAACGTGGAGGATTGTTACATACATGCCCTAAGGATTGTGAGGTGAAGTAAAATATTTTATTATCTTAATGATAATCAGGTTTATGGAACAAAAAAATCAAGTAAAAAAATTAGGAGAGGGGGAGATAAAAGAGTTTTTAAAAAAAGGGGAAAATTCTTATCAAAAAAAAGAAATAGAAACAAAAAAAAATAAAAGGAAATAAAAAAAAATAAAAAAAAAAAAAATCTTAAAAAACTCTTTATAAAAAAAAAAAATAAAAAAAAAAATTGGGACAAGTCATAGTCAAGTCAGCACACTGACACACTGACAGCTGAAAAAATTTAACCTTGATGGTCCTGTTGCCATCCAACGCTACTGGCATGACAAGGAGATGCCACCTGAGATTTTTTCAACAGGGCAAAGGGGGGGGGGCCCAAAAAAAATGGGGGGGTTTTTTTCAAAAAAGGAAAAAAGGGGCTTGAGGGTGGGGGGGGGGTAAAAAAGGGGGGGGGGGTGGGGGGGGTTGTGGGGGGGGTCCCTCATGATTGAGGGCCCCCGTCTGTGGTTATGACTGGGTTTTTGAGCAGTATATTTTATGCTAAACACATTACCTGTGAAAAGGATTTGTTTCTGGACAATATTTGTCTTTGTGTTAATCCTGATTTCCAGCTCACCAGTTAATGGGAGGATGGAAGGGAAGTTTAAAAAATGGAAATATTCAGAAGAATCCCTTGAACAATCTTCACACTGAAAAAAATTCCAAAAACTTTGAAAAAACTAAAATAAATACAGAATCTTACGTGTAAAATATGGTGGGCTACTCATTCTGAGTTGTTTTGGACTTTAATTTCTGTTTTAGGGTTTTTTTTTTTTATAAAAAAAAAATTTTTTTCTCAATAAATTGCCTGCTCAAAACATTTAGTCTCTTGTTCCCATTTCTTCTTTTTGCATTTTGAAACTCTACTTAGAACCTTCTTAAGATACAACAGTGCAAAACGTAAATTCTTGAAATTTCTTAACTGGTTTTAAGATTTTGATGGGGGGGGAATTTTGAAAAAAAATAAGGGGGGGGGTTTGGAAAATATTTTTTTTGTGAAAAATTATTTCCCGCTCAAAATAAAAAAAAAATTTTTGTTTTATTTTCCCTCCCTCTGTAACTTTTAACAGTATAAAGGAGATAAAGAACACTAAAAAGGGCCGTGGTTTTACCTGGATTCACCTCCTCTGGGACATAAAGGCCACTCTAAAAAATTAAAATTCAATTAATAGAAGGTGTTTTTCGCTTGCAATGAATAAAAAAGCTTCCAATGGAACAAGAGGAAATCCTCTTGCTGAGATTTCTTGAAACTATATCACTGAAATGCTGCATGTTAGGTGATTGTGTCTAATATTAAGTGTTGATACTAAGATTTAGCATTTTTGTAGTGTAAAGTAGTAAATCTTCACTCTTCTTTCTTTATCTTATCTGCTTTCCCAGTGTACAAAAAGACAAAAAAACTAGAGGGAGTTGTTCTCACTTGCCTTACAAATACAATCAATGTGCTGATATCTTTTTATAGAATCAAAAACAGTGATGATACCATCCACTATGACAAAAACCGTTGTTTTCTTAATGTTATTGCTCACTAAAAACTTTCTTTCGGGGCTTTGATGTTCTATAATTCACAGCACTGAGACTTTAATTAACACAACACAAAGACAAGAGTGTTCTCCAGTGACATTACCCGAGGACAAATTTCAACTCAGTGACTCCAGAAAAGTCTCAAACCAAAATTGTGCTACAGCGATTCTAGTTTTGAGATGTGTGAAATTAGATGAATAATAAATCAGATTTGTTTTTCCATGAAGTGGCTCACTGGAGATAATCAACAATCTCTCTTCACTTCTTTATCTTTCTCTCGCTGCAGAACATCATAGCAGAACATGAGATTCGTAACATCTCGTGTGCGGCTCAGGATCCAGAGGATCTGTCTACATTTGCCTACATCACCAAAGACCTCAAGTCCAGTCACCACTACTGCCATGTCTTCACTGCTTTTGATGTGGTCAGTGCTGACACTGAGTCTGTGTGTTGAAAAGCAACTATCATACTCATAATGCCTGTAATATCATGTTATATTCTCATGCTGTTACCCTGTTATCAGAACCTGGCGTATGAGATCATCCTGACACTCGGCCAGGCCTTCGAGGTGGCCTACCAGCTGGCCCTACAGGCCAGGAAGAGCGGCCATGGATCATCCACGCTGCCTGAGAGCTTTGACAGCAAGCCCAGCAAACCCGTCCCCAAACCTCGAGTCAACATCCGCAAATCTGTAAGCATCGCTGCGGCCTAGCCGTACTACGTTTTGAAGGGAAAATCCATCCTAAACTGAAATTTCTTGTGCCTTTTGAACTGAGGTTCCTTGCAGAGTAGTTTTTGATGAGGTTAGGTTAAGATGCTCTTTCCAAAAAATAATATACAATTAAAATTGTTTATAAATGAATAACAGTTTTAAGATGGATTTTCACTTCCCATAACACCTTTCACCTCTGCTTCTGATCAAATTTAACCAGCATCCCACCAGCTCTGTCCCATTTACTCTGGAATCTGTCCATCCTCTTCTCTTATTTGTTCCAGTCTCTCATCCCTGCTCAAATATGTTGTTTTCAACTCTCAGTTTAGTTTACCGGGGTTATCCTGCAGCACTTGTGTTTTGTGTGTGAGAGAGAGTCTTGGCCCAGCGAACACTGTGGCAGAGGTTTAGGTGGATATTTGATCTGTTAAGCGTCCATTCGGTCTTCCTGCCCCTGCAGTCTCTTCCACACTGGGCTGATTGATGAGGCCTGTTTGCATTGGGCTCTGGGGATGCTTGCTTGGCTCGCCACACTGTGTGTGCGCATGTGTGTGTGTTTGTGCATTAAGACGATAAAGGATTTTCATGTGGAAGACCCTTACATACTGCATCCTTGCTTGGAGAATTAATATATTGACATTTCAGTCCATCAGATCCTCATTAAAAATCCTAGGGTATCTGATGGAGTATGTGTTTGAGCAGCTGCAATGTATGCATATGGTTATAGTGTTTCTGATGTCAGTACAAAGCTGCACACGTCACTGTCCAGTTTGTTAGGTTTGGTAAAATCCAAGGTGAACTAACGGTAGTGTTTCAGGAAAGATTATATTATATATTTTTGGCTGCAATAATCGTAACATTAAAATTTGATCCCTAGCCCAGTGGGCCCACCACTCGCAGGGGTAAGCACTAGGGTCGGGTGCCATGTGAGCCTGGTGGCAGGCAAAGGCAGGGACCTACAACGGACTGGCTCTATGGACATGGGACATCACCTCTCTGGTGGAGCTGGTGGGGGAGGAACTGGAGCTGGTGGGGGAGGAGGAGCTGTATCAGCTAGATATAGTTGAGCTCACCTCCATGCATAGCACTGGCATGGCACCAAACTCCTGGAGAGGGGCTGGACTCTAGACATTTCTAGAGCTGCTCAGGGTGAGAGGTGTCAGGCAGGTGCTCATGAGCCCCAGCTGAGTGTCGCTGTGTTGGAGTTCTCCCGCAGAAAAAAAGGGTCGCCTCTATGCAACTGCAAGTCGCTGAGAAGACGTGATTGGGTGGAACAACCTGTCTGATCTGAACCCGAGTCGTGCTTTGTTACTGGACTTCTGTGCTAGTCATGGATCGGCCATAATAAACACCATGTTCGAGCATGGGGCCATTAATAAGTGTACTTGGTACCAGAACACTCTAGGCCAAAGATCAACTTTGTGGTTGTATCATCAGATTTGCAGTTGTATGTCTTGGACACTTGGGCGAAGACACGAGCAGAGCTGTCAACTGATCACAACCTGGCAATGAGTTGGATCAGATGACAGGAAAGGCTGTCGGACAGACCTGGAAAACCTAAACATGTAGTGAGGGTGAACTGGCTGGCTGAGTCTTCCACTTGGGAGTGAATCACTACCCCAGGTGAGGGACTTCAAGTATCTTGGGGTCTTGTTCACAGAAGAGGGTAAAATGGAGTGGGAGATGGAGGGAGCTGAGCTGGAACGCAAAGCTCTTGATTTACTGGTCCATGTAAGTTCTGACCCTCACCAATGGTCATGAGCCTTGAGTAGTGATTGAAAGAATGAGATTGCAGATACAAACGGCCAAAATGAGCTTTCTTCGTAGGGTGGCTGGGCTCAGCCTTGGAGATAGGGTGAGGAGATCAGACATCTGGAAAGGGACCAGCTTAGGTGGCCTCCCTTTAGTTGGCATACGCTTTCTTATGTTTTACAGCAGCTGATTTAACAGAATCAGATATACTTGCTTGATCCCTATGGGAAGCACCCACGAAAGTGCCACAGCGTCCCTTCAACAGTTTGATACCTGCCCTAGCTTTGTGAAATTAGATACTTGTGTCCCACATTCTAGCGTGAATTTTTGTGTGTGTATCTGTGCAAATGTGTGTCGCATTTCTTCATGCCTCCTCCAACCACAGCGACACAAAGTCTATCTGTGAACCTGTCAACCTCCCATTAACCCCTGACAGAACTTTAAAATAGTCACGCTAACACACTTCCCTCCTCCACCGACACGCATCGGCTCGCACAGCAGCGCAAGTGTGTGTCTAAAGGGCCCGGTATAGAGTTACGGCGGCTGCTATATCAGTGTGCTTGTAGACTAAATTTAAGTTCATTTACATACTGTGAGTCATGGAAGAAGTAGATGGTGATGGAGGAGAAATGGTCTCACTTTCTATAGTTACAGCGAGATGTGAGACGGTGAGGAAAGACAGAGAAAGACATGCAGTACTTGTGTTCACTCTCCTCCTGCGAGTGTTTTTTTGCAAACGTTGTGTGCGGTACTGTGCCTACAGAGATGATGGACGATGGCATGTGTACACACAATCTGCTGATTCTGCAACCGTTACATTAACCATTAATTGCCTTTTTCCTCTCTGTGTTCATATATATGTGTGTGTGTGTGTGTGTGTGGTGTAGTTAATGGCTTGTGGTGTGCAGCAGGGCAAAGATACTGCAGGATTCACTTAATATTCCTGCCACCTGCAAGCCATAATCTCCATCCTGCAGCACCTCTCAAGCCCCCTGTGCTTTAAAGCACTGTTGCTTTGTTTTTCTGCCCACAAGTATCCATTTCTCCACACCCTCCTTTTTTCATTTTTATGTTGTGTGTGTTACGTGAGCATATCTGCTTGTAAATCTCCCTCAACATCCATTTAACTTACCCTCATGAGTGTGACCGCATCTGATATGACTATTGTCTTTGATCAGCATCGGTGTGTTACTGTAATCGGAGTGTAGCTTCAAAACGGGATTGAAATACATGACCCTAACCCTGTATGACTGAGCTTTACAATCTCATGTTTCTTAAAAAGGAGTGAGAAAGCCTCCCAGTGAAGTGACAATAGCTTGTTTCCAAACACCAGGTTCATTTTCTTGGTGGACTAGGAGCTTTGAATTTATAATTAAAACACATGAAAACCACAAGCTATCTCGCCTCATTGGCAGAATTTTTCACCGCTTTGAGAAAAAGAGAAATTGAATAGGAATCTGGCTTGTGAAGATGCTTTTGCAGAGTGATGTTTAGTACAGTTGCCGTGCCATATTCGTCTTGCTGGGAATGTTTGTTGCCACGCAGGAGTTGCTATATAAATGTGGCCTACTCTTGCTTTAGTTTTGCTGTATTGCAGTAATGCTGCTGCCCCACGCTGTTGCCAGGGCGATGACTTTGCTGCCATGTTGTTGCCATGGTTTTGCTTTGGTTTTTGGAGTGTTGTTGCCTTTCCCTGTTGCCATGCAGCTGCTCTGTCGTCGCTGTGGGTTTTTTGCCTCGCCGCTTTGCTGTTTTCGGTGTTGGTGTTGCTGAGCAGGCCCGTTTTGACCTGTGTATGACCTCTGCCCCTGTAGGTCATCATGTCCCCCGTCAGCCGCTGGTCACTGGGCCACATTTACACCCCTCACCGGCCTCCTCTCCACCCTCCTCTTCCTCCCCCTCGACTCTTCCATCTTCCTCACAAAGCTCAGTCACAGGTCCTCCACGCTTTTTCCTTCTCTTATCCTTTATTTCCACGACTTTTCTTTTAGTCAAGGAGAAAGCGCCATCTGTAAGTGCTTCCATTTTATCCTGGCGCTTTTATTCGACCCACTCTGCATCCTTGTGTGGTCTGTTTGCAGTGAGTGTTTGCGTGTCCCATTCTTCAGTCACTACCTCTATCTCCATATCAACAGCACTAAAATAAACCCATTTAATTTCTTTACAGCTAATACAGAGCAGAAATCAGACGCACACTTGAGTGCCTCAGTCTGTTTTTATGTGCCTTGCTGCACCGATTCCATCCCTGGATAGAGATACACTGCTTCCTTAAATATGCACGTTTGAGATGGTAAATAAATAAGCAATTTGAAGCAATAACACTACTTTAAAATTAGCTAAATGTTTATTAAAAAGTCCATTAGAGCCTCTATTGAATTACACATGGAGTGTTTTTCTTCTGATCCACGCTGTTTCTCGCTCATCCCCATCTTCATCTTGCACACAAGGCAGTTGAATTTTTAAAGGGTCATCAAAAGAAGACTTCAGTACCAAAGCGTACACTGTGTGCCAAGAAATGATTCAAATGTGCTAAAGTGCAATAGACTCCCATTGCAATACAGCATGTTTTTGCATGGGCTTGGAGATTGCGCTCCTTTGAAGGTTTGCAAATCACACACTGTGATGTCCCTGCAGCATTACTTCAAGCTGTTATGTTCCGACCCTTTTTCTGCAGAAAACCGGAAAAAAGGGTGTTGATATAAAACTTATTTTGAAGGCAGGCGTAGTTCATTCAGTGGCTTCATGTGCGGCTGATGAATTTGAGACTAATCCTGGTGATGCTCTGAGCGAGTTCTTTGCGAAGCATGATAGGGTTGAGCTGCTGTGATCGAAAGTGTGTTTGTTCCTTAATCCCGTAACCCCGTAACAAGATTATAAGGTCTTGCTGTGGTTGTCCGAGTGTGTGTGTGAGAGTGTGAGAGAGACGGAGAGGATAGAGAAGTGGATTAATATTATAGTTTCCGTATTGTTGCTGTAGCAGTGTGTTGAGACAAGATAAGAGAGACATGGCTTTGCTAGTGTACTGCAGAAATCTGAGATTAACCCTGTTTACTCCAGAGTAAGGATGTTAATAATTAGCCATTTAACCAATAACCAGCATTAAGCATTTTAACCAGTTGGTTAAAAGAAATAATAATTCATTAAAAAGCTGAGAAAAACACAGAGGAGTGGCTGGTCCATGTTAAGAGAGAGCCGCTGCAGATACAGGAAGTTGGTTCAGGACTTCCAGCAGAGGAGTTGTAGCCTCGTAGCATTTATTCAGACTGTACACACACTAGCCACGTTCACGCGCGCCAAATTTCTCCAATCCGATCTGAAGCTCGGTTGATCGGAAATTCCAAATCCACTGTTTACATGGACACTAAATAAAATGAGCCGATTATGACGTGCGTATACGTTCACCGAGCGTTTAATCAAAATAAATCCTTTGGGCATGCGCACAGTTGTCTAATTTTCCGGAAACAGTAGAAGAAGAAGAAGAAGAAGATCTACCTTTATTTGTCCCACAATGGGGAAATTCAATTTACACTCTGTTAAACTCATACATGGTACATGCAGACCTGAAACACACATACATGCAGTAATGGAGAGGTGTCAGAGTGAGGGGGCTGCTCCTGACAAGCGCCCCGAGCAGTTGGGGGTTTGGTGCCTTGCTCAGGGGCACCTCGGCAGTGCCCACCTCTCCAGCTACCAGTTCACACTTAGTTTTTGGTCCATGTCGGGACTTGAACCGGTGACCCTCCGGTTCCCAAGCCAACTCCCTACAGACTGAGCTACTGCCGCCCCAGTAGAAGAAGAAGCTGTACTTCCACCTGTGTTGTAAAGGAATACTGACGTAGCACGGATGTGCAGTGGAGATAATTTTACCCCAACCAGGAAAACATGATCCGAATGGGTGTGTATATGGACGCCGATCGGGACAACAATCGGCATAAACCACCTCTCTCATTAGGAACGAAATTTCTTTCCGATCGCGCCGTATCGAATCAGAATCTTCCAATTGACGTGTTTACATGAAGCATTTTTAATCTAATTGGACCTTTATTCTGATTATTTGTGTCCATGTAAACGCAGCTACTGTCTGCTAAAGCTACGTTCACAGCTATAACGCCACCTACAAACCCACACTCACGGTCTGTCGGACGCTAGCTTAAGTTACGCTACAGCGGACACAACGCCACCGGCAACGCTAGCAGCTATCAGCTGGTAAATTTCAAAATTAGCATCCCTATCCAGGTGTAGAGCTTTAATGCTTATTTATAAAATAGTTACATCATATATTTGTTAGGGCTGGGATGATTTGCTTATCTCCTGGTTCAATATGTATTGCAATTTTTAAGTATTGATTCTATGTAATTCTAAGTATTGTGATTGATTGTTATTTTTGTTAATTTTTTTTAACATTAGACCATGGGCAAAAGGTTTGGAAAATATTTAAATTAATATCGTAAAAATGTTTGATTTTCAGCACGTATGTAATCAGTGATGTACTTCAAATATTTCAATCATTGTCCCTCAACTCACAAATTAGTGGTATTTTCTTTTTAATTTATTAGGGACATGTAATGCTTTTATACTTCTGGTGAAAATAATCCAATCTCTCTTTCCAGATATGTATTTTGTACATTCAGTTCCCCTTGTTAACACCTTATTTTGAAAACCGGATGTAGTCACACATGTATACTTGCTGACTTGACGGCATGTTACAATATGATAATGTTTCCTGTCCATCACAGAGTTAGCGTGCAGCTTTAGCCGTGATGTCTAGCTCTGCTTTTCCTGTAATGTGTGAAACCCAAAGTGTTTCCATACATTACTGTATGCACAGTGTTTATCGTTTTGGATTTAACATGTGAGGCTGCAGGTCCACGCTGACGCTCCACCGTTTTCTACTTATTCATTTCGGCTCGCTGCGGATTGTTTTGCTTGACGGATATGATGTTATCTTACTCAAACTACAACAATAAAAGTGCAAAAAAGTGTAAACCCTAATATTTCTGGATATACATAATTAGAATTGGCCAGACTGGAGTGTGTAAGGACAAATTTAGTCTTCTACTGTCAAAACGGCAACTCTCACTGTCTCCTCCGCGTACCATCTGAAAATAAACCAATAGATTGGAGGAAAAACACCCTCAGCAACAAAACCCAGTCACTTGATTGGTTGCCGTGGGGTTATTTTTGAAAGCAATGTAGATTGCTTGGTTTGTTTCTCAGCTCTTAAGCCACAATAGCTTCACAGCGGCAGCAGCAGACAGAGTCCACACTGCACTTTGACAATACAAACTGCTGGGATGTACAGGAAGTGCACATAGTAATTACAATCGTTCAGGACCAGCTGGATCTTGCATTTATAAATGTATAGATTATAGCTTCCTGTCCATGATCTGTGTTCTACTTTCTCATTTTTAATCTGTATCTCATCTCCCTCTCACATTTGAGTTATTTTCCATTGCATTACTTGGTAAGCAGCACATCCTCCAGCTCATTCCTTCTACCGTCTCACTCTGTTTTCACTGACTTTATTATGAAATTGCATCAGAAAGTTGCCCCTACAGTGTGCAAAATGTCGATTTTCAACAGAAACAACCGTTTTCATCCTAAAGAAGTAAACAAAATCAATGCAGTAATGTGCAGTAGTTCCAAAATTGAGAATATGCAGGGCATTCAAAATAATTTTCCTGTTTTTTCGACTGCTTCCTCTCCTTTTCCACGTCTGTGTGCGTCAGATGGAGCAGCCGTCCATGGACCAGAAGGGCCACGCCAACGTGCCGTGGATTGTGGAGCCGGGTCAGGAGGCCAAGAGAGGAGTCAACACCAAGTACGAGACCACTATTTTCTAACATACACCCGCCTTGTCCACTCCTGTGTGTGTGTGCCTTTCAGAGGTTGCCCTGTACTGGGGCCCCGCCCCCGGATTGGGCACGAGCGACGCACGCCGCCGCGTCACCTCACCGGCTGAAAAATAAAAAAAACAAAAACATCCCGCCCCGCCCCCGTTAGCCGAGCCTGTCCGCTGCATGATGACGTTTGGCGCTGCGCTGTCTTGTCTCTTCTTCTCTCTTTTGTTTCTGCCCCCCCCCCTCTTTGGCCCGGGCCCCATCCTCCCTGCAGGGCTGGCGCATGACCTTTGAACCCAGGGCTGTGGTGCACTTCTCGTCTCCACCCGTAGGGGGAGTGGTCAGCTCCGTTTTTTTCCTGTTTGTCGGTCAGCGGTCAAGCAGTCGGTTGTTCTGCTTCCAGCTTCTTGTTTTTTTTTTCTTCCTGTTGATGGGTGCAACCGTTTGGCTTCGTCTCTCTCTCCTCTTTTTTTCCTCCTCTGAATGCCTCCATCCTTCACTTTTCTCCACATTTCAGTCCCCTTTGTCCAACTGCCCCTGACAACTTGAATGACATTTGTAACCAGAAAACTGCTAAGAGCTGTGACAGTGTTTTAGCTGTCTGTTGAGCCCAGTGTGGGAGCTGACAATATGGAGGGCTGTTGTCCAAACATGACAACTGGAGGAAAGTTCAGACTTTTTAGACATTTTTTTAATTAAAGAGGAGAGCCGAATCACAGGAGAGGTGATGTAGCACAGTCTAACTTTGACTCAAACTGGTTCATCCAGCAGGCTACTAGAATGTATTTCAGCTTTTTGATTCTTTATATCAGATTATTTTTTTGAAAATACTAACAAACTTGTGAATTTCTTTGACAACTTTAAACTTATCCTGTGACACCGGATTTTTTTTTTCTTTTTTTGCTTTTATAGCACATTTTTTTCAGCACTTTCATGTGTATATGTTCAGAATTATTTTAACCAAATGGATTTTTTCCCTGGCCATAAACCATATTTTATTTGGAGGGGAAATAATCTTGTATGTAAAAGGTTTTAGCATGTGGCTTGTGAGACGCATGGTGGCCATTTTGGATTTGCTGAGCAGGGGGGCCGGTGGAGAGGCGGGGTGTGAGGGCTCTCTCGATAAGTGATGTCATCTCATTTGCAGGGCAATGCCGGACGCTCATGTCTATTACTGTGGAATGCAAAGAATGTAGCCAGCCCTAAACACGGACCTTGTCACACAATACAATGCAAAATGGACTACAAAAGGACTACAAACATGGACGCTACTCCACAGTGTTTAAGGTTGACTACAGAATTTTAACATCATTCATCCACATGATGCTTGACACAGTAAACATACGACAAAACAGGCATTTAAACACACTAAGGGGACTGCATCTTGACAGACGACGGTCTGCTCTGAATGTTATTTGAAAGCAGCCTCACCTTTCTGCAGCTACAGCAGGATCTGTTTTATGCGCGTGACCTGTGAACTTTTGGGCGGTCACAGCGTCTCCATGGAGACTGTGAGTATGGACTCGCTAAAGGCACCACTGGGCATGTGTCACTTATGGAATGGGCATGGGTTTGACGACGGCTGGTTCTTTTGGTCTTATTTTATTTTCTTTAAAGTCAGAAAATAATACAGAGATATATGCACAAGCGTGTAAATGTGATTGGACTAGCTGCGACGCGCTGGAGATGCAGCGGGTGCATCCCGACGAGACCTGCGTCTCTTAACGGATGACGAACCTATGTGAACAAAACTGCATCTGGCGTTTAAAAAAAAAAAAAAAGTATTCTATTCGTATTGCCCGACATTTTAATGTTTAATATGAGAGTATTATATTACCATGATTATGATTATTCTTGTGCAATTCTTGTCTACTGTTGTCTTAATGTTACATTATTTTTCTATGATGAGATGAAAACCTTGGGCTTGAGAACGATGGCCATCCTTTAAAAAAAATCTAAAACTATATGATCATACTCATACACAAAGAGTGAATGTTGCAGGTGGCTAGCTAACACTTGTCAGGTCAACCCTCCACCATTTCTCATGGGGCTCTACTCTTATCTAGCAGATGTACTATTTTAAACGCAGTATTACTGTATTATTTGGATGAGACATTATCCAATTATAAAATGTACATAGATATTTTGCCAACTCATTGTTCATACATGTAATGTAAAAGAGAAAAGAATAAAGGATTTGCAGTACATGGCACTGGAAACACGGTACCAAAATAAAGGTTGGAGATTAAACGAAGTGGTAGATTGTAAAGATCGTATTTTGAGTGAAAACTGAGATGCGTTATTTGGTGACATCACTGCTGACCAACTTATGTACATAGGCTTGGGCTTCCAGCACACTGATTTTTGTAATTTTGGCCATTATTTATATCCTTGTAAAGCACATGGAATAAAATACGACTTGTAAAACCATTATTCATCCTCGGATAAAGTTGTCGTAAGTCATTTGCTTTCAACCACTACTTAAAGGTCTTTTAGGGCGCTTTAACGAGCCATAGTTCACTTAGTTAATCCAACTCACAGTGAAATTGGTTCAGTTTCACAGTGCACAAATCAAAGCGGACCGAATTTAAGAAAAATAATTTGTACAAAAAAAGCAAACTTATCTTAATTGTCTGAAGAGCTGCCACTACTATGCAGAGAACCGTGGACTTAAACTCGGCACCAATAGACTGTTTATCTGGTTCGCTTGGAAATGGTCCAAAACCACTTGTGAGAGGTGGTCGATGATTGTTAAAGTCCGCACCAGAGTGTGATTACTGCGTTTACAACATCCGAAACAAACCTCACCAGAGTTGTATTAAAACGGACTGAATGTTGGCTTGTGAAAGCACCCTTACGCTACAGTTTGACTACCGTCTTCAATTGTCTTCAATATTGTAGGTCTGGCCATCGTATTATGGTAAAATTGTACCTGAAAGAGTAATTACTTAAATCTGGGAACAGAGCAGCTTCAGTACAAACTAGGGGCAAGAAAACACAAACAACCAGACTTGTAAAAAAGACAAAGGTTCTGCTACATTTTCTAAATGTTGGTACTAATCCTTTATCGGACACAAAATTTGGGTGCAACTACAGTAGATCAAGGTTTTCATTCAGTGTTACAGTTCACTGTCAAGTCTGACTGCTTCTGTTTTTTTGCCCCATCTTACTTCTTTTTTGCAATGTTGCTGCGTTCCCACATCTCAGCAGATAAAAGCATTTTGATCGCCTCTGCGCAACTCTCAACACGACGATGGCCGAGCTGGCGACTCGCAGCTAAAGGTGCTAACAGTGTTGAGGGGACAACATGCTGTGCTTCGGCAACGACGGCGTAGGCTGGGATGACGTTATCAGCTGTAACCACCGTACGGGCACTGTGAACTAGCCAGTGCAAAGCATGCATGGCTGGGCGGCAATGTCAACAAAGCACGGTGAAACGTCACTCTCTGCTCAGGTAGACATTACTCCTCTATATATTTACATAGCAAATAGCTGTTTACCTCTATACTGATGCTCAACAAATTTAGCAAATGTGATCAAATTATTTTTCCTTTGTATTAATTCCCCTATCAACTCTATACAATTTTCCGTTTTTTTCTATTTATTTATTTATGCATTCACTATTACATTGTATTTTTGTATGTTCGTAATGCTGATATTGGGGGAGTGGCTTGGCGACTTCTGGAGTTCGTGCTGTAGCTACTTTAATTGGAAAAGAACTGGCAACACTGGGCTGGGTTTTTCAATTGGACAATTTAAAAAATCTAGCGTTCACCTGCTGGTTTCTCAACATGACTAATCGTAACTTCAGTATCAAACTAACCTTACAGACCCGAGTGTATGTGAGGTAGTAGTGAGTATCACATACCTCATCTAGTACCAGACTGTGATGGTAGTGACTTCAGAGTTCGTCCCTCCTCACTCCTCCAGGCACCTTGACAGTGAGACAGAAATCAAATCATTAGAATTCAATCAAACAAAGACTTCGTACACTAATTTATAAACATCTGTTTTACATGTGGACTCCTGAAGCAAAGGAGTAACTTGTGCATAAAGTCTCACAATGAAGGAGAGCTTTCAGATTGTTTCCTGGCTTTCAGCCTGGTTAATAAATCAGTCGGATATTGATCTCAGATCTCACTCTCCCTCCACTGAAGCCATTTGTGCCATGTGGGGAGTTCCCTCACATTGAACCCATGTGGGTGATTCACATCTTGAGGTTGTGAAAGTCATTAGTAATGCGCAAACTAAAGTGTAAGTGGCTCGTAGCTTATGGTGCTAATAGACAGTGTTAATCTCGGGGGAACTGGAGGGGGCGTGGGTGCTACACTTCTGCAGCGTCGTCAGTCAGGCCCCCAGGGGGGCTCAGATGCACGAAGATGCACTAAAAGACATGCAGCCGGCCCGGCGATGTCAACAAAGCATGGAGAAACTTGGATTCCAAAACACCCAGAGGAAGAGCGACTTCATTCTCTGCTCAGGTAGATATTACTCCTCTATATATTTACATAGCAAATACTTTTTGCTGCTATATTAACACTCTGGATATCTAATTTAGCACCTTTAACGAACTGAACAAATGTGACATAAATTGACGTTTCTGTTTAAATTTGCTTCTTCATCTATTTACCTTTGTATTAATTCTGCTCTCTACTCTTCTATTTAATTTTCAGCAAGTGTCAGTCAGGATGGCGTTACCAGCTGTAGATGATGTCCATGAGCTAGCCAGTGGGCCACGCTCACATGCATGCCCGGCAATGTCAACACAGCACGGAGAAGCTCGAATTACAGCCCACACAGAGGGAGAGTGACTGCATTTCCTGCTAAGGTAGACATTACTCCTTTATATCTTTACATAGCAAGTAGTTGTTTGATGCTACTGTATAGTAATGCTGTGGATATCGTGAACTTTCAAAAACCTGATGATTAAGGGGCTTTGGACACCATTCATCACTGGTTGTTTTAAGATTTCACAACGAACACAGTCTAAGTTAAAACTGACTGAACTTCGAACACCTTGACTTTCTTCTTCAACTGCTGACACTTTTCAAAGTGATATAGCGTCAAAAATACTTGAGTCTGATACTTCAGCCTCCACAACTCAATTCCAGTTGATATTCAAGTAGCTCTCCCTGTCATCTGGTCATGAGTTTGGAGCCCTTTTGTCCAAAAATCAATAAAAGTGATTAGGACTGCCAAAGAACTGCTTAACGGTGGTGATCCAATAATTGGAAAAACCTCTTAGTTTGTGACTTAGTACTGCTAGACATCACAGTTCAGACAGACACCGACTGAGAGATCTGCACCAGGTCATCGACCCAATCAACTACCTCCACTGACCTCCAGACAACCTGACTGACACGCCGATAGATGTGGTAATAATGAGCGGGTTGCTAAGTTTCCATGGTGACCAGATCTCCTCACACTTTCACCCATTGGCCTCAAAAGCTCTTTACACACATTGACACTGCCATAGCCAGCGAACCATCTCGGCTGCCATTTATTGAAAGAAGAAGCCACAATATGAAATCAGAATAAGCAACATACCTCATGCATATAGATTAGCGCTGTCAATCAATTAATAATATTTAATTGCGATTAATTGCAAATTAATCACATTTTTTAATTTTAATCTTTGAGTTTTAAGTTAGCTGCAAATTAGGGATTTTGAAAAAATTTCTTAACCAATAACCAACCCTCGCTAACCGATTATTACCACGATTAGTGCCTCGCATGCAGCTGCTAGCGTTGCCGGTGGCTTTGTGCCCACGGTAGCTTAACAGCGAGTTTCCAACAGACCGTGTGTATGTGGCGTTGGTGGTGTTATAGCTGTGGACGTGGCTTAGCAGACAGTGGAAGAATAAACAAGGCTACAAGCTACAACTCCTCAGCTAGAAGTCCTGAGCCAACTTCCTGTATCTCCCCCGGCTCTCTCTTAAGGTGGACCAGCTTTTCTCCTTAAAGAGATGAGCAGCTCCTCTGCATTTTTTCTCAGCTTTTTAATTAATTAGTAATATTTGTTTTAACCGATAGCGCTAATTGGTTAAAATGTTTAATGGCGGTTTAACAGTTAATTAACATCCCTACTGCAAATATTAAAAACCTACAGATCTGATAAAGGACTTAAAATGATTCAAATTCGACTAGTAGCTTCAGCTGTTAGAAAAATGCTGAAAGTTCATGCTGGCTCAGACAGTACAATATGTTCCACAAATATAAACCGCATAAGGAGTTTACGCTCCACTACAACGCTAGAGTTATTGCAAGATTTACACCACTGGCAGTTCTTTTACACACTATCATAGCCTTATAAAAAATAAATAAATGTGTGAAGGAAAGGATGAGCGGTTATGGCTGAGTGTCTATTAAACTTCAGCAGACTGACATTTACTGTGAGCCTCTGAAAGGCTGAACAAGCATTTGACATGGGCTATAAACCACTGAATGAAAAGGCTCACAATCTACAGAATCTGCAGCCAATAGAAACGACCACTGGGCTGTTTCCTTAGATTGGAGGAGAAAGGTCCGCGGCTTCGGCACATTGGTCTGCCGAAGATTTACTGCCAAACTGCAATTTGGTGCATTCTGTTGAAAACTGACAGAACATTTTATTGTTTGTAAATGGCAGCAGAGAGAGAGGGAGGTAATTCAAGACATTATTCTGGAAGATCTGACCAGGAGTGGTGCAGTGGCTGCTGTATTTAGGCTTCCCGAAGCTCGATTTTATTTCTACTGCTGGCAGAGGTGGAGGCAAAAGACTTAAACGAGCACAAAGAGGTACAATGAGGAAAGAATAATGAAGGACGACAGGGACGCATGGGGAAGCGCGGCAGTTTTTTTTTTTGTATAGTTAAAAGAAAATGACTGATAATGAATGGCAAGATGATGGTTTGTTAGCGGACACTAATTTGTTAGATTTGTCTGCAGTGAAGTGTAAGACAGGAAGAGTACATGCTTTGTTTGACCGTCTGTGTCAGACTGTGGGAGAGGGCCAAAGTTCCAGATGGCGTGTACTGCCCACGGCTAGCGGCTAAATGAGACGGCTATGTAAAAACTGCCCATGTAACAATCACAATATTATCTGGCATTAATTCAATAGGGGCGGCTTCAAGAGAGAGAACTAATGCGCTCATTGGGGAAAAGAATGCAGGTCTCATTTACATTCAGACCCTCACGGTTTATCCTGCATACACAATCAAATCCACATTTATATGCTTCTAATACTAAGAAATGGAAGTAGGACGATCTGCAGTGAGAAACTATTTTACACAAAAACAGTTTACTGCATTTGGTAAATGACTGGCGGGACACAAAACACGTTTTTGTACCTGGCAGATGTGGTGCAACAGCATTCAGATTATCATAATGTACTGGAATTGTCCAATGTGGAATTGTGTTGCTGGAAAGTGGGTGATAAGAGGGATAAACCGCCTCTGCAAAAGACTAAACACCCTGCTGGGTTTGGCTCGAGATGTGCCACCTGATAAAGCTGGACACAGTGAGGAGAACTGGCCAGATAACAGTCTTATACACCACAACAAACACATTCGTAATAGACTCTGCTAGAGTTTATCTCTGGAGGGTACAAAGACACTACTTGAACAAACATACCATCACGTTGACATACTATACTAAGACTTTTATTCGACATACTATACTATGACTTTTTTTTTTACCACTTTTTTCAACATACTAAACTGATTTTTCGACATCCTGTACAATGACTTTTTTTTCCTTTTTTGTCAACATAGTACACAATGACTTTTTTTCGAAATACTATATTATGACTTTTGTTCGACATACTATACTGTGAACTTTTGTCGACATACAGTACTATGACATTTCGACTTATACTATCATTTTTTACCACTTTTTTCGACATACTATACTAGGACTTTTTTCGACATACTAAACTGACTTTCATCGACAAACTATACTATGACTTTTTTTTCAAAATACTAAAGTATGACCTTTCGACATATTACACTATGACATTTTTCGGCATACTATACTATGACTTTTTTCAACGTACCATACAAAGATTTTTTTCTAAATGCTATACTATGATTTTTTTTACCACTTTTTTCCACATACAACACTATAAGTTATTTCGACATACTATACTATCAGTTTTTTCGACATACTATACTATGAAATTTTTTCCTCTTTTTTCGACATACTATACTGACTTTTTTCGACACACTACTATGACGTTGACATATACTATCACTTTACCACTTTTGTTGACATACTATACTTTGGCTTTTTGTCGACATAATATTCTATGATTTTCGACATATACGATGACTTTTTTTCGACAAACTATACTATGACTTCTTATCGACATACTACACTGATTTTTTCGACAAATACCACTTTCCTTTGACATAGCATACTATGGCGTTTTTCAACATACAATAATGTAACTTTTTCATCACACTACGACTTTGACATATACTGTCACTTTACCACTTTCTTCGACATATACCATAACTTTTTTCGACATACTATAATTTTTTTTCAACATACTTAACTACTATGCCATTTCAACATAGTATACTATCACTTTTTCCACCATACTTTTCGAAACTTTTTTCGACATATTATACTATGACTTTATTTCAACATATTTAACTATGCCATTTCAACATACTATACAATGACTTTATTTCAACATACTTAAATGTGCCATTTCAACATACTATACTATCACTTTTTTCGACATACTATACTATGATTTTTTTTGCAAAATTTTACATTTCATGAAATGACTTATTTCCACGAAATGACTTCTTTCCACCATAGAATCATTTTACATGATATAATACGACCGTTTCCATGGTTTTTTTCAACATTAAAAAAATTTGACGTTTTGATCGAAAAATTTTGACATACTATACTATGACTTTTTTTGTGAAATTTTACACATTTTACGAAATGACTTCTTTCCACCATAGAATCATTTTACATGCTATAAAACAACCGTTTCCATGGTTTTTTTCAACATCAAAAAAATTTGTCGTTTTCATCGAAAAATTTCGACATACTATACTGACTTTTTTTTGTAAAATTTTACATTTCACAAAATGACTTCTTTCCACCGTACAATCATTTTACACGCTATAATACAACCGTTTCCATGGTTTTTTTCGACATTAAAAAAATTCGTCGTTTTCATCGAAAAATTTCGACATACTATACTATGACTTTTTTTGCAAAATTTTACAACATTTTACGAAATGACTTCTTTCCACCGTAGAATCATTTTACATGCTATAATACGACCGTTTCCATGGTTTTTTTCAACATCAAAAAAATTTGACGTTTTCATCGAAAAATTTCGACATACTATACTATGACATTTTTTTTTTAAAATTTTACAACATTTCACGAAATGACTTCTTTCCACCATAGAATCATTTTACATGCTATAAAACGACCGTTTCCATGGCCTTTTTCAACATCAAAAAAATTTGACGTTTACATCGAAAAATTTCGACATACTATACTATGACTTTTTTTGTAAAATTTTACAACATTTCACGAAATGACTTCTTTCCACCATAGAATCATTTTACATGCTATAATACGACCGTTTCCATTGTTTTTTTCAACATCAAAAAAAATTTGACATTTTCATCGAAAAATTTCGACATACTATACTATGACATTTTTTTGTAAAATTTTACATGTCAGGAAATGACTTCTTCCCACCATAGAATCATTTTACATGCTATAAAAGGACTGTTTCCATGGTTTTTTTCAACATCAAAAAAATTTGACGTTTTCATCGAAAAATTTCGACATACTATACTATGACTTTTTTTGTAAAATTTTACATTGCACGAAATGACTTCTTTCCACCGTAGAATCATTTTACATGCTATAAAACGACCGTTTCCATGGTTTTTTTCAACATCAAAAAAATTTGACGTTTTCATCGAAAAATTTCGACATACTATACTATGACTTTTTTTTGTAAAATTTTACATTTCACGAAATGACTTCTTTCCACCGTACAATCATTTTACGCGCTATAAAACGACCGTTTCCATGGTTTTTTTCAACATCAAAAAAATTTGTCATTTTCATCGAAAAATTTCGACATACTATACTATGACTTTTTTTGTAAAATTTTACATTTCACGAAATGACTTCTTCCCACCATAGAATCATTTTAAATGCTATAATACGACCGTTTCCATGTTTTTTTTTTCAACTTCAAAAAAATTTGACGTTTTCATCGAAAAATTTCGACATACTATACTATGACGTTTTTTTTGCAAAATTTTTTACATTTCACGAAATGACTTCTTTCCACCATAGAATCATTTTACATGCTATAATACGACCGTTTCCATTGTTTTTTTCAACATCAAAAAAATTTGACATTTTCATCGAAAAATTTCGACATACTATACTATGACTTTTTTTGTAAAATTTTACATGTCAGGAAATGACTTCTTTCCACCATAGAATCATTTTACATGCTATAAAACGCCTGTTTCCATGTTTTTTTCAACATCAAAAAAATTTGACGTTTTCATCGAAAAATTTCGACATACTATACTATGACTTTTTTTTGTAAAATTTTACATTTCATAAAATGACTTCTTTCCACCGTAGAATCATTTTACATGCTATAAAACGACCGTTTCCATGTTTTTTTCAACATCAAAAAAATTTGTCATTTTCATCGAAAAATTTCGACATACTATACTATGACGTTTTTTTGCAAAATTTTACAACATTTCACGAAATGACTTCTTTCCACCATAGAATCATTTTACATGCTATAATACGACTGTTTCCATGGTTTTTTTCAACATCAAAAAAATTTGACGTTTTCATCGAAAAATTTCGACATACTATACTATGACGTTGTTTTTGCAAAATTTTACAACATTTTACGAAATGACTTCTTTCCACCGTACAATCATTTTACATGCTATAATACGACCGTTTCCATGGTTTTTTTCAACATCAAAAAAATTTGATGTTTTCATCGAAAAATTTCGACATACTATACTATGACTTTTTTTGTGAAATTTTACATTTCACGAAATGACTTCTTTCCACCATAGAATCATTTTACATGCTATAAAACAACCATTTCCATGGTTTTTTTCAACATCAAAAAAATTTGTCATTTTCATCGAAAAATTTCGACATACTATACTATGACTTTTTTTGTGAAATTTTACATTTCACGAAATGACTTCTTTCCACCACAGAATCATTTTACATGCTATAATAAGACCGTTTCCATGGTTTTTTTCAACATCAAAAAAATTTGACGTTTACATCGAAAAATTTCGACATACTATACTATGACTTTTTTTGTAAAATTTTACAAGTCACGAAATAACTTCTTCCCACCATAGAATCGTTTTACATGCTATAAAATGACTGTTTCCATAGTTTTTTTCAACATCAAAAAAATTGGACGTTTTCATCGAAAAATTTCGACATACTATACTATGACTTTTTTTGTAAAATTTTACATTTCACAAAATGACTTCTTTCCACCGTACAATCATTTTACGCGCTATAATACAACCGTTTCCATGCTTTTTTTCAACATCAAAAAAATTTGTCATTTTCATCGAAAAATTTCGACATACTATACTATGACTTTTTTTGTGAAATTTTACATTTCACGAAATGACTTATTCCCACCATAGAATCATTTTACATGCTATAAACCGACCGTTTCCATGGTTTTTTTCAACTTCAAAAAAATTGGACGTTTTCATCGAAAAATTTCGACATACTATACTATGACTTTTTTTTGTAAAATTTTACATTTCACAAAATGACTTCTTTCCACCGTAGAATCATTTTAAATGCTATAATACGACCGTTTCCGTAGTTTTTTTCAACATCAAAAAATTGGACGTTTTCATCGAAAAATTTCGACATACTATACTATGACTTTTTTTGTAAAATTTTACATTTCACGAAATGACTTCTTTCCACCACAGAATCATTTTACATGCTATAATAAGACCGTTTCCATGGTTTTTTTCAACATCAAAAAAATTGGACGTTTTCATCGAAAAATTTCGACATACTATACTATGACGTTGTTTTTGCAAAATTTTACAACATTTTACGAAATGACTTCTTTCCACCATAGAATCATTTTACATGGTATAATACGACTGTTTCCATGGTTTTTTTCAACATCAAAAAAATTTGACGTTTTCATCGAAAAATTTCGACATACTATACTATGACTTTTTTTGTGAAATTTTACATTTCACGAAATGACTTCTTCCCACCATAGAATCATTTTACATGCTATAAAACGACCGTTTCCATGGTTTTTTTCAACTTCAAAAAAATTGGACGTTTTCATCGAAAAATTTCGACATACTATACTATGACTTTTTTTTTGTAAAATTTTACATTTCACGAAATGACTTCTTTCCACCGTAGAATCATTTTAAATGCTATAATACGACCGTTTCCGTAGTTTTTTTCAACATCAAAAAAATTGGACGTTTTCATCGAAAAATTTCGACATACTATACTATGACTTTTTTTGTAAAATTTTACATTTCACGAAATGACTTCTTTCCACCATAGAATCATTTTACATGCTATAATAAAACCGTTTCCATGGTTTTTTTCAACATCAAAAAAATTGGACGTTTTCATCGAAAAATTTCGACATACTATACTATGACGTTGTTTTTGCAAAATTTTACAACATTTTACGAAATGACTTCTTTCCACCATAGAATCATTTTACATGCTATAATACGACTGTTTCCATGGTTTTTTTCAACATCAAAAAAATTTGACGTTTTCATCGAAAAATTTCGACATACTATACTATGACATTTTTTTTGTAAAATTTTAAAACATTTCACGAAATGACTTCTTTCCACCATAGAATCATTTTACATGCTATAAAACGACCGTTTCCATGGCCTTTTTCAACATCAAAAAAATTTGACGTTTTCATCGAAAAATTTCGACATACTATACTATGACATTTTTTTTGTGAAATTTTACATTTCACGAAATGACTTCTTTCCACCATAGAATCATTTTACATGCTATAAAACAACCATTTCCATACTTTTTTTCAACATCAAAAAAATTTGTCATTTTCATCGAAAAATTTCGACATACTATACTATGACTTTTTTTGTAAAATTTTACATTTCACGAAATGACTTCTTCCCACCATAGAATCATTTTACATGCTATAAAACGACCGTTTCCATGGTTTTTTTCAACTTCAAAAAAATTGGACGTTTTCATCGAAAAATTTCGACATACTATACTATGACTTTTTTTTGTAAAATTTTACATTTCACAAAATGACTTCTTTCCACCGTAGAATCATTTTACACGCTATAATACAACCGTTTCCATGGTTTTTTTCAACATCAAAAAAATTGGACGTTTTCAGCGAAAAATTTCGACATACTATACTATGACTTTTTTTGTAAATTTTACATTTCACGAAATGACTTCTTTCCACCGTAGAATCATTGTACATGCTATAATAAGACCGTTTCCATGGTTTTTTTCAACATCAAAAAAATTGGACGTTTTCATCGAAAAATTTCGACATACTATACTATGACTTTTTTTGTAAAATTTTACATTTCACGAAATGACTTCTTTCCACCATAGAATCATTTTACATGCTATAATAAGACCGTTTCCATGGTTTTTTTCAACATCAAAAAAAATTGACGTTTTCATCGTAAAAATTTCGACATACTATACTATGACTTTTTTTGTAAAATTTTACATTTCACAAAATGACTTCTTTCCACCGTACAATCATTTTACACGCTATAATACAACCGTTTCCATGCTTTTTTTCAACATCAAAAAAATTTGTCATTTTCATCGAAAAATTTCGACATACTATACTATGACGTTTTTTTTGTAAAATTTTACATTTCACGAAATGACTTCTTTCCACCATAGAATCATTTTACATGCTATAAAACAACCATTTCCATGCTTTTTTTCAACATCAAAAAAATTTGTCATTTTCATCGAAAAATTTCGACATACTATACTATGACTTTTTTTGTAAAATTTTACATTTCACGAAATGACTTCTTCCCACCATAGAATCATTTTACATGCTATAAAACGACCGTTTCCATGGTTTTTTTCAACTTCAAAAAAATTTGAAGTTTTCATCGAAAAATTTCGACATACTATACTATGACTTTTTTTGTGAAATTTTACATTTCACGAAATGACTTCTTTCCACCATAGAATCATTTTACATGCTATAAAATGACTGTTTCCATGGTTTTTTTCAACATCAAAAAAATTTGACGTTCACATCGAAAAATTTCGACATACTATACTATGACTTTTTTTGTAAAATTTTACATTTCACAAAATGACTTCTTTCCACCGTAGAATCATTTTACACGCTATAATACAACCGTTTCCATGCTTTTTTTTCAACATCAAAAAAATTTGTCATTTTCATCGAAAAATTTCGACATACTATACTATGACTTTTTTTGTAAAATTTTACATTTCACGAAATGACTTATTCCCACCATAGAATCATTTTACATGCTATAAGACGACCGTTTCCATGGTTTTTTTCAACATCAAAAAAATTTGACGTTTTCATCGAAAAATTTCGACATACTATACTATGACTTTTTTTGTAAAATTTTACATTTCACGAAATGACTTCTTTCCACCACAGAATCATTTTACATGCTATAATAAAACCGTTTCCATGGTTTTTTTCAACATCAAAAAAATTGGACGTTTTCATCGAAAAATTTCGACATACTATACTATGGCGTTGTTTTTGCAAAATTTTACAACATTTTACGAAATGACTTCTTTCCACCATAGAATCATTTTACATGCTATAATACGACTGTTTCCATGGTTTTTTTCAACATCAAAAAAATTTGACGTTTTCATCGAAAAATTTCGACATACTATACTATGACGTTTTTTTTGCAAAATTTTACAACATTTTACGAAATGACTTCTTTCCACCGTACAATCATTTTACACGCTATAATACAACCGTTTCCATGGTTTTTTTCAACAAAAAAAAATTTGATGTTTTCATCGAAAAATTTCGACATACTATACTATGACATTTTTTTTTGTAAAATTTTACAACATTTCACGAAATGACTTCTTTCCACCATAGAATCATTTTACATGCTATAAAACGACCGTTTCCATGGCCTTTTTCAACATCAAAAAAATTTGACGTTTACATCGAAAAATTTCGACATACTATACTATGATTTTTTTTGTGAAATTTTACATTTCACGAAATGACTTCTTTCCACCATAGAATCATTTTACATGCTATAAAACAACCATTTCCATACTTTTTTTCAACATCAAAAAAATTTGTCATTTTCATCGAAAAATTTCGACATACTATACTATGACTTTTTTTGTAAAATTTTACATTTCACGAAATGACTTCTTCCCACCATAGAATCATTTTACATGCTATAAAACGACCGTTTCCATGGTTTTTTTCAACTTCAAAAAAATTTGAAGTTTTCATCGAAAAATTTCGACATACTATACTATGACTTTTTTTGTAAATTTTACATTTCACGTAATGACTTCTTTCCACCGTAGAATCATTTTACATGCTATAAAACAACCATTTCCATGCTTTTTTTCAACATCAAAAAAATTTGTCATTTTCATCGAAAAATTTCGACATACTATACTATGACGTTTTTTTGTGCAAAATTTTACATTTTACGAAATGACTTCTTTCCACCATAGAATCAATTTAAATGCTATAATACGACCGTTTCCGTGGTTTTTTTCAACGTCAAAAAATTTTGACATTTTCATCGAAAAATTTCGACATACTATACTATGACTTTTTTTGTGAAATTTTACATTTCATGAAATGACTTCTTTCCACCATAGAATCATTTTACATGCTATAAACCGACCATTTCCATGGTTTTTTTCAACATCAAAAAAATTTGACGTTTTCATCGAAAAATTTCGACATACTATACTATGACTTTTTTTGTGAAATTTTACATTTCATGAAATGACTTCTTTCCACCATAGAATCATTTTACATGCTATAATAAGACCATTTCCATGGTTTTTTTCAACATAAAAAAAATTTGACGTTTTCATCGAAAAATTTCGACATACTATACTATGACTTTTTTTGTAAAATTTTACAACATTTCACGAAATGACTTCTTTCCACCATAGAATCATTTTACATGCTATAATACGACCGTTTCCATTGTTTTTTTCAACATCAAAAAAATTTGACATTTTCATCGAAAAATTTCGACATACTATACTATGACTTTTTTTGTAAAATTTTACATGTCAGGAAATGACTTATTCCCATCATAGAATCATTTTACATGCTATAAAATGACTGTTTCCATGGTTTTTTTCAACATCAAAAAAATTGGACGTTTTCATCGAAAAATTTCGACATACTATACTATGACTTTTTTTGTAAAATTTTACATTTCACGAAATGACTTCTTTCCACCATAGAATCATTTTACATGCTATAATAAGACCGTTTCCATGGTTTTTTTCAACATCAAAAAAATTGGACGTTTTCAGCGAAAAATTTCGACATACTATACTATGACTTTTTTTGTAAATTTTACATTGCACGAAATGACTTCTTTCCACCGTAGAATCATTTTACATGCTATAAAACGTCCGTTTCCATGGGTTTTTTTCAACATCAAAAAAATTGGACGTTTTCATCGAAAAATTTCGACATACTATACTATGACTTTTTTTGTAAAATTTTACATTTCACGAAATGACTTCTTTCCACCACAGAATCATTTTACATGCTATAATAAGACCGTTTCCATGGTTTTTTTCAACATCAAAAAAATTTGACGTTTACATCGAAAAATTTCGACATACTATACTATGACTTTTTTTGTAAAATTTTACAAGTCACGAAATAACTTCTTCCCACCATAGAATCGTTTTACATGCTATAAAATGACTGTTTCCATGGTTTTTTTCAACATCAAAAAAATTGGACGTTTTCATCGAAAAATTTCGACATACTATACTATGACGTTGTTTTTGCAAAATTTTTACAATATTTTACGAAATGACTTCTTTCCACCATAGAATCATTTTACATGCTATAATACGACCGTTTCCATGGTTTTTTTCAACATCAAAAAAATTTGACGTTTTCATCGAAAAATTTCGACATACTATACTATGACTTTTTTTGTAAAATTTTACATTTCACAAAATGACTTCTTTCCACCGTACAATCATTTTACACGCTATAATACAACCGTTTCCATGGTTTTTTTCAACATCAAAAAAATTTGTCATTTTCATCGAAAAATTTCGACATACTATACTATGACTTTTTTTGTAAAATTTTACATTTCACGAAATGACTTCTTCCCACCATAGAATCATTTTACATGCTATAAAACGACCGTTTCCATGGTTTTTTTCAACATCAAAAAAATTTGACATTTTCATCGAAAAATTTCGACATACTATACTATGACGTTTTTTTTGTAAAATTTTACATTTCACGAAATGACTTCTTCCCACCATAGAATCATTTTACATGCTATAAACCGACCGTTTCCATGGTTTTTTTCAACTTCAAAAAAATTGGACGTTTTTCATCGAAAAATTTCGACATACTATACTATGACGTTGTTTTTGCAAAATTTTACAACATTTTACGAAATGACTTCTTTCCACCATAGAATCATTTTACATGCTATAATACGACCGTTTCCATGGTTTTTTTCAACATCAAAAAAATTTGACGTTTTCATCGAAAAATTTCGACATACTATACTATGACTTTTTTTGTAAAATTTTACATTTCACGAAATGACTTCTTCCCACCATAGAATCATTTTACATGCTATAATACGACTGTTTCCATGGTTTTTTTCAACATCAAAAAAATTTGACGTTTTCATCGAAAATTTTCGACATACTATACTATGACGTTGTTTTTGCAAAATTTTACAACATTTTACGAAATGACTTCTTTCCACCGTACAATCATTTTACACGCTATAATACAACCGTTTCCATGGTTTTTTTCAACATCAAAAAAAATTTGATGTTTTCATCGAAAAATTTCGACATACTATACTATGACATTTTTTTTGTAAAATTTTACAACATTTCACGAAATGACTTCTTTCCACCATAGAATGATTTTACATGCTATAAAACGACCGTTTCCATGGCCTTTTTCAACATCAAAAAAATTTGACGTTTACATCGAAAAATTTCGACATACTATACTATGACTTTTTTTGTAAAATTTTACATTTCACAAAATGACTTCTTTCCACCGTACAATCATTTTACACGCTATAATACAACCGTTTCCATACTTTTTTTCAACATCAAAAAAATTTGTCATTTTCATCGAAAAATTTCGACATACTATACTATGACTTTTTTTGTAAAATTTTACATTTCACGAAATGACTTCTTTCCACCATAGAATCATTTTACATGCTATAAAACCGACCGTTTCCATGGTTTTTTTCAACATCAAAAAAATTTGAAGTTTACATCGAAAAATTTCGACATACTATACTATGACTTTTTTTGTGAAATTTTACATTTCACGAAATAACTTCTTCCCACCATAGAATCATTTTACATGCTATAATATGACTGTTTCCATGGTTTTTTTCAACATCAAAAAAATTGGACGTTTTCATCGAAAAATTTCGACATACTATACTATGACTTTTTTTGTAAAATTTTACAACATTTCACGAAATGACTTCTTTCCACCATAGAATCATTTTACATGCTATAATAAGACCGTTTCCATTGTTTTTTTCAACATCAAAAAAATTTGACATTTTCATCGAAAAATTTCGACATACTATACTATGACTTTTTTTGTAAAATTTTACATGTCAGGAAATGACTTCTTCCCATCGTAGAATCATTTTACATGCTATAAAATGACTGTTTCCATGGTTTTTTTCAACATCAAAAAAATTGGACGTTTTCAGCGAAAAATTTCGACATACTATACTATGACTTTTTATGTAAATTTTACATTTCACGAAATGACTTATTCCCACCGTAGAATCATTTTACATGCTATAAAATGACTGTTTCCATGGTTTTTTTCAACATCAAAAAAATTGGACGTTTTCATCGAAAAATTTCGACATACTATACTATGACTTTTTTTTGTAAAATTTTACATTTCACGAAATGACTTCTTTCCACCACAGAATCATTTTACATGCTATAA
Organism: Pterois miles; assembly: GCA_947000775.1. Taxonomy (NCBI): domain Eukaryota; kingdom Metazoa; phylum Chordata; class Actinopteri; order Perciformes; family Scorpaenidae; genus Pterois; species Pterois miles. Next base: position 9,256,475 of record CAMQGK010000549.1, read on the forward strand.
TAAGACCGTTTCCATGGTTTTTTTCAACTTCAAAAAAATTTGACGTTTACATCGAAAAATTTCGACATACTATACTATGACTTTTTTTGTAAAATTTTACAAGTCACGAAATAACTTCTTCCCACCATAGAATCGTTTTACATGCTATAAAATTACTGTTTCCATGGTTTTTTTCAACATCAAAAAAATTGGACGTTTTTCATCGAAAAATTTCGACATACTATACTATGACGTTGTTTTTGCAAAATTTTTCCAACATTTTACGAAATGACTTCTTTCCACCATAGAATCATTTTACATGCTATAATACGACCGTTTCCATGGTTTTTTTCAACATCAAAAAAATTTGACGTTTTCATCGAAAAATTTCGACATACTATACTATGACTTTTTTTGTAAAATTTTACATTTCACGAAATGACTTATTCCCACCATAGAATAATTTTACATGCTATAAACCGACCGTTTCCATGGTTTTTTTCAACATCAAAAAAATTGGATGTTTTCATCGAAAAATTTCGACATACTATACTATGACTTTTTTTTGTAAAATTTTACATTTCACGAAATGACTTCTTTCCACCATAGAATCATTTTACATGCTATAATAAGACCGTTTCCATGGTTTTTTTCAACATCAAAAAAATTTGACATTTACATCGTAAAAATTTCGACATACTATACTATGACTTTTTTTGTAAAATTTTACATTTCACAAAATGACTTCTTTCCACCGTACAATCATTTTACACGCTATAATACAACCGTTTCCATGCTTTTTTTCAACATCAAAAAAATTTGTCATTTTCATCGAAAAATTTCGACATACTATACTATGACTTTTTTTGTAAAATTTTACATTTTACGAAATGACTTCTTTCCACCATAGAATCATTTTAAATGCTATAATAAGACCGTTTCCATGGTTTTTTTCAACATCAAAAAAATTTGACTTTTTCATCGAAAAATTTCGACATACTATACTATGACTTTTTTTGTAAAATTTTACATTTCACGAAATAACTTCTTCCCACCATAGAATCATTTTACATGCTATAAAACGACCGTTTCCATGGTTTTTTTCAACATCAAAAAAATTGGACGTTTTCATCGAAAAATTTCGACATACTATACTATGACTTTTTTTGTAAAATTTTACATTTCACGAAATGACTTCTTCCCACCACAGAATCATTTTACATGCTATAATAAGACCGTTTCCATGGTTTTTTTCAACATCAAAAAAATTTGACGTTTACATCGAAAAATTTCGACATACTATACTATGACTTTTTTTGTAAAATTTTACAAGTCACGAAATAACTTCTTCCCACCATAGAATCGTTTTACATGCTATAAAATGACTGTTTCCATGGTTTTTTTCAACATCAAAAAAATTGGACGTTTTCATCGAAAAATTTCGACATACTATACTATGACTTTTTTTGTAAAATTTTACATTTTACGAAATGACTTCTTTCCACCATAGAATCATTTTACATGCTATAATACGACCGTTTCCATGGTTTTTTTCAACATCAAAAAAATTTGACGTTTTCATCGAAAAATTTCGACATACTATACTATGACTTTTTTTGTAAAATTTTACATTTCACAAAATGACTTCTTTCCACCATAGAATCATTTTAAATGCTATAATACGACCGTTTCCGTAGTTTTTTTTCAACATCAAAAAATTTTGACATTTTCATCGAAAAATTTCGACATACTATACTATGACTTTTTTTGTAAAATTTTACATTTCATGAAATGACTTCTTTCCACCATAGAATCATTTTACATGCTATAAAATGACTGTTTCCATGGTTTTTTTCAACATCAAAAAAATTGGACGTTTTCATCGAAAAATTTCGACATACTATACTATGACTTTTTTTGTAAAATTTTACATTTCACGAAATGACTTCTTTCCACCGTAGAATCATTTTACATGCTATAATAAGACCGTTTCCATGGTTTTTTTCAACATCAAAAAAATTGGACGTTTTCATCGAAAAATTTCGACATACTATACTATGACTTTTTTTGTAAATTTTACATTTCACGAAATGACTTCTTTCCACCGTAGAATCATTTTACATGCTATAAAACAACCGTTTCCATGGTTTTTTTCAACATCAAAAAAATTGGTCGTTTTCATCGAAAAATTTCGACATACTATACTATGACGTTTTTTTGCAAAATTTTACAACATTTTACGAAATGACTTCTTTCCACCGTAGAATCATTTTACATGCTATAAAAAAACCATATCCATGCTTTTTTTCAACATCAAAAAAATGTCATTTTCATCGAAAAATTTCGACATACTATACAATGACGTTTTTTTGTGCAAAATTTTACATTTTACGAAATGACTTCTTTCCACCATAGAATCATTTTAAATGCTATAATACGACCGTTTCCGTAGTTTTTTTTCAACATCAAAAAATTTTGACATTTTCATCGAAAAATTTCGACATACTATACTATGACTTTTTTTGTAGAATTTTACATTTCATGAAATGACTTCTTTCCACCATAGAATCATTTTACATGCTATAATACGACCGTTTCCATTGTTTTTTTCAACATCAAAAAAATTTGACGTTTTCATCGAAAAATTTCGACATACTATACTATGACTTTTTTTGTAAAATTTTACATGTCAGGAAATGACTTCTTCCCATCATAGAATCATTTTACATGCTATAAAATGACTGTTTCCATGGTTTTTTTCAACATCAAAAAAATTGGACGTTTTCATCGAAAAATTTCGACATACTATACTATGACTTTTTTTGTGAAAATTTTACATTTCACGAAATGACTTCTTTCCACCGTAGAATCATTTTACATGCTATAATACGACCGTTTCCATGGTTTTTTTCAACATCAAAAAAATTTGACGTTTTCATCGAAAAATTTCGACATACTATACTATGACTTTTTTTGTAAAATTTTACATTTCACAAAATGACTTCTTTCCACCGTACAATCATTTTACACGCTATAATACAACCGTTTCCATGTTTTTTTTCAACATCAAAAAAATTGGTCGTTTTCATCGAAAAATTTCGACATACTATACTATGACGTTTTTTTTGTAAATTTTACATTTCACGTAATGACTTCTTTCCACCGTAGAATCATTTTACATGCTATAAAACGACCATTTCCATGGTTTTTTTCAACATCAAAAAAATTTGACGTTTTCATCGAAAAATTTCGACATACTATACTATGACTTTTTTTGTAAAATTTTACATTTTCACGAAATGACTTCTTTCCACCATAGAATCATTTTACATGCTATAATAAGACCGTTTCCATGGTTTTTTTCAACATCAAAAAAATTGGACGTTTTCATCGAAAAATTTCGACATACTATACTATGACTTTTTTTGTAAAATTTTACATGTCAGGAAATGACTTCTTCCCATCATAGAATCATTTTACATGCTATAAAACGACCGTTTCCATGGTTTTTTTCAACATCAAAAAAATTGGACGTTTTCATCGAAAAATTTCGACATACTATACTATGACTTTTTTTTTGTAAAATTTTACATTTCACGAAATGACTTCTTTCCACCACAGAATCATTTTACATGCTATAATAAGACCGTTTCCATGGTTTTTTTCAACATCAAAAAAATTTGACGTTTACATCGAAAAATTTCGACATACTATACTATGACTTTTTTTGTAAAATTTTACATTTCACAAAATGACTTCTTTCCACCATAGAATCATTTTAAATGCTATAATACGACCGTTTCCATGGTTTTTTTCAACATCAAAAAAATTGGACGTTTTCATCGAAAAATTTCGACATACTATACTATGACTTTTTTTGTAAAATTTTACATTTCACGAAATGACTTCTTTCCACCACAGAATCATTTTACATGCTATAATAAGACCGTTTCCATGGTTTTTTTCAACATCAAAAAAATTTGACGTTTACATCGAAAAATTTCGACATACTATACTATGACTTTTTTTGTGAAATTTTACAAGTCACGAAATAACTTCTTCCCACCATAGAATCGTTTTACATGCTATAAAACGACCGTTTCCATGTTTTTTTTCAACATCAAAAAAATTGGTCGTTTTCATCGAAAAATTTCGACATACTATACTATGACGTTGTTTTTGCAAAATTTTACAACATTTTACGAAATGACTTCTTTCCACCATAGAATCATTTTACATGCTATAATACGACCGTTTCCATGGTTTTTTTCAACATCAAAAAAATTTGACGTTTTCATCGAAAAATTTCGACATACTATACTATGACTTTTTTTGTAAATTTTACATTTCACGTAATGACTTCTTTCCACCGTAGAATCATTTTACATGCTATAAAACAACCATTTCCATGCTTTTTTTCAACATCAAAAAAATTTGTCATTTTCATCGAAAAATTTCGACATACTATACTATGACTTTTTTTGTAAAATTTTACATTGTCACGAAATGACTTCTTCCCACCATAGAATCATTTTACATGCTATAAAATGACTGTTTCCATGGTTTTTTTCAACATCAAAAAAATTGGACGTTTTCATCGAAAAATTTCGACATACTATCTATGACTATGACGTTTTTTTTGCAAAATTTTACATTTTACGAAATGACTTCTTTCCACCATAGAATCATTTTACATGCTATAATACGACCGTTTCCATGGTTTTTTTCAACATCAAAAAAATTTGACGTTTTCATCGAAAAATTTCGACATACTATACTATGACTTTTTTTGTAAAATTTTACATTTCACAAAATGACTTCTTTCCACCATAGAATCATTTTACATGCTATAATACGACCGTTTCCATGGTTTTTTTCAACATCAAAAAAATTTGACGTTTTCATCGAAAAATTTCGACATACTATACTATGACTTTTTTTGTAAATTTTACATTTCACGTAATGACTTCTTTCCACCGTAGAATCATTTTACATGCTATAATAAGACCGTTTCCATGGTTTTTTTCAACATCAAAAAAATTTGTCATTTTCATCGAAAAATTTCGACATACTATACTATGACTTTTTTTTGTAAAATTTTACAAGTCACGAAATAACTTCTTCCCACCATAGAATCGTTTTACATGCTATAAAATGACTGTTTCCATGGTTTTTTTCAACATCAAAAAAATTGGACGTTTTCATCGAAAAATTTCGACATACTATACTATGACTTTTTTTTGTAAAATTTTACATTTCACGAAATGACTTCTTTCCACCATAGAATCATTTTACATGCTATAATAAGACCGTTTCCATGGTTTTTTTCAACATCAAAAAAATTTGACGTTTTCATCGAAAAATTTCGACATACTATACTATGACTTTTTTTGTAAAATTTTACATTTCACGAAATGACTTCTTTCCACCGTAGAATCATTTTACATGCTATAATACAACCGTTTCCATGGTTTTTTTCAACATCAAAAAAATTGGACGTTTTCATCGAAAAATTTCGACATACTATACTATGACTTTTTTTGTAAAATTTTACATTTCACGAAATGACTTCTTTCCACCATAGAATCATTTTACATGCTATAATAAGACCGTTTCCATGGTTTTTTTCAACATCAAAAAAATTGGACGTTTTCATCGAAAAATTTCGACATACTATACTATGACGTTTTTTTGTGCAAAATTTTACATTTTACGAAATGACTTCTTTCCACCATAGAATCATTTTACATGCTATAATACGACCGTTTCCGTAGTTTTTTTCAACATCAAAAAAATTTGACGTTTTCATCGAAAAATTTCGACATACTATACTATGACTTTTTTTGTAAAATTTTACATTTCATGAAATGACTTCTTTCCACCATAGAATCATTTTACATGCTATAATAAGACCGTTTCCATGGTTTTTTTCAACATCAAAAAAATTGGACGTTTTCATCGAAAAATTTCGACATACTATACTATGACGTTGTTTTTGCAAAATTTTACAACATTTTACGAAATGACTTCTTTCCACCATAGAATCATTTTACATGCTATAATACGACCGTTTCCATGGTTTTTTTCAACATCAAAAAAATTTGACGTTTTCATCGAAAAATTTCGACATACTATACTATGACTTTTTTTGTAAAATTTTACATTTCACAAAATGACTTCTTTCCACCGTACAATCATTTTACACGCTATAATACAACCGTTTCCATGGTTTTTTTCAACATCAAAAAAATTGGTCGTTTTCATCGAAAAATTTCGACATACTATACTATGACTTTTTTTGTAAATTTTACATTTCACGTAATGACTTCTTTCCACCGTAGAATCATTTTACATGCTATAAAACAACCATTTCCATGCTTTTTTTCAACATCAAAAAAATTTGTCATTTTCATCGAAAAATTTCGACATACTATACTATGACGTTTTTTTGTGTAAAATTTTACATTTTACGAAATGACTTCTTTCCACCATAGAATCATTTTAAATGCTATAATACGACCGTTTCCGTAGTTTTTTTCAACATCAAAAAAATTTGACATTTTCATCGAAAAATTTCGACATACTATACTATGACTTTTTTTGTAAAATTTTACATTTCACGAAATGACTTCTTTCCACCATAGAATCATTTTACATGCTATAATAAGACCGTTTCCATGGTTTTTTTCAACATCAAAAAAATTGGACGTTTTCATCGAAAAATTTCGACATACTATACTATGACATTTTTTTGTAAAATTTTTACATTTCACGAAATGACTTCTTTCCACCATAGAATCATTTTACATGCTATAAAACGACCGTTTCCATGGTTTTTTTCAACATCAAAAAAATTGGACGTTTTCATCGAAAAATTTCGACATACTATACTATGACTTTTTTTGTAAAATTTTACATTTCACGAAATGACTTCTTTCCACCATAGAATCATTTTACATGCTATAATAAGACCGTTTCCATTTTTTTTTTCAACATCAAAAAAATTGGATGTTTTCATCGAAAAATTTCGACATACTATACTATGACGTTTTTTTGTGCAAAATTTTACATTTTACGAAATGACTTCTTTCCACCATAGAATCATTTTACATGCTATAATACAACCGTTTCCATGGTTTTTTTCAACATCAAAAAAATTGGACGTTTTCATCGAAAAATTTCGACATACTATACTATGACTTTTTTTGTAAAATTTTACATTTCACGAAATGACTTCTTTCCACCACAGAATCATTTTACATGCTATAATAAGACCGTTTCCATGGTTTTTTTCAACATCAAAAAAATTTGACGTTTACATCGAAAAATTTCGACATACTATACTATGACTTTTTTTGTAAAATTTTACATTTCACGAAATAACTTCTTCCCACCATAGAATCGTTTTACATGCTATAAAATGACCGTTTCCATGGTTTTTTTCAACATCAAAAAAATTGGACGTTTTCATCGAAAAATTTCGACATACTATACTATGACGTTGTTTTTGCAAAATTTTACAACATTTTACGAAATGACTTCTTTCCACCATAGAATCATTTTACATGCTATAATACGACCGTTTCCATGGTTTTTTTCAACATCAAAAAAATTTGACGTTTTCATCGAAAAATTTCGACATACTATACTATGACTTTTTTTGTAAAATTTTACATTTCACAAAATGACTTCTTTCCACCGTACAATCATTTTACACGCTATAATACAACCGTTTCCATGGTTTTTTTCAACATCAAAAAAATTTGTCGTTTTCATCGAAAAATTTCGACATACTATACTATGACTTTTTTTGTAAAATTTTACATTTCACGAAATGACTTCTTTCCACCATAGAATCATTTTACATGCTATAAAATGACTGTTTCCATGGTTTTTTTCAACATCAAAAAAATTGGACGTTTTCATCGAAAAATTTCGACATACTATACTATGACGTTTTTTTTGTAAAATTTTACATTTTACGAAATGACTTCTTTCCACCGTAGAATCATTTTACATGCTATAATAAGACCGTTTCCATGGTTTTTTTCAACATCAAAAAAATTGGACGTTTTCATCGAAAAATTTCGACATACTATACTATGACTTTTTTTTGTAAAATTTTACATTTCACGAAATGACTTCTTTCCACCATAGAATCATTTTACATGCTATAATACGACCTGTTTCCATGGTTTTTTTCAACATCAAAAAAATTGGACGTTTTCATCGAAAAATTTCGACATACTATACTATGACTTTTTTTGTAAAATTTTACATTTCACGAAATGACTTCTTTCCACCACAGAATCATTTTACATGCTATAATAAGACCGTTTCCATGGTTTTTTTCAACATCAAAAAAATTTGACGTTTTCATCGAAAAATTTCGACATACTATACTATGACGTTTTTTTGTGTAAAATTTTACATTTCACGAAATGACTTCTTTCCACCATAGAATCATTTTACATGCTATAATACGACCGTTTCCATAGTTTTTTTCAACATCAAAAAAATTGGACGTTTTCATCGAAAAATTTCGACATACTATACTATGACTTTTTTTGTAAAATTTTACATTTCACGAAATGACTTCTTTCCACCACAGAATCATTTTACATGCTATAATAAGACCGTTTCCATGGTTTTTTTCAACATCAAAAAAATTTGACGTTTTCATCGAAAAATTTCGACATACTATACTATGACGTTGTTTTTGCAAAATTTTACAACATTTTACGAAATGACTTCTTTCCACCATAGAATCATTTTACATGCTATAATACGACCGTTTCCATGGTTTTTTTCAACATCAAAAAAATTTGACGTTTTCATCGAAAAATTTCGACATACTATACTATGACTTTTTTTGTAAAATTTTACATTTCACAAAATGACTTCTTTCCACCGTACAATCATTTTACACGCTATAATACAACCGTTTCCATGGTTTTTTTCAACATCAAAAAAATTGGTCGTTTTCATCGAAAAATTTCGACATACTATACTATGACTTTTTTTGTAAATTTTACATTTCACGTAATGACTTCTTTCCACCGTAGAATCATTTTACATGCTATAAAACAACCATTTCCATGCTTTTTTTCAACATCAAAAAAATTTGTCATTTTCATCGAAAAATTTCGACATACTATACTATGACGTTTTTTTTTTGTAAAATTTTACATTTCACGAAATGACTTCTTTCCACCATAGAATCATTTTACATGCTATAATAATGACTGTTTCCATGGTTTTTTTCAACATCAAAAAAATTGGACGTTTTCATCGAAAAATTTCGACATACTATACTATGACATTGTTTTTGCAAAATTTTACAACATTTTACGAAATGACTTCTTTCCACCATAGAATCATTTTACATGCTATAATACGACCGTTTCCATGGTTTTTTTCAACATCAAAAAAATTTGACGTTTTCATCGAAAAATTTCGACATACTATACTATGACTTTTTTTGTAAAATTTTACATTTCACAAAATGACTTCTTTCCACCATAGAATCATTTTACATGCTATAATACGACCGTTTCCATGGTTTTTTTCAACATCAAAAAAATTTGACGTTTTCATCGAAAAATTTCGACATACTATACTATGACTTTTTTTGTAAATTTTACATTTCACGTAATGACTTCTTTCCACCGTAGAATCATTTTACATGCTATAATAAGACCGTTTCCATGTTTTTTTTCAACATCAAAAAAATTTGTCATTTTCATCGAAAAATTTCGACATACTATACTATGACGTTTTTTTGTAAAATTTTACATTTCACGAAATGACTTCTTTCCACCATAGAATCATTTTACATGCTATAATACGACCGTTTCCATGGTTTTTTTCAACATCAAAAAAATTGGACGTTTTCATCGAAAAATTTCGACATACTATACTATGATTTTTTTTGTAAAATTTTACATTTCACGAAATGACTTCTTTCCACCATAGAATCATTTTACATGCTATAATAAGACCGTTTCCATGGTTTTTTTCAACATCAAAAAAATTGGACGTTTTCATCGAAAAATTTCGACATACTATACTATGACTTTTTTTGTAAATTTTACATTTCACGAAATGACTTCTTTCCACCGTAGAATCATTTTACATGCTATAAAACAAACATTTCCATGCTTTTTTTCAACATCAAAAAAATTTGTCATTTTCATCGAAAAATTTCGACATACTATACTATGACTTTTTTTGTAAAATTTTACAAGTCACGAAATAACTTCTTCCCACCATAGAATCGTTTTACATGCTATAAAATGACTGTTTCCATGGTTTTTTTCAACATCAAAAAAATTGGACGTTTTCATCGAAAAATTTCGACATACTATACTATGACTTTTTTTGTAAAATTTTACATTTCACGAAATGACTTCTTTCCACCATAGAATCATTTTACATGCTATAATAAGACCGTTTCCATGGTTTTTTTCAACATCAAAAAAATTGGACGTTTTCATCGAAAAATTTCGACATACTATACTATGACTTTTTTTGTAAAATTTTACATTTCACGAAATGACTTCTTTCCACCATAGAATCATTTTACATGCTATAATACAACCGTTTCCATTTTTTTTTTCAACATCAAAAAAATTGGACGTTTTCATCGAAAAATTTCGACATACTATACTATGACTTTTTTTGTGCAAAATTTTACATTTTACGAAATGACTTCTTTCCACCATAGAATCATTTTAAATGCTATAATACGACCGTTTCCGTAGTTTTTTTCAACATCAAAAAAATTGGACGTTTTCATCGAAAAATTTCGACATACTATACTATGACTTTTTTTGTAAAATTTTACATTTCACGAAATGACTTCTTTCCACCACAGAATCATTTTACATGCTATAATAAGACCGTTTCCATGGTTTTTTTCAACATCAAAAAAATTTGACGTTTACATCGAAAAATTTCGACATACTATACTATGACTTTTTTTGTAAAATATTACATTTCACGAAATGACTTCTTCCCACCATAGAATCATTTTACATGCTATAAAACGACCGTTTCCATGGTTTTTTTCAACATCAAAAAAATTGGACGTTTTCATCGAAAAATTTCGACATACTATACTATGACTTTTTTTGTAAAATTTTACATTTCACGAAATGACTTCTTTCCACCATAGAATCATTTTACATGCTATAATAAGACCGTTTCCATGGTTTTTTTCAACATCAAAAAAATTTGACGTTTTCATCGAAAAATTTCGACATACTATACTATGACTTTTTTTGTAAAATTTTACATTTCACAAAATGACTTCTTTCCACCATAGAATCATTTTAAATGCTATAATACGACCGTTTCCGTAGTTTTTTTCAACATCAAAAAATTGGACGTTTTCATCGAAAAATTTCGACATACTATACTATGACTTTTTTTGTAAAATTTTACATTTCACGAAATGACTTCTTTCCACCACAGAATCATTTTACATGCTATAATAAGACCGTTTCCATGGTTTTTTTTCAACATCAAAAAAATTTGACGTTTACATCGAAAAATTTCGACATACTATACTATGACTTTTTTTGTGAAATTTTACATTTCACGAAATGACTTCTTTCCACCATAGAATCATTTTACATGCTATAAAACGACCGTTTCCATGGTTTTTTTCAACATCAAAAAAATTGGTCGTTTTCATCGAAAAATTTCGACATACTATACTATGACGTTGTTTTTGCAAAATTTTACAACATTTCACGAAATGACTTCTTTCCACCATAGAATCATTTTACATGCTATAATACGACCGTTTCCATGGTTTTTTTCAACATCAAAAAAATTTGACGTTTTCATCGAAAAATTTCGACATACTATACTATGACTTTTTTTGTAAAATTTTACATTTCACAAAATGACTTCTTTCCACCGTACAATCATTTTACACGCTATAATACAACCGTTTCCATGGTTTTTTTCAACATCAAAAAAATTGGTCGTTTTCATCGAAAAATTTCGACATACTATACTATGACTTTTTTTGTAAATTTTACATTTCACGTAATGACTTCTTTCCACCGTAGAATCATTTTACATGCTATAAAACAACCATTTCCATGCTTTTTTTCAACATCAAAAAAATTTGTCATTTTCATCGAAAAATTTCGACATACTATACTATGACTTTTTTTTGTAAAATTTTACATTTCACGAAATGACTTCTTTCCACCATAGAATCATTTTACATGCTATAAAATGACCGTTTCCATGGTTTTTTTCAACATCAAAAAAATTGGACGTTTTCATCGAAAAATTTCGACATACTATACTATGACGTTTTTTTTGCAAAATTTTCACATTTTACGAAATGACTTCTTTCCACCATAGAATCATTTTACATGCTATAATACGACCGTTTCCATGGTTTTTTTCAACATCAAAAAAATTTGGCGTTTTCATCGAAAAATTTCGACATACTATACTATGACTTTTTTTGTAAAATTTTACATTTCACAAAATGACTTCTTTCCACCATAGAATCATTTTACATGCTATAATACGACCGTTTCCGTAGTTTTTTTCAACATCAAAAAATTTTGACATTTTCATCGAAAAATTTCGACATACTATACTATGACTTTTTTTGTAAATTTTACATTTCACGTAATGACTTCTTTCCACCGTAGAATCATTTTACATGCTATAATAAGACCGTTTCCATGGTTTTTTTCAACATCAAAAAAATTTGTCATTTTCATCGAAAAATTTCGACATACTATACTATGACTTTTTTTTTGTAAAATTTTACATTTCACGAAATGACTTCTTTCCACCATAGAATCATTTTACATGCTATAATACGACCGTTTCCATGGTTTTTTTCAACATCAAAAAAATTGGACGTTTTCATCGAAAAATTTCGACATACTATACTATGACTTTTTTTGTAAAATTTTACATTTCACGAAATGACTTCTTTCCACCGTAGAATCATTTTACATGCTATAATAAGACCGTTTCCATGGTTTTTTTCAACATCAAAAAAATTGGACGTTTTCATCGAAAAATTTCGACATACTATACTATGACTTTTTTTGTAAATTTTACATTTCACGAAATGACTTCTTTCCACCGTAGAATCATTTTACATGCTATAAAACAACCATTTCCATGCTTTTTTTCAACATCAAAAAAATTTGTCATTTTCATCGAAAAATTTCGACATACTATACTATGACTTTTTTTGTGCAAAATTTTACATTTCACGAAATGACTTCTTTCCACCATAGAATCATTTTACATGCTATAATACGACCGTTTCCGTGGTTTTTTTCAACATCAAAAAAATTGGACGTTTTCATCGAAAAATTTCGACATACTATACTATGACTTTTTTTGTAAAATTTTACATTTCACGAAATGACTTCTTTCCACCATAGAATCATTTTACATGCTATAATAAGACCGTTTCCATGGTTTTTTTCAACATCAAAAAAATTGGACGTTTTCATCGAAAAATTTCGACATACTATACTATGACTTTTTTTGTAAATTTTACATTTCACGAAATGACTTCTTTCCACCATAGAATCATTTTACATGCTATAATAAGACCGTTTCCATTTTTTTTTTCAACATCAAAAAAATTGGATGTTTTCATCGAAAAATTTCGACATACTATACTATGACGTTTTTTTGTGCAAAATTTTACATTTTACGAAATGACTTCTTTCCACCATAGAATCATTTTAAATGCTATAATACGACCGTTTCCGTAGTTTTTTTCAACATCAAAAAATTTTGACATTTTCATCGAAAAATTTCGACATACTATACTATGACTTTTTTTGTAAAATTTTACATTTCACGAAATGACTTCTTTCCACCACAGAATCATTTTACATGCTATAATAAGACCGTTTCCATGGTTTTTTTCAACATCAAAAAAATTTGACGTTTACATCGAAAAATTTCGACATACTATACTATGACTTTTTTTGTAAAATTTTACATGTCACGAAATAACTTCTTCCCACCATAGAATCGTTTTACATGCTATAAAATGACTGTTTCCATGGTTTTTTTCAACATCAAAAAAATTGGACGTTTTCATCGAAAAATTTCGACATACTATACTATGACGTTTTTTTTGCAAAATTTTACAACATTTCACGAAATGACTTCTTTCCACCATAGAATCATTTTACATGCTATAATAAGACCGTTTCCATGGTTTTTTTCAACATCAAAAAAATTTGACGTTTTCATCGAAAAATTTCGACATACTATACTATGACTTTTTTTGTAAAATTTTACATTTCACAAAATGACTTCTTTCCACCATAGAATCATTTTACATGCTATAATACGACCGTTTCCATGGTTTTTTTCAACATCAAAAAAATTGGACGTTTTCATCGAAAAATTTCGACATACTATACTATGACTTTTTTTGTAAAATTTTACATTTCACGAAATGACTTCTTTCCACCACAGAATCATTTTACATGCTATAATAAGACCGTTTCCATGGTTTTTTTCAACATCAAAAAAATTTGACGTTTACATCGAAAAATTTCGACATACTATACTATGACTTTTTTTGTAAAATTTTACAAGTCACGAAATAACTTCTTCCCACCATAGAATCGTTTTACATGCTATAAAATGACTGTTTCCATGGTTTTTTTCAACATCAAAAAAATTGGACGTTTTCATCGAAAAATTTCGACATACTATACTATGACGTTGTTTTTGCAAAATTTTACAACATTTTACGAAATGACTTCTTTCCACCATAGAATCATTTTACATGCTATAATACGACCGTTTCCATGGTTTTTTTCAACATCAAAAAAATTTGACGTTTTCATCGAAAAATTTCGACATACTATACTATGACTTTTTTTGTAAAATTTTACATTTCACAAAATGACTTCTTTCCACCGTACAATCATTTTACACGCTATAATACAACCGTTTCCATGGTTTTTTTCAACATCAAAAAAATTGGTCGTTTTCATCGAAAAATTTCGACATACTATACTATGACTTTTTTTGTAAATTTTACATTTCACGTAATGACTTCTTTCCACCGTAGAATCATTTTACATGCTATAAAACAACCATTTCCATGCTTTTTTTCAACATCAAAAAAATTTGTCATTTTCATCGAAAAATTTCGACATACTATACTATGACTTTTTTTGTAAAATTTTACATTTCACGAAATGACTTCTTTCCACCATAGAATCATTTTACATGCTATAAAACGACCGTTTCCATGGTTTTTTTCAACATCAAAAAAATTGGACGTTTTCATCGAAAAATTTCGACATACTATACTATGACGTTGTTTTTGCAAAATTTTACATTTTACGAAATGACTTCTTTCCACCATAGAATCATTTTACATGCTATAATACGACCGTTTCCATGGTTTTTTTCAACATCAAAAAAATTTGTCGTTTTCATCGAAAAATTTCGACATACTATACTATGACTTTTTTTGTAAAATTTTACATTTCACAAAATGACTTCTTTCCACCATAGAATCATTTTACATGCTATAATACGACCGTTTCCGTAGTTTTTTTCAACATCAAAAAATTTTGACATTTTCATCGAAAAATTTCGACATACTATACTATGACTTTTTTTGTAAATTTTACATTTCACGAAATGACTTCTTTCCACCGTAGAATCATTTTACATGCTATAATAAGACCGTTTCCATGGTTTTTTTCAACATCAAAAAAATTTGTCATTTTCATCGAAAAATTTCGACATACTATACTATGACTTTTTTTGTAAAATTTTACATTTCACGAAATAACTTCTTCCCACCATAGAATCATTTTACATGCTATAAAATGACTGTTTCCATGGTTTTTTTCAACATCAAAAAAATTGGACGTTTTCATCGAAAAATTTCGACATACTATACTATGACTTTTTTTGTAAAATTTTACATTTCACGAAATGACTTCTTTCCACCGTAGAATCATTTTACATGCTATAATAAGACCGTTTCCATGGTTTTTTTCAACATCAAAAAAATTGGACGTTTTCATCGAAAAATTTCGACATACTATACTATGACTTTTTTTTGTAAAATTTTACATTTCACGAAATGACTTCTTTCCACCGTAGAATCATTTTACATGCTATAAAACAACCTGTTTCCATGGTTTTTTTCAACATCAAAAAAATTGGACGTTTTCATCGAAAAATTTCGACATACTATACTATGACTTTTTTTTGTAAAATTTTACATTTCACGAAATGACTTCTTTCCACCACAGAATCATTTTACATGCTATAATAAGACCGTTTCCATTGTTTTTTTCAACATCAAAAAAATTTGACGTTTTCATCGAAAAATTTCGACATACTATACTATGACGTTTTTTTGTGCAAAATTTTACATTTTACGAAATGACTTCTTTCCACCATAGAATCATTTTAAATGCTATAATACGACCGTTTCCGTAGTTTTTTTCAACATCAAAAAAATTGGACGTTTTCATCGAAAAATTTCGACATACTATACTATGACTTTTTTTTGTAAAATTTTACATTTCACGAAATGACTTCTTTCCACCACAGAATCATTTTACATGCTATAATAAGACCGTTTCCATGGTTTTTTTCAACATCAAAAAAATTTGACGTTTACATCGAAAAATTTCGACATACTATACTATGACTTTTTTTGTGAAATTTTACATTTCACGAAATAACTTCTTCCCACCATAGAATCGTTTTACATGCTATAAAACGCCCGTTTCCATGGTTTTTTTCAACATCAAAAAAATTGGACGTTTTCATCGAAAAATTTCGACATACTATACTATGACGTTGTTTTTGCAAAATTTTACAACATTTTACGAAATGACTTCTTTCCACCATAGAATCATTTTACATGCTATAATACGACCGTTTCCATGGTTTTTTTCAACATCAAAAAAATTTGACGTTTTCATCGAAAAATTTCGACATACTATACTATGACTTTTTTTGTAAAATTTTACATTTCACAAAATGACTTCTTTCCACCGTACAATCATTTTACACGCTATAATACAACCGTTTCCATGGTTTTTTTCAACATCAAAAAAATTGGTCGTTTTCATCGAAAAATTTCGACATACTATACTATGACTTTTTTTGTAAATTTTACATTTCACGTAATGACTTCTTTCCACCGTAGAATCATTTTACATGCTATAAAACAACCATTTCCATGCTTTTTTTCAACATCAAAAAAATTTGTCATTTTCATCGAAAAATTTCGACATACTATACTATGACGTTTTTTTGTAAAATTTTACATTTTCACGAAATGACTTCTTTCCACCATAGAATCATTTTACATGCTATAATACGACCGTTTCCATGGTTTTTTTCAACATCAAAAAAATTTGACGTTTTCATCGAAAAATTTCGACATACTATACTATGACTTTTTTTGTAAAATTTTACATTTCACGAAATGACTTCTTTCCACCATAGAATCATTTTACATGCTATAATAAGACCGTTTCCATGGTTTTTTTCAACATCAAAAAAATTGGACGTTTTCATCGAAAAATTTCGACATACTATACTATGACTTTTTTTGTAAAATTTTTACATTTCACGAAATGACTTCTTTCCACCGTAGAATCATTTTACATGCTATAAAACGACTGTTTCCATGGTTTTTTTCAACATCAAAAAAATTGGACGTTTTCATCGAAAAATTTCGACATACTATACTATGACTTTTTTTGTAAAATTTTACATTTCACGAAATGACTTCTTTCCACCACAGAATCATTTTACATGCTATAATAAGACCGTTTCCATGGTTTTTTTCAACATCAAAAAAATTGGATGTTTTCATCGAAAAATTTCGACATACTATACTATGACGTTTTTTTGTGCAAAATTTTACATTTTACGAAATGACTTCTTTCCACCATAGAATCATTTTACATGCTATAATACAACCGTTTCCGTAGTTTTTTTCAACATCAAAAAAATTGGACGTTTTCATCGAAAAATTTCGACATACTATACTATGACTTTTTTTGTAAAATTTTACATTTCACGAAATGACTTCTTTCCACCACAGAATCATTTTACATGCTATAATAAGACCGTTTCCATGGTTTTTTTCAACATCAAAAAAATTTGACGTTTACATCGAAAAATTTCGACATACTATACTATGACTTTTTTTTTGTGAAATTTTACATTTCACGAAATAACTTCTTCCCACCATAGAATCGTTTTACATGCTATAAAACGACCGTTTCCATGGTTTTTTTCAACATCAAAAAAATTGGACGTTTTCATCGAAAAATTTCGACATACTATACTATGACGTTGTTTTTGCAAAATTTTACAACATTTTACGAAATGACTTCTTTCCACCATAGAATCATTTTACATGCTATAATACGACCGTTTCCATGGTTTTTTTCAACATCAAAAAAATTTGACGTTTTCATCGAAAAATTTCGACATACTATACTATGACTTTTTTTGTAAAATTTTACATTTCACAAAATGACTTCTTTCCACCGTACAATCATTTTACACGCTATAATACAACCGTTTCCATGGTTTTTTTCAACATCAAAAAAATTTGTCATTTTCATCGAAAAATTTCGACATACTATACTATGACTTTTTTTGTAAAATTTTACATTTCACGAAATGACTTCTTTCCCACCATAGAATCATTTTACATGCTATAAAATGACCGTTTCCATGGTTTTTTTCAACATCAAAAAAATTGGACGTTTTCATCGAAAAATTTCGACATACTATACTATGACTTTTTTTGTAAAATTTTACATTTCACGAAATGACTTCTTTCCACCGTAGAATCATTTTACATGCTATAATAAGACCGTTTCCATGGTTTTTTTCAACATCAAAAAAATTGGACGTTTTCATCGAAAAATTTCGACATACTATACTATGACTTTTTTTTGTAAAATTTTACATTTCACGAAATGACTTCTTTCCACCGTAGAATCATTTTACATGCTATAAAACGACTGTTTCCATGGTTTTTTTCAACATCAAAAAAATTGGTTGTTTTCATCGAAAAATTTCGACATACTATACTATGACTTTTTTTGTAAAATTTTACATTTCACGAAATGACTTCTTTCCACCACAGAATCATTTTACATGCTATAATAACGACCGTTTCCATTGTTTTTTTCAACATCAAAAAAATTTGATCGTTTTCATCGAAAAATTTCGACATACTATACTATGACGTTTTTTTGTGCAAAATTTTACATTTTACGAAATGACTTCTTTCCACCATAGAATCATTTTAAATGCTATAATACGACCGTTTCCGTAGTTTTTTTCAACATCAAAAAAATTGGACGTTTTCATCGAAAAATTTCGACATACTATACTATGACTTTTTTTGTAAAATTTTACATTTCACGAAATGACTTCTTTCCACCACAGAATCATTTTACATGCTATAATAAGACCGTTTCCATGGTTTTTTTCAACATCAAAAAAATTTGACGTTTTCATCGAAAAATTTCGACATACTATACTATGACGTTGTTTTTGCAAAATTTTACAACATTTTACGAAATGACTTCTTTCCACCATAGAATCATTTTACATGCTATAATACGACCGTTTCCATGGTTTTTTTCAACATCAAAAAAATTTGACGTTTTCATCGAAAAATTTCGACATACTATACTATGACTTTTTTTGTAAAATTTTACATTTCACAAAATGACTTCTTTCCACCGTACAATCATTTTACACGCTATAATACAACCGTTTCCATGCTTTTTTTCAACATCAAAAAAATTTGTCATTTTCATCGAAAAATTTCGACATACTATACTATGACTTTTTTTGTAAAATTTTACAAGTCACGAAATAACTTCTTCCCACCATAGAATCGTTTTACATGCTATAAAATGACTGTTTCCATGGTTTTTTTCAACATCAAAAAAATTGGACGTTTTCATCGAAAAATTTCGACATACTATACTATGACTTTTTTTGTAAATTTTACATTTCACGAAATGACTTCTTTCCACCGTAGAATCATTGTACATGCTATAATAAGACCGTTTCCATGGTTTTTTTCAACATCGAAAAAATTGGACGTTTTCAGCGAAAAATTTCGACATACTATACTATGACTTTTTTTTGTAATTTTTACATTGCACGAAATGACTTCTTTCCACCGTAGAATCATTTTACATGCTATAAAACGCCTGTTTCCATGGTTTTTTTCAACATCAAAAAAATTGGTTGTTTTCATCGAAGAATTTCGACATACTATACTATGACTTTTTTTGTAAAATTTTACATTTCACGAAATGACTTCTTTCCACCACAGAATCATTTTACATGCTATAATACAGACCGTTTCCATTTTTTTTTTCAACATCAAAAAAATTTGATGTTTTCATCGAAAAATTTCGACATACTATACTATGACGTTTTTTTGTGCAAAATTTTACATTTTACGAAATGACTTCTTTCCACCATAGAATCATTTTAAATGCTATAATACGACCGTTTCCGTAGTTTTTTTCAACATCAAAAAATTGGACGTTTTCATCGAAAAATTTCGACATACTATACTATGACTTTTTTTGTAAAATTTTACATTTCACGAAATGACTTCTTTCCACCACAGAATCATTTTACATGCTATAATAAGACCGTTTCCATGGTTTTTTTCAACATCAAAAAAATTTGACGTTTTCATCGAAAAATTTCGACATACTATACTATGACGTTGTTTTTGCAAAATTTTACAACATTTTACGAAATGACTTCTTTCCACCATAGAATCATTTTACATGCTATAATACGACCGTTTCCATGGTTTTTTTCAACATCAAAAAAATTTGACGTTTTCATCGAAAAATTTCGACATACTATACTATGACTTTTTTTGTAAAATTTTACATTTCACAAAATGACTTCTTTCCACCGTACAATCATTTTACACGCTATAATACAACCGTTTCCATGGTTTTTTTCAACATCAAAAAAATTGGTCGTTTTCATCGAAAAATTTCGACATACTATACTATGACTTTTTTTGTAAATTTTACATTTCACGTAATGACTTCTTTCCACCGTAGAATCATTTTACATGCTATAAAACAAACCATTTCCATGCTTTTTTTCAACATCAAAAAAATTTGTCATTTTCATCGAAAAATTTCGACATACTATACTATGACGTTGTTTTTGCAAAATTTTACAACATTTTACGAAATGACTTCTTTCCACCATAGAATCATTTTACATGCTATAATACGACCGTTTCCATGGTTTTTTTCAACATCAAAAAATTTTGGCGTTTTCATCGAAAAATTTCGACATACTATACTATGACTTTTTTTGTAAAATTTTACATTTCACAAAATGACTTCTTTCCACCATAGAATCATTTTACATGCTATAATACGACCGTTTCCGTAGTTTTTTTCAACATCAAAAAATTTTGACATTTTCATCGAAAAATTTCGACATACTATACTATGACTTTTTTTGTAAAATTTTACATTTCATGAAATGACTTCTTTCCACCATAGAATCATTTTACATGCTATAATAAGACCGTTTCCATGGTTTTTTTCAACATCAAAAAAATTTGACATTTTCATCGAAAAATTTCGACATACTATACTATGACTTTTTTTGTAAAATTTTACATGTCAGGAAATGACTTCTTCCCATCATAGAATCATTTTACATGCTATAAAACGCCCGTTTCCAATGTTTTTTTCAACATCAAAAAAATTGGACGTTTTCATCGAAAAATTTCGACATACTATACTATGACGTTTTTTTGTAAATTTTACATTTCACGTAATGACTTCTTTCCACCGTAGAATCATTTTACATGCTATAAAACAACCATTTCCATGCTTTTTTTCAACATCAAAAAAATTTGTCATTTTCATCGAAAAATTTCGACATACTATACTATGACTTTTTTTGTAAAATTTTACAAGTCACGAAATAACTTCTTCCCACCATAGAATCATTTTACATGCTATAAAACGCCTGTTTCCATAGTTTTTTTCAACATCAAAAAAATTGGACGTTTTCATCGAAAAATTTCGACATACTATACTATGACTTTTTTTGTAAAATTTTACATTTCACAAAATGACTTCTTTCCACCACAGAATCATTTTACATGCTATAATAAGACCGTTTCCATTTTTTTTTTCAACATCAAAAAAATTGGATGTTTTCATCGAAAAATTTCGACATACTATACTATGACGTTTTTTTGTGCAAAATTTTACATTTTACGAAATGACTTCTTTCCACCATAGAATCATTTTAAATGCTATAATACGACCGTTTCCGTAGTTTTTTTCAACATCAAAAAAATTGGACGTTTTCATCGAAAAATTTCGACATACTATACTATGACTTTTTTTTGTAAAATTTTACAAGTCACGAAATGACTTCTTTCCACCACAGAATCATTTTACATGCTATAATAAGACCGTTTCCATGGTTTTTTTCAACATCAAAAAAATTTGACGTTTACATCGAAAAATTTCGACATACTATACTATGACTTTTTTTGTGAAATTTTACATTTCACGAAATAACTTCTTCCCACCATAGAATCGTTTTACATGCTATAAAACGACCGTTTCCATGGTTTTTTTCAACATCAAAAAAATTGGACGTTTTCATCGAAAAATTTCGACATACTATACTATGACGTTGTTTTTGCAAAATTTTACAACATTTTACGAAATGACTTCTTTCCACCATAGAATCATTTTACATGCTATAATACGACCGTTTCCATGTTTTTTTTCAACATCAAAAAAATTTGACGTTTTCATCGAAAAATTTCGACATACTATACTATGACTTTTTTTGGAAAATTTTACATTTCACAAAATGACTTCTTTCCACCGTACAATCATTTTACACGCTATAATACAACCGTTTCCATGTTTTTTTTCAACATCAAAAAAATTGGTCGTTTTCATCGAAAAATTTCGACATACTATACTATGACTTTTTTTGTAAAATTTTAAATTTCACAAAATGACTTCTTTCCACCGTAGAATCATTTTACATGCTATAATAAGACCGTTTCCATGGTTTTTTTCAACATCAAAAAAATTTGACGTTTTCATCGAAAAATTTCGACATACTATAGTATGACTTTTTTTGTAAAATTTTACAAGTCACGAAATAACTTCTTCCCACCATAGAATCGTTTTACATGCTATAAAATGACTGTTTCCATGTTTTTTTTCAACATCAAAAAAATTGGACGTTTTCATCGAAAAATTTCGACATACTATACTATGACTTTTTTTGTAAAATTTTACATTTCATGAAATGACTTCTTTCCACCATAGAATCATTTTACATGCTATAATAAGACCGTTTCCATGGTTTTTTTCAACATAAAAAAAATTTGACATTTTCATCGAAAAATTTCGACATACTATACTATGACTTTTTTTGTAAAATTTTAAATGTCAGGAAATGACTTCTTTCCATCATAGAATCATTTTAAATGCTATAATACGACCGTTTCCGTAGTTTTTTTTCAACATCAAAAAATTTTGACTTTTTCATCGAAAAATTTCGACATACTATACTATGACTTTTTTTGTAAAATTTTACATTTCATGAAATGACTTCTTTCCACCATAGAATCATTTTACATGCTATAAAATGACTGTTTCCATGGTTTTTTTCAACATCAAAAAAATTGGACGTTTTCATCGAAAAATTTCGACATACTATACTATGACTTTTTTTGTAAAATTTTACATTTCACGAAATGACTTCTTTCCACCGTAGAATCATTTTACATGCTATAATAAGACCGTTTCCATGTTTTTTTTCAACATCGAAAAAATTGGACGTTTTCAGCGAAAAATTTCGACATACTATACTATGACTTTTTTTGTAAATTTTACATTGCACGAAATGACTTCTTTCCACCGTAGAATCATTTTACATGCTATAAAACGACCGTTTCCATGGTTTTTTTCAACATCAAAAAAATTGGACGTTTTCATCGAAAAATTTCGACATACTATACTATGACGGGCTGCACGGTGGTGTAGCTGGTTAATGCTGTCGCCTCTCACAGCAAGAGGGTCGCAGGTTCGATTCCAGCTTGCGGCTCTTCTGTGTGGAGTTTGCATGTTCTCCCCGTGTAAGCGTGGGTTTTCTCCGGGTACTCGAATGACTTCCTCCCACCATCCAAAGACATGCTGTTTAGGTTAATTGATTACTCTAAATTGCCCGTAGGTGTGGATGTGAGCGTGAATGGTTGTCTGTCTATATGTTGTCTGTTTCTATGTGCCCTGCGATGGACTGGCGACCTGTCCAGGGTGTACCCTGCCTTCGCCCAATGCCAGCTGGGATCGGCTCCAGCCTCCCCGCGACCCCTAACGGGATAAGCGGTTGACGATGGATGGATGGATGGATGGACTATACTATGACGTTTTTTTGTGCAAAATTTTACATTTTACGAAATGACTTCTTTCCACCATAGAATCATTTTAAATGCTATAATACGACCGTTTCCGTAGTTTTTTTCAACATCAAAAAATTTGACGTTTTCATCGAAAAATTTCGACATACTATACTATGACATTTTTTTGTAAAATTTTCACAACATTTCACGAAATGACTTCTTTCCACCATAGAATGATTTTACATGCTATAATACAACCGTTTCCATGGTTTTTTTCAACATCAAAAAAATTGGTCGTTTTCATCGAAAAATTTCGACATACTATACTATGACTTTTTTTGTAAATTTTACATTTCACGTAATGACTTCTTTCCACCGTACAATCATTTTACATGCTATAATACAACCGTTTCCATGGTTTTTTTCAACATCAAAAAAATTGGACGTTTTTCATCGAAAAATTTCGACATACTATACTATGACTTTTTTTGTAAAATTTTACATTTCACAAAATGACTTCTTTCCACCGTACAATCATTTTACATGCTATAATACAACCGTTTCCATGGTTTTTTTCAACATCAAAAAAATTCTTGTCGTTTTCATCGAAAAATTTCGACATACTATACTATGACTTTTTTTGTAAATTTTACATTTCACGTAATGACTTCTTTCCACCGTAGAATCATTTTACATGCTATAAAACAACCATTTCCATGCTTTTTTTCAACATCAAAAAAATTTGTCATTTTCATCGAAAAATTTCGACATACTATACTATGACGTTTTTTTGTGCAAAATTTTATATTTTACGAAATGACTTCTTTCCACCATAGAATCATTTTAAATGCTATAATACGACCGTTTCCGTAGTTTTTTTCAACATAAAAAAATTTTGACATTTTCATCGAAAAATTTCGACATACTATACTATGACTTTTTTTGTAAAATTTTACATTTCATGAAATGACTTCTTTCCACCATAGAATCATTTTACATGCTATAAAATGACTGTTTCCATGGTTTTTTTCAACATCAAAAAAATTGGAGGTTTTCATCGAAAAATTTCGACATACTATACTATGACTTTTTTTGTAAAATTTTACATTTCACGAAATGACTTCTTTCCACCGTAGAATCATTTTACATGCTATAATAAGACCGTTTCCATGTTTTTTTTCAACATCAAAAAAATTGGACGTTTTCATCGAAAAATTTCGACATACTATACTATGACTTTTTTTGTAAAATTTTACATTTCACGAAATGACTTCTTTCCACCGTAGAATCATTTTACATGCTATAAAACGACCGTTTCCATGGTTTTTTTCAACATCAAAAAAATTGGACGTTTTCATCGAAAAATTTCGACATACTATACTATGACGGGCTGCACGGTGGTGTAGTGGTTAGCGTTGTCGCCTCACAGCAAGAGGGTCGCAGGTTCGATTCCATGCTTGCGGCTGTCTCTTCTGTGTGGAGTTTGCATGTTCTCCCCGTGTAAGCGTGGGTTTTCCCGGGTACTCCGTTCCTCCAACCATCCAAAGACATGCTGTTTAGGTTAATTGATTACTCTAAATTTGACCCGTAGGTGTGGATGTGAGCGTGAATGGTTGTCTGTCTATATGTTGTCTGTTTCTATGTGCCCTGCGATGGACTGGCGACCTGTCCAGGGTGTACCCTGCCTTCGCCCAATGCCAGCTGGGATCGGCTCCAGCCCCCCCGGGACCCCCAAAAGGGATAAGCGTTTGACGATGGATGGATGGATGGATGGACTATACTATGACGTTTTTTTGTGCAAAATTTTACATTTTACGAAATGACTTCTTTCCACCATAGAATCATTTTAAATGCTATAATACGACCGTTTCCGTAGTTTTTTTCAACATCAAAAAAATTGGACGTTTTCATCGAAAAATTTCGACATACTATACTATGACATTTTTTTGTAAAATTTCACAACATTTCACGAAATGACTTCTTTCCACCATAGAATCATTTTACATGCTATAATACAACCGTTTCCATGGTTTTTTTCAACATCAAAAAAATTGGTCGTTTTCATCGAAAAATTTCGACATACTATACTATGACGTTTTTTTGCTAAATTTTACATTTCACGAAATGACTTCTTTCCACCGTACAATCATTTTACATGCTATAATACAACCGTTTCCATGGTTTTTTTCAACATCAAAAAAATTTGACGTTTTCATCGAAAAATTTCGACATACTATACTATGACTTTTTTTGTAAAATTTTACATTTCACAAAATGACTTCTTTCCACCGTACAATCATTTTACATGCTATAATACAACCGTTTCCATGGTTTTTTTCAACATCAAAAAAATTCGTCGTTTTCATCGAAAAATTTCGACATACTATACTATGACTTTTTTTGTAAATTTTACATTTCACGTAATGACTTCTTTCCACCGTAGAATCATTTTACATGCTATAAAACAACCATTTCCATGCTTTTTTTCAACATCAAAAAAATTTGTCATTTTCATCGAAAAATTTCGACATACTATACTATGACGTTTTATTGTGCAAAATTTTATATTTTACGAAATGACTTCTTTCCACCATAGAATCATTTTAAATGCTATAATACGACCGTTTCCGTAGTTTTTTTCAACATCAAAAAATTTTGACATTTTCATCGAAAAATTTCGACATACTATACTATGACTTTTTTTGTAAAATTTTACATTTCATGAAATGACTTCTTTCCACCATAGAATCGTTTTACATGCTATAATACGACCGTTTCCATGGTTTTTTTCAACATCAAAAAAAAATTTGACGTTTTCATCGAAAAATTTCGACATACTATGCTATGACTTTTTTTGTAAAATTTTACATTTCACGAAATGACTTCTTTCCACCACAGAATCATTTTACATGCTATAAAATGACTGTTTCCATGTTTTTTTTCAACATCAAAAAAATTTGACGTTTACATCGAAAAATTTCGACATACTATACTATGACTTTTTTTGTGAAATTTTACATTTCACGAAATAACTTCTTTCCCACCATAGAATCGTTTTACATGCTATAAAATGACTGTTTCCATGGTTTTTTTCAACATCAAAAAAATTGGACGTTTTCATCGAAAAATTTCGACATACTATACTATGACGGTTTTTTTGCAAAATTTTACAACATTTTACGAAATGACTTCTTTCCACCATAGAATCATTTTACATGCTATAATACGACCGTTTCCATGGTTTTTTTCAACATCAAAAAAATTTGACGTTTTCATCAAAAAATTTCGACATACTATACTATGACTTTTTTTGTAAAATTTTACATTTCACAAAATGACTTCTTTCCACCGTACAATCATTTTACACGCTATAATACAACCGTTTCCATGGTTTTTTTCAACATCAAAAAAATTGGTCGTTTTCATCGAAAAATTTCGACATACTATACTATGACTTTTTTTGTAAATTTTACATTGCACGAAATGACTTCTTTCCACCGTAGAATCATTTTACATGCTATAAAACGCCCGTTTCCATGGTTTTTTTCAACATCAAAAAAATTGGACGTTTTCATCGAAAAATTTCGACATACTATACTATGACGGGCTGCCGGTGGTGTAGTGGTTAGCGCTGTCGCCTCACAGCAAGAGGGTCGCAGGTTCGATTCCAGCTTGCGGCTCTTCTGTGTGGAGTTTGCATGTTCTCCCCGTGTAAGCGTGGGTTTTCTCCGGGTACTCCGGCTTCCTCCCACCATCCAAAGACATGCTGTTTAGGTTAATTGATTACTCTAAATTGCCCGTAGGTGTGGATGTGAGCGTGAATGGTTGTCTGTCTATATGTTGTCTGTTTCTATGTGCCCTGCGATGGACTGGCGACCTGTCCAGGGTGTACCCTGCCTTCGCCCAATGCCAGCTGGGATCGGCTCCAGCCTCCCCGCGACCCCTAACGGGATAAGCGGTTGACGATGGATGGATGGATGGATGGACTATACTATGACGTTTTTTTGTGCAAAATTTTACATTTTACGAAATGACTTCTTTCCACCATAGAATCATTTTAAATGCTATAATACGACCGTTTCCGTAGTTTTTTTCAACATCAAAAAATTGGACGTTTTCATCGAAAAATTTCGACATACTATACTATGACATCTTTTTTGTAAAATTTCACAACATTTCACGAAATGACTTCTTTCCACCATAGAATGATTTTACATGCTATAATACAACCGTTTCCATGGTTTTTTTCAACATCAAAAAAATTGGTCGTTTTCATCGAAAAATTTCGACATACTATACTATGACTTTTTTTGTAAATTTTACATTTCACGTAATGACTTCTTTCCACCGTAGAATCATTTTACATGCTATAATACAACCGTTTCCATGGTTTTTTTCAACATCAAAAAAATTGGACGTTTTCATCGAAAAATTTCGACATACTATACTATGACTTTTTTTGTAAAATTTTACATTTCACAAAATGACTTCTTTCCACCGTACAATCATTTTACATGCTATAATACAACCGTTTCCATGGTTTTTTTCAACATCAAAAAAATTCTTCGTTTTCATCGAAAAATTTCGACATACTATACTATGACTTTTTTTGTAAATTTTACATTTCACGTAATGACTTCTTTCCACCGTAGAATCATTTTACATGCTATAAAACAACCATTTCCATGCTTTTTTTCAACATAAAAAAAATTTGTCATTTTCATCGAAAAATTTCGACATACTATACTATGACGTTTTTTTGTGCAAAATTTTACATTTTACGAAATGACTTCTTTCCACCATAGAATCATTTTAAATGCTATAATACGACCGTTTCCGTAGTTTTTTTCAACATAAAAAAATTTTGACATTTTCATCGAAAAATTTCGACATACTATACTATGACTTTTTTTGTAAAATTTTACATTTCATGAAATGACTTCTTTCCACCATAGAATCATTTTACATGCTATAAAATGACTGTTTCCATGGTTTTTTTCAACATCAAAAAAATTGGAGGTTTTCATCGAAAAATTTCGACATACTATACTATGACTTTTTTTGTAAAATTTTACATTTCACGAAATGACTTCTTTCCACCATAGAATCATTTTACATGCTATAATAAGACCGTTTCCATGGTTTTTTTCAACATCAAAAAAATTGGACGTTTTCATCGAAAAATTTCGACATACTATACTATGACTTTTTTTGTAAATTTTACATTTCACGAAATGACTTCTTTCCACCGTAGAATCATTTTACATGCTATAAAACGACCGTTTCCATGGTTTTTTTCAACATCAAAAAAATTGGACGTTTTCATCGAAAAATTTCGACATACTATACTATGACGGGCTGCACGGTGGTGTAGTGGTTAGCGCTGTAACGTCTCACAGCAAGAGGGTCGCAGGTTCGATTCCAGCTTGCGGCTCTTCTGTGTGGAGTTTGCATGTTCTCCCCGTGTAAGCGTGGGTTTTCTCCGGGTACTCCGGCTTCCTCCCACCATCCAAAGACATGCTGTTTAGGTTAATTGATTACTCTAAATTGCCCGTAGGTGTGGATGTGAGCGTGAATGGTTGTCTGTCTATATGTTGTCTGTTTCTATGTGCCCTGCGATGGACTGGCGACCTGTCCAGGGTGTACCCTGCCTTCGCCCAATGCCAGCTGGGATCGGCTCCAGCCTCCCCGCGACCCCTAACGGGATAAGCGGTTGACGATGGATGGATGGATGGATGGACTATACTATGACGTTTTTTTGTGCAAAATTTTACATTTTACGAAATGACTTCTTTCCACCATAGAATCATTTTAAATGCTATAATACGACCGTTTCCGTAGTTTTTTTCAACATCAAAAAATTTGACGTTTTCATCGAAAAATTTCGACATACTATACTATGACATCTTTTTTTTGTAAAATTTCACTACATTTCACGAAATGACTTCTTTCCACCATAGAATGATTTTACATGCTATAATACAACCGTTTCCATGGTTTTTTTCAACATCAAAAAAATTGGTCGTTTTCATCGAAAAATTTCGACATACTATACTATGACTTTTTTTGTAAATTTTACATTTCACGTAATGACTTCTTTCCACCGTACAATCATTTTACATGCTATAATACAACCGTTTCCATGGTTTTTTTCAACATCAAAAAAATTGGACGTTTTTCATCGAGAAATTTCGACATACTATACTATGACTTTTTTTGTAAAATTTTACATTTCACAAAATGACTTCTTTCCACCGTACAATCATTTTACATGCTATAATACAACCGTTTCCATGGTTTTTTTCAACATCAAAAAAATTCTTCGTTTTCATCGAAAAATTTCGACATACTATACTATGACTTTTTTTGTAAATTTTACATTTCACGTAATGACTTCTTTCCACCGTAGAATCATTTTACATGCTATAAAACAACCATTTCCATGCTTTTTTTCAACATCAAAAAAATTTGTCATTTTCATCGAAAAATTTCGACATACTATACTATGACGTTTTTTTGTGCAAAATTTTACATTTTACGAAATGACTTCTTTCCACCATAGAATCATTTTAAATGCTATAATACGACCGTTTCCGTAGTTTTTTTCAACATAAAAAAATTTTGACATTTTCATCGAAAAATTTCGACATACTATACTATGACTTTTTTTGTAAAATTTTACATTTCACGAAATGACTTCTTTCCACCATAGAATCGTTTTACATGCTATAATACGACCGTTTCCATGGTTTTTTTCAACAAAAAAAAAATTTGACGTTTTCATCGAAAAATTTCGACATACTATACTATGACTTTTTTTGTAAAATTTTACATTTCACGAAATGACTTCTTTCCACCACAGAATCATTTTACATGCTATAAAATGACTGTTTCCATGGTTTTTTTCAACATCAAAAAAATTTGACGTTTACATCGAAAAATTTCGACATACTATACTATGACTTTTTTTTGTGAAATTTTACATTTCACGAAATAACTTCTTCCCACCATAGAATCGTTTTACATGCTATAAAATGACTGTTTCCATGGTTTTTTTCAACATCAAAAAAATTGGACGTTTTCATCGAAAAATTTCGACATACTATACTATGACGGTTTTTTTGCAAAATTTTACAACATTTTACGAAATGACTTCTTTCCACCATAGAATCATTTTACATGCTATAATACGACCGTTTCCATGGTTTTTTTCAACATCAAAAAAATTTGACGTTTTCATCGAAAAATTTCGACATACTATACTATGACTTTTTTTGTAAAATTTTACATTTCACAAAATGACTTCTTTCCACCGTAGAATCATTTTACATGCTATAATACGACCGTTTCCATGGTTTTTTTCAACATCAAAAAAATTGCGTTTTCATGAGTTGAAAATGCTCTGATTTTTGTAAATTTTACATTTCACGAAATACTTCTTTCCACCATAGAATCATTTTACATGCTATAATAGACGTTTCCTGGTTTTTTTCAACATCAAAAAAATTGGCGTTTTCATCGAAAAATT
This sequence comes from Pterois miles, assembly GCA_947000775.1. Lineage (NCBI taxonomy): Eukaryota > Metazoa > Chordata > Actinopteri > Perciformes > Scorpaenidae > Pterois > Pterois miles. The sequence goes on from CAMQGK010000549.1 coordinate 9,288,463, forward strand.
TCGACATACTATACTATGACTTTTTTTGTAAAATTTTACATTTCACGAAATGACTTCTTTCCACCATAGAATCATTTTCATGCTATAAAACGACCGTTTCCATGGTTTTTTTCAACATCAAAAAAATTTGACGTTTTCATCGAAAAATTTCGACATACTTACTATGACTTTTTTTGTAAAATTTTACATTTCACGAAATGACTTCTTTCCACCATAGAATCATTTTACAGCTATAATACGACCGTTTCCATGGTTTTTTTCAACATCAAAAAAATTGGTCGTTTTCATCGAAAAATTTCGACATACTATACTATGACTTTTTTTGTAAATTTTACATTTCACGTAATGACTTCTTTCCACCGTAGAATCATTTTACATGCTATAAAACGACCATTTCCATGTTTTTTTTCAACATCAAAAAAATTGTACGTTTTCATCGAAAAAGAAGAAGAAGAAGATCAACCTTTATTAGTCCCGCGAGGGGAAATTCAACTTTTTTTACACTCTGTTTGTTAACTTATACACGGTACGTGCAGACCCGAAACGCACACATGCACATGCATCAATGGAGAGGTGTCAGAGTGATGGGGCTGCTCCTGACAAGCGCCCCGAGCAGTTGGGGGTTTGATGCCTTGCTCAGGGGCACCTCGGCAGTGCCCAAGAGGTAAACTGGCACCTCTCCAGCTACCAGTTCACACTCAGTTCTTGGTCCATCGGGACTTGAACCGGTGACCCTCCGGTTCCCAAGCCAACTCCCTACAGACTGAGCTACTGCCGCCCCAAAATTTGGACAAAATTTGGACATACTATATTATGACTTTTTTTTGTAAATTTTTACATTTCACGAAATGACTTATTCCCACCATAGAATCATTTTACATGCTATAAACCGACCGTTTTCATGGTTTTTTTCAACTTCAAAAAAATTTGACGTTTTCATCGAAAAATTTCGACATACTATACTATGACTTTTTCTGTAAAATTTTACATTTCACAAAATGACTTCTTTCCACCATAGAATCATTTTAAATGCTATAATACGACCGTTTCCGGAGTTTTTTTCAACATCAAAAAATTTTGACATTTTCATCGAAAAATTTCGACATACTATACTATGACTTTTTTTGTAAAATTTTCAACATTTCATGAAATGACTTCTTTCCACCATAGAATCATTTTACATGCTATAATAAGACCGTTTCCATGTTTTTTTTCAACATCAAAAAAATTTGACGTTTTCATCGAAAAATTTCGACATACTATACTATGACTTTTTTTGTAAAATTTTACAACATTTCACGAAATGAATTCTTCCCACCATAGAATCATTTTAAATGCTATAATACGACCGTTTCCTTAGTTTTTTTTCAACATCAAAAAAATTTGACGTTTTCATCGAAAAATTTCGACATACTATACTATGACTTTTTTTGTAAAATTTTACATTTCACGAAATAACTTCTTTCCACCATAGAATCATTTTACATGCTATAAAATGAACTGTTTCCATGGTTTTTTCAACATCAAAAAAATTGGATGTTTTCATCGAAAAATTTCGACATACTATACTATGACTTTTTTTGTAAAATTTTACATGTCAGGAAATGACTTATTCCCACCATAGAATCATTTTACATGCTATAATACGACTGTTTCCATGGTTTTTTCAACATCAAAAAAAGTTGACGTTTTCATCGAAAAATTTCGACATACTACGACTATGATTTTTTTTGCAAATTTTAACATTTCACGAAATGACTTCTTTCCACCATAGAATCATTTTAAATGCTATAATACGACCATTTCCATGTGTTTTTTTCAACATCAAAAAAATTTGACGTTTTCATCGAAAAATTTCGACGTACTGTACTATGACGTTTTTTTTTTTTGCAAAATTTTACAACATTTCACGAAATGACTTCTTTCCACCATAGAATCGTTTTACATGCTATAAAACTCCCGTTTCCATGATTTTTTTCAACATCCAGAAAATTTGACGTTTTCATCGAAAAATTTCGACATACTATACTATGACGTTTTTTTTGTAAAATTTTACAACATTTCACGAAATGACTTCTTTCCACTATAGAATCATTTTACATGCTATAATACGACCGTTTTCATGGTTTTTCATCATTTTTCAACATCACAAAAAATTTGAAGTTTTCATCGAAAAATTTTGACATACTATACTATGACGGGGGTTTTTTTTTTTTGTAAAATTTTCCAACATCTCACGAAATTACTTTTTTTCACCATAGAATCATTTTACATGCAATAATACGACCGTTTCCATGGTTTTTTTCAACATCAAAAAATTTGACGTTTTCACCGAAAAATTGACATACTATACTATGACGTTTTTTTTGTAAAATTTTTCAACTTTCGATAAAATGGCTTTTTTCATCATAGAATCATTTTACATGCTATAATACGACCGTTTTCATGATTTTTTTCAACATCCAGAAAATTTGACGTTTTCATTGAAAAATTTATCAAAATACCGTTTAAAATACTATAATATGATTGTTTTCATAAAATTTTTCAAGATTAAATACTATGACCTGTTTATCATGAAATTTTTCGACATACTATACTATGATGTTTTTTTCATGAAATTTTTGAACATGATATAATTTGACTTTCTTTATCATAATACAGGTCTTAATACTATAATATTATTAATATAATATAATATTATTAATACTTAATACTATAATATGATTGTTAACATGAAATTTTTCGAGATTCAATACTATGACCTGTTTATCGGAAATTTTTCGACATACTATAATATGACTTTTTTTCATGAAATTTTTCAAAGTACTATTATTTGACTTATAACAGTCACTAAATCTTTTAAAATACTATAATATGATTAACGTGAAATTTTCCAAGATTTAATACTATGAACTATTTATCATGAAATTTTTCGACATACTATACTATGACTTTTTCATGAAATTTTTCAATATGATTTAATTTGACTTTCTTTATCATAATACCGTTTAACATACTATAATATGATTTTTTTCATGAAATTTTTCAAGATTCGATACTATGACCTGTTTATCATGAATTTTTTCAATATACTATACTATGACTCTGTTGTGATTTGACCTTTTATCCCGTTTATATACAGTTTTAGACCATTTCTTTCTGTCACACTTTTAGATGCTGGTCGTTGTAACCACATCTTCTAACTGATTAGAGGACTTTAGTTATCGGACGTGGTTTTACAGCTGTTTTAAGGACTTCTCTGTGCTGCGACATCACACATGCAATTACTTTTAACTTGGTTTTTAAGTTTAACTCGTGCTGTCTTGCTACAACCGGACTGAACTATGACTGTGTATGGACTGCAAATTCAGTACTCACCGCTTCAGGAGGATGTCTATGGCCTCATATCGGAGCTTCCAACACAGGATCAGCTGACTGAGAGCTTTGCCTCCGTAGCTGCTACCCAAAGCAGATCTCCTACATGCGGTCCTCCGGTCTTGCTGTCACGGTGTCCCAGTGGCTGGTGGTCACCGATAATGCGACCACCCTTCCTCGGTTGGCGTCGATAAACATCGGCTCTGGGCTCAGAGGGCCCGGCTATTGGGGTGAGCTTCCAGAGTACCGGAAGCACCGGGCGCCACCGCCTGCACTGGGCCGGGATGTTGGAGCCGCGATGCCTCCAGAGGGTCCGGAGGCTGACATGGGAACTCATGGCCCCGGCACACAGTTCCACTCCTAAGCCGTCAAAACCGCTGATCTGGCAGCCTGTCACTCCACCACGAGGAAGAACCACCACAGCGGACGCTCAGGAGGTCTACACCGGGCCCAGGCTCCTCGTCTACGTCCGCCCGGACCGCCGTCCTCAGTGCTGTCAAAGAGTTTTCTTTGCCTGACAGCTCACCCACTCATCTCCTCATCCTCACGTCCCACCAACTACACCGATCGTAGGAGACTCCATAACCAGGGACATCCGCCTCATGAATGCAACCACACACTGGTGCCACAGTCCCCGCCATACTGGATAAACTCCAGACCTCCTGCCCTCACTCCCGACATCCATCCAAAGATAGAGCTGCATGTGGGTACGAAGGACGCATCCCGTCGGGAGTCCGAGTTTTTAAAGGATTTAAACCTCCTTTTTACTGTTTTAAAGGAGTGCGTAAAGTCTGTTTATTTCTGACCGTTTTAGCCGTCTTCTCAGCGCGCACACATGGCTCCGGTCAGCATGCAGGTATCACAGCTTAGATTTCATCTACCATTTTAATCTGTATTGGGATAATGTTTGTCTATTAAAAAAAACGGGATTCATCCCAATAAGCGGGGCAGCCGAATGCTGTCGGATAATAGTCACCATGCGGTCCAGTCGTCTCCACGTGCGTAAAAACTCAACACACCCACAACAGTCCCGTCTTCTTCTTCCTCCTTTCTCACATCACCACAGGTCACCGTCTCCTGTACCAGCACCCCCTATTGTCCTCCCCGGCATTACCACTTTCACTGATCCCCCACTCAAACAGGTCCATCACTATTAACTCACTATTATTTTAGCTCCACTTTGAGCAGTGAGAGCTGCATGACAGGACCGAGACCCTCAGACTTCTCCAACAATTCATCTATCCCTGTCAATGTTACCACCAGAGAACGCACAAAGTACCACAACAACAACAACAACAACAAAAACATCCTCTGGCCCTAATCTCAATAACTTGAAATTTAAAAACATATGTGACCTCCCTGCTGTTCCTCCCCAAACACTGCAGAAGTCACTGAGCGCGGCACTTTTAAATGCGAGATCTCTTTCAAATAAATGACCTGATTTTCGGAAATGTGGCTCGGCATTGACGGTCCTGCAGCCCTCATTGACCCCCCAGTTATGACTTTTCATATTCTACTAGAAATGGTAGAAGAGGAGCAGGGACAGCCACAGTCCTTTTAGCAGCACATGATTTTAAAAACAATTTATTTGGTGAATACATGTCTCTTGAATATCACTCTCCCACATTGTTTGATCACTCAAACGATGTACCTCTTTTATACCTGCTAAATATAACAGGATTATTATTTTAGGTGATTTTAATATACATGTGGACAACAAATCAGACTCTTTCAGTCTAGATTTTTTAATCTTAATTAACTGTATGAATTGTATTCAGAAAGTTAAAACAAGATCAAAACCTCCCTGGGGAAACAGTGACATAACACTGAAGAGAAACTGCAGAATAGCCGAAAGAAAATGGCGGAAAAACAAACTAATAGTTAATTTTCTAATTTTTCAGGAATAGGTGGCCATCTACAACAAGGCAATTAAAAATACAAGAGGACATTTTTAAAATTAATCAGCAATAATCACAATAATCTGAGTCCTTTCTTCAACCACTGACTGTTTAATCAACCACTTGAACCAAACCTTTCATGTGAAGATCAGAAGCAGAAGCAAAATAGATAATATTAGATCTAAGCTTTTACTTTGTCAGTCTATCATTTTTTATTTTTCTGAATCTTTGCTTTTAAATGAGGAAACACTGGAGAGGTTTGTCCTGGTGGATGCTGAAATGCTTGAGAAAGTTGTCTGCCAGTTAAGTTCAAACATCACTTTTTAAAGATGTTTATAGGTTTTTAAAAGACGATCTGCTGACCATCATTAATCATTCATTGGTGTTTTCCCCACTGCTTTTAAGACAGCCATGGTAAAGCCACTCTTGAAGATCAACAATTTAGACGCATCATTACCAGAGTTTCCAACTTGCCATTTTTCCGTAAGATTTTTGACAAACTTGCTTTTAACCAATTACATTATTTTATGACCTCGACAAACTGCTGAAATATATCAATCTGGTTTTAGAAAATCTCACAGCACAGAGACAGCATTAATGACAACTGCCAATGACATCAGGTCAAACATGGACACTCTGTGTTGGTGCTTTTAGATCTGAGTTTGACACAGTAGATCACACCAGTGTCAACATTTTTAATGCAGCAACAAACTGGTCAAAATTTAAACAGGAATTAAAATAACAGTGTATAGTTTATAAAGTATATAAATACTAGGGATGGGCACAGTTCAGGTCGTATATGTATCGTTCGGTTCATTTGAAATAGATTATGCCTAATATCAGACTACCACTTCTTTTTAAAAAGATTTGGAAAATGTCAAGGTTTACCCTCGACTGACAAAAGACAGTTTAACATTTAACGTTGTCTCACTCACCTACTCTGACATTGTTAAGAGGGAAAATAGATAAATAAATAAACAGGTTAAAACGTCCATTAGTCCGGTTGGTAAGGTTTGTTTCGGCTGGAGTGAAAGCTGTCAATCAAACCGTGGTCCGGACCAAACAACCGAACCTAGACCGATTGGGTCTGGGTCCGCTTCCAGGCGGACTCTGGTACGATTCGTTTGGGTCTGTGAAAGCAAATGAACCACTATAATCTTAAAGGATAACTTTATATAAAGGTTATCTATAAGGATAACTTATCTAGCATTCTTTGACACTTAATGTGTCTCGTGTGACTTGTTGACCTACGTTACAAAGATTTTCACATGAAACAGATGAACATGCGTCCCAGCTGAGGAAAAATGTAATTATTGCCGCTGCCTGGTGTGAATTCGGGGTTAAGTGCAATGTCCATTAATGCAGCTTGAGAGGACGCGCACTACCACTGTGTGTGCTTTTACTGGGATTAGTGTTTGTGGACTTCGTTCTGGACAAACCTGTCCCAGGATGCCTTTCCAATCTAGCTCGGATTAGTTTGTGTTGTTTTCCTTGCACCTGAGCTGGTTACTAATCCTTTAAGTTCCTTCCTTCTACAAGTAGGGCTGTTCATGTCACGTCTCTTCGTGCTGTATCCACTGGCGGATCACGACCCGATGCTCTGGCTAGTTGTGCAGCAACGATGACTTCCTCTAGCCAGATGTGGCAGTGGTTTAACTGCAGTTGTTTCAGATACCGCTGTCGTCTTGAGGTGGTTCTGCAGCTTCGTTACAGGTTCTTACACGTTGCTCTTTCTGCTGTTTTTGCAGCGGTTGCGGTCGTCAGGAGCACCTGGAACGGTTGTTGCCACCTGAGAGGTTTCCACCCCGTCCGTCCAAAGTCTTTCACCACGATCCAACCCTCTGTGTCTCTCATGGTGGGGCGTCCTTCACCTGTTTATGAATATCATAAAGCACAGAGAAGACGTTTATACAACAACATAACATTTCATCATCACTTTCTTCAATTCTTCTCAAAGTCTTTTTATTTTCCTGACCCCAGCTCTCATCTGTGTGAGGAGTAAATTAAGTCCTTTTGTCCAGCTTAGTCCTGTATCAGCACACCATCTTACCACTTCATTTTTAATGGTGCCAATACTAATAATAAATCTTTTGCCATATCGCCCAGCCCTATTGTGGACCCTGACTTCAACCCAGCAACCTCCAGGTAAAGTCCCAATCCCCCTCTGCCTCGACTACAAGCTGGGTACAGCTACATGACTCGAGGGTTTACGTAACAACAACCGGCGCTCTTGGCCTGCGTTCAGAGTTGGAACCGAGGTTGTTGGTGGAGATTCAAAATAACCTCAGATGTGCGTCAAGATTGTATTCACTGAATTTGCACATTTGTATAGAAAGCCAGCATCAAACAGAATTTAAATCTGTGTTTGTTGGGCCTGCTTAGAGTGCCAAATGGGCAGAGGATAAGCATGTAGGTTAAGTGCTACAGCAAAATGAGATCTGACAGCGCAGCAAAAGGCTCAGAGAAAAGTATTTTACATAACGACAATTTGCTGCATTTTGTGCAGCTGATTGCAGAGTAGGGACGTTTCTTGTAAGGTAGGTGATGTTACAGCGCGTGGGAGAGCTGCACGTTGATCTACCCTGAAGAACACAAAAACTACAACTGGTATGATAGCGATAAGAGCTGACGGGCTCTCGCTAACGTGCTGGTCGGCATCGCCGGGCTGAGTTTGACGTCTTGCAGCTCCCAGAACACCTAAAACTGAGACGACGCTGCAGGCTCATAGCAAGCCGTCTCCTAGCTGCAAACCAACACGACAGCGGCAAAACCAAGCTGTCATATAAAGCTGCTTATGTCACCTTTCCAGTACACAAGAATCAGCATAAGAGATCATAAACTCATCTTTTACGCAATGAAGAATTAAGAAAACTATGAGACGAGGTGTTTATACCAAGCGAAGAAGAGTGGAAGATCAAGCTGCACTGAGAACGATGTTTGCATGTTCGTATTTAATCACAAAGTAGGGCTGCAATAGAGAAGAAAATCCTGCTACTAGTACTATCCATTTAATTATTATGTTGTTTAACACCAAATAAAAAGCCTGAAACAGTTGCATGCAATCTATTGCATTTCTATTTGCTATGCAATGTTTAACTGTATTGTCCCTGTTATATAAACAAATATGGTCCCTCTAAAACAATGTAAGTCTGAGTCAGAGATGTTTTGCTCACTAAACCCACCAACCTTGGGATGTGAGGGAGACAGGAAAGAGGCCTTCAACCTGTACTAATGCCAATGATCTTTAAATGAAAATATAACTGGTGGATTATTCTGTATTTATATATATATATATATATATATATATATATATATATATATATATATATATATATATATATATATATATATATATATATATAAAGACAGGCGTTGTGGAGCGGCCCAGTCACAGTCCTGACCTCGACCCGACTGAGATGCTGTGGCATGACCTCAAGAGAGCGATTCACACCAGACATCCCAAGAATATTGCTGAACTGGAACAGTTTTTTAAAGATGAATGGTCCAAAATTCCTCCTGACCGTTGTTCAGCTCTGATCTGCAACTACAGGAAACGTTTGGTTGAGGTTATTGCTGCCAAATGAGGGTGAACTAGTTATTAAAGCCAAAGGTTCATATACTTTTTCCACCCTGCACTGTGAATGTTTTCACATGTTGTGTTCAATAAAAACATGAAAACAGATAATTTTTTGTGCTGTATTAGTTTAAGCAGACTGTGTTTGTCTATTGTTGTGACTTAGATGAAGATCTGAACACACATATATATGACACAGAAGAAGAGGGAGAGAGAGTTTCCTAAAGATTTTCCCTCACACGTCATTTTACATGTTTAGGTTTAAACAAACAAAAACATGTTCATTAGCAGATTGATCATTTCATCTTACACGCAAATAAGCTTATTTCCCAAAAAATGCTGAACTGTTTCTTTAAGACAAAATGCTAAAATACAACAGATGCATTCAGTGATCTGCATGATTGTAGGTTTTTACACTACTAATCTGTACAATCTCGATATAGAGCTCAGTAAGCTGTCCACAGCAGTGCCTACTGTACATTCAAACTCATTGACACATTAAGGCGCTCTAGTTAATGAGCATCCTTCTTGGGCAGGTTTGCTTGAGTCAGCAGAGAGGAGCTCCTCAGAACGAAGCCATTAAGCCAAATTAAGCCATTTGTCGTCATGAATGGTCACATCTCCTGACAAGACAAAACATCACCGACTTTCACCTCTGCCTCAGTCGTCTGGGTCAAAACCAGCACGAAGTCTAGTTTCTGTGAACATGTTGCTGTTTATAGCAGAGCCACAAAAGAGTGAACTAATGTTTTCCAAAGAAGAGCATGAGAGATAAGCAGATAAACTGCACAAAGACACAGAAGCTTCCTGAGGCTAAACAGACTACAAGCCAAACACAGCTCATCAGCCTGCTCCAGTGACTCGGCTCCAGATCTGTCTGCCTTCACTTCAGCTCAGCGGCAGCAGCACTAATTGTTTGGGACGACCAATGTTTGATGCTAAATGGTGCGAGAGAGCCGGCGCAAGTTAATGTCAAATGTTAATGTTAAAAATGACTCTGTTTGTTGCTTGGTCAAACTGACAGGTAGCACAGACAACCTTAAGGACCAGTACGATGCTTTCGTTATATAAAGTGATTTATTTAGGGTTTGTGACACACTATGTTCATTTTGGTGGTTCTCATTCCCTAATAGTCTAATAATTTTCTGACTGCTTTTTTTCCCTTAATTTTGCTCAAAACATCCTTTTATTTGATGCGAGTTGGGCATAAACCACAATACTTTTAATGGTACAATTGGTATTGAAAAAGGTCAAGTACCAAAAATGGAGACGTCAGGTTGCATTCATATGCTTGTTTACATATCCTTTGATCAGACAGTTCCTAATTTAAATAAAGTTTTTGCTAATTTTTGATTATATTGAGGTGAAGATCCTGTGCAGTTGCTTGTATTTAGACTAGGACTGCAACCGATTTTGTTCATTATAAATTTATCTAATTATTTTCTCAATTAATCATTTGATCTATAAAACATCAGCAAACTGTGCCAAATGAACAATATCTTAAGAGCACAGGGTCATTACATGTCTTGTTTTGATAGATCAAATATGTCCAAAATGTCATCACGTCATCATTTTATCCTTTTAGACCTTGACCATTGACCACCAAAATCTGATCAGTACATCTTTAAGTTCAAGTGGACGTTTGTGCCAAATTTGGAAAATTTACCTCCAGACCATAGTTGTTCCGATACCAATGTCAGTATCAGGAATGCATCTAATACTGCCAAAAATCCAGTATCAACTAGTACACCAGTCTATGCAACGATCCAGTACCATAATTTATTATTAATTTATTAATAATTTAACAATTAACAGTAGCCTTCACTGAGTTGTTGCCCTGTATGCATCATGGCTGCGAAGAAGAACTGATTGTGGGTAGTTTGTCACAGGTGTTAATAATATTTCTTTTTTTTTTTTATCATGCTGGTATCGGATCGGTACTCGGTATTGGCCGATGTCACAAGTTCAAGTTTCGGAAACACTATGGGGAAGGAAAAAAACAGTTATCGGTTAACGATTAGTTAATAAAATCCCTATTGATGGTTCATTTTCTTTTGATTGACTAATAATTGCAGCTCTAGTTTAGACAGGATTTAATAACTTTGGCTTCCTTCATTTAATTAAGGAGAGTTTTGGAGAAAAAAATGCTTATATTTCTCAAAATAGGGCATTGAAAAAAGCAGGCTCCGGCTGGTGTTAGTATTGAAACTCAGGTATTGCATATCAGCAGCAACGTGACTGATTACGCACTAAAGTTTGATTCCAAAATAACTTCCACTCAATGGTGTAAGCTCATAACAATAAATCCTGTAAAAGGTCACTCAATAAATATAGCCGACTAGACACCAGAGACAAAAGCAGCGCCAACACTTGATACCATAAAAACAAGATGTTGTGAGGTGCAGAGAGACTCCCACAGTATGTGATAAAACTGAAGATGAGAGTGCAAATCTGCCCCACAACAAAACAGCCTCTAACAGCAGCAGAACAGATTAACAAGACTCTGCTTTGCACCACCACCAAGAGACAAAACAAGCACCATTGAAAATTTGGAAAGTTTGTTTCACCTTCAATATCCAGGCTGAAAGCCTATTCGCATTTAAAGGAGAACGTGTTTCTCCTGCCATAAGAAATCATCATGAAAGCTGCCAGTGTGCCCACAGCCGGTGGAGTTACTCCAATAAGAGTCTCTTATGGCACCGTGAAGCTTGGCTCTATTGATTCTGGCTTTCTAAATAATTAGAATTAAATGTCTCATGACAATAAGTGCACCACATGAGGTTTTAATCGAAAAGAAGTCCATCATTTGTACAGGCCAACTCCTTCAACATGAGAGACTCTACGGAAAGAAAATGGCATCTTCGTTCACAATTAAACACATCACAGGTTTTCAGATCACCCTGCCTAATTTATATGTTTTATTAACATTAGCTCACAAAACCCTTGTCGTCCTCAAACTATTTGTATGAAAAAGCCAAGCTACCAAGTACCAGTCAGTTACAGTACACAGTAGTATGTGTGTAACAGAGTACAACATGTTTATCAACATAAAATACATGTCTACACTGAAAGACATGAATACATTTTGTAGAGCAAAAAAAGTCAAAGGATTAGTCAGTCGACAACAACTATTTTGTATTTTGCTAAGTGATTAATCCTTGTTCCTGCGTCTCTGTGAGGATTTGCTGATTTTCTCTATACTATTATAAACTGAATATATTTGAGTTTTGGACTGTTGGTGGGACAAAAAAAGACATTTGAAGTCATCACCCTGGGCTTTAGGAAACTGTTGGATATTTTTCACTTTATTATTTTGACATTTTATAAACCAAACAATTAATCGTGAAATAACTGGCAGATTAATCGAGAACGAAAATCATTAATGCAAAAGATGTTTTTGGAGAGGAGGTGTATTGTTATATAACATTAAGTTCTGAAAAGTTTACAAGTTATATCATTACTACATAAGTAACCTTTCTGAGGCATGGAAGAATATTTAGCTAAACACAAGCACTGAGGGGGCGGTTGCATTTTTGAGACTTACACCTTCTAATTTTTATTAATGCATGAAAAACATTGTATTGAGACTTGAAACTAGCGAATGAGACCATAAACTAGGGATACTAGTTTTCTTAACCGATAACCGACCCTCATTAACCGATTATTAACCGTTAACCAACAAGATTTATGCCTCGCATACAGCAGTGCGCCAGCTGCTGTATATGAGCACAAAAAACAACAAACAACAATTCACCATCAGGAGAGCTACTGTAGCAGCCACAGTGCTGCGTTCACTGTCTCCAGTTCACCATCAGGACAGTTACTGTATCGGCCACAGTGCTGCATTCATTGTCTCCAGTTCACCATCAGGAGAGTTACTGTAGCGGCCACAGTGCTGCATTCATTGTCTCCAGTTCACCATCAGGACAGTTACTGTATCGGCCACAGTGCTGCATTCATTGTCTCCAGTTCACCATCAGGAGAGTTACTGTAGCGGCCACAGTGCTGCATTCATTGTCTCCAGTTCACCATCAGGACAGTTACTGTATCGTCCACAGTGCTGTGTGGAGTGTTGCAGACAAGCAGCCACTTTCCCAGTAAAAGTCTCCACCGCACATTTTGTGTAGTTTAGCAGGTTGTCAGCTGTGTGTCTGCCCAGATTAACGCCAGTGATTGTCTGACAAACACTGTGTGTGTTTCTGCTACGTTAGCAGCTGCTAGCTGCCAGCATTGAAGCGTAACTTCAGCGAGTTTCAGACAGACTATGTATGTGTGACGGTGGTGAGTGTGGGTTTGTTGTGGCGGTATAGCTGTGAACGTAGCAGTGTGTGTACAGTTTATTTCGTCAGTGAATAAATGCTACGAGGCTACGAGCTACAACTCCTCAGCTGGAAGTCCTGAGCCAACTTCCTGTATCTGCTCCGTCTCTCTCTTAAGGTGGACCAGCTTTTCTCGATAAGCCGCTCCTCTGCATTTTTCTCAGCTTTTTAAGTAATTATTAATATTTCTTTTAAACTTTTAACCAATATCAGTTAAACAGTTAATTAGAAACATCCCTACTGTAAACTCATGTTTACACTGTTTACTGAGGTAATAAATCAAGTGAGAAGTAGACTCATTTTGTCATAGACTTCTATACAATCAGACTTCTTTTTGTAACCAGAGGAGTCGCCCCCTGCTGGCTGGTAGAAAGAATGACAGTTTAAGGCCCTTCAGCATTGGCCTCACTTTTCAGAGCTGGAGGTTGCCCTCTGGTTTCAAATGACTCAATATGACCCGTGTCACATGCTCATCCTTTGATATTCCTCTGATAATAACTGAGGACTTAAGGATCATCTGCTTATACGCCATGTTTTCATACATCACACAAAATCTCTTTATGTAATAACCATATGATGGAGATGTTAAAGAGCACAGATTTTTTTATTTAAGTGCGGATTTTTTTTTCAGCGCTATCTAAGAAGACACATGCTGTAAAGCATTAGGAGTTGCATCTTGGGACTTTATAATTTGATCAGTATACACTATGTATATCCCAGCCATAATGCTGGTGAGATAAAACTCACCGTCACTCCACTCAGCCTTAAGAGGCTTTTAAAACTGCTGCTGAACTTTAGGTGGCCTGCACTTTCCCTCGCATCACAAATCTTGTTCACGGGTACAAAACCAGATTAAAGCATAAAGCTCAGTCTGGAGTAGTTTATGTGTGCATGTGTGTGCATGTATTTGGGGTTTATCTGTTGGGAGCAGCACCTTGCTTCATCCTAAAAACTGCTGCTGTGAAGGTTTGGATGATTCCAGCCTCATAATTTTTGAACACATCAGAGCTAAAGTACACAGATGAGTGACAGAGAGTGTGTGATTGAAGAGGCAGCGGCGATACAACGAGGACAAATGAGTTGTCAAGCAAGACAGTTTGATTGTCTGCCTCAAAGGCACGTTGTGTAATGTGTGACTGCAGGGTGGCCAAGTGGTTTCGAGAAACGGTTTTGTAAGCAGAAGCGTTCCCTGCAAATAGCCGGTACATGCAAACACATCATCAACAGGCTGGTTGAAGTGCCCTTGAGCAAGACAATGGAGCTCTTTCTCTGGATAAATGTCTACTTGCTGCTGCTTTCATAACACCTCACCTGACACTCACAGCAAACTACAGGCTCTAATGGGACTGAAAGCACAAAACGAAATGCAAAAATGAATTAGGTTATACTGATAAACTCACTTTTCACTACTGTATGTCTCAGCAAGGCAGATATTCCTGCAGAAATGGATGATCAAAACTGTTTTCTCCTTACCAGTACAATATTTTCTCAACTCTAAATACTGCTAAAATATATTTTGTGATTAAAATAAAGCTTATGTCAAGAATTTTGAACTAGAATTACTGCCTCATGGTTGTACGCCTCCACCAACCAGTTAAGTTGCAGCTTGCATCTATGTCAGTCCAAAATGTCGTCACTTCATCATTTTATGCTTTTAGACATTTGCGAGAAATTGTCCTAATTGGCCTATCAGTTGTGATGGTCAAAAATATGTTATGTGAGTCACAGTGACCGTCTTTAACCACAATAATCAAATCAGTTCATCTTCGAGTCCAAGTGGACATTTGAGCCAAATTTGAAGAAATTTTCTCCAGGCGTTCCTGAGAAATCATGTTCAAGAGAATGAACCAGACGGACAGACAACCCAAAACATATAACGGCCACAGCTGTTTCTTAAATTGACCTTATTGTAGCTAGAATTATATCATTTTCATTATTTATTAATTGTTTATTATGCCTCCACGTTGGCAACAGCCATACATCCATCCGGTCCATTCTCATGAACACAATATCCCAGGAACACCTGGAGGACTCAGGGATGAACTTATTAGATTTTTGTTTTTAAAGGTCAAAGGTCAAGGTCACCGTGTCCTCTCGTCCGCCCCATTCTCGTCATATCTTAGGAACGCCTTAGGGGAATTTCTTCAAATCTGGTACAAACGTCCACTTGGATTCAAGGGATTTACTGATTAGAGTATGGCAACAAAAAGTCAAAGGTCAAGGTCATGGTGAGCTCACAAATCAAAGTGACTCAAGAATTCATCTGCTAATTATGACAATTTCAGGATAAAATGATGACATGTTAGACAGACATGGATGATGTAAACTGCAACTTAACTGGTTGCTAGAGACATAAAACCACGAGGCAGTAATTCTAGTACAGTCTATAAAATGTCTGAAAAATGTCCATCACCATCCCCTAAAGCTCAAGCTGACATCTTTAAATTGCTTGGTTTGCCAACCAGCACTCCAAATCCTTAAGAAAATTTTAAAAGTTTTTGTCAAATAAGACAAATAAATTCTTTGAAATTAGAAGCAGGTAAAGTTTGGCATTTTTGCTTGAAAATTTACTTTAACAGTTAATCGACTATGAAAATGGTATGTGAATCCTTTAAAGGCGCTAACTACAGGATTTGGAGCATTTTTAATACCTCTCCACAACAAAAGTACTGGCAGTGAAAACGGTGTTTACCTGAGGTGGAAACCGGAGGGTGGATGCGACGCTTCAGTGTCGCCACCATCAGTCGGGACGCCGGTATCAGCTGTAACCGCCATATCAGAGCAGAGCAGCGGGCGGCCCGGCTATGTAAACAAAGCACAGAGAAGCTCGGATTACAACACACACAGAGGGAGACATTACTCCTCTATAGCTTTACATAGCAAATAATTGTTTGCTGCTATATTAATACTCTGAATATCAAATTAGGCATCTTTAACTTCCTTAAACGCCTACATATCAAGTGTCATGTTTTACCTGCAAGACCAACATTTTATTGCTCTTACTGGCATGAAACATGATTGTAAAACATCAGATTTGCCAGATTTAACCACTAAATTCTGACATGGGCCTGAATGCTATTTGATCTTTCAGAGGATGTGGTGGGCTCAGTTTTAAAGCTAGTGAAATTCCTGGCATCACATGAAACTAGAAAACCTAAGGGACCCATTGGTACCAACCATGTTATACTAGCTTGAAGAAGGCTGAAATAGCGCTCCAAAGTTACGCTACATTTTAGCGAGGAAAAACGAGGCTGGCAACTTTCATCCCTTCACCTCTGACCTCAAGATATGTGAATGAAAATTGTTTCTATAGATATCCATGAGTCTCCTCGTTACAGATATGCCCACTTTATGATAATCACATGAAGTTTGCATGAAACATGTGTTATTTTTGCCTATTCTAAAAATGGTGTACTTGAATATTTCTGTATATCTCTCCCTAAACAGTCTTGGAAATACATAAACTGTGTATCACTGTAAAGCTGAGACTGTTGTGGATCCAGTGATTATATTCATATGTGATGATGTTAGTCCCCATAGTAGCCATTTAATGTAGTGAGACCACTGTTTGCATGCAGTTTATATCTGTTTTTTTGCCTATTCTAAAATGGTGTATTTCTGCTGTGTTCTCTATACTATGAAAGTTTTCCTGAAACAATATTTTTTTAAAAATCACAATATGTCGCCTTTCTTACAGTACTGCAATATATTAACTCGTTATTCCAGCATCATGATACATGTCGTATCATGATGCTGTGTATTCTTGCCCTCGCTTTGTTCCCACTCCACCTTTCTTCTAGATCATCATAGTCTGAATAAAATTTGTAAAAAAGAGTAAAATGAAATTATAATTTATGCAAAATCACCCCATACACAATATGATCAGTAGTCATGTAGGGGTCTTTTTCACAGCAGACATTTTGACTTGTATTTTCTGTGTAGACTCCATGTCTGTTTCATTCATTCATGCTGTCCAGCTGGACAGATGAAGAGGCCATCTCCTCCTCCTCCTCCTCCTTCCCTCCCTTCCTTCCTGTGGTGTGTCAGTGTGGGTGCTGCTGGTCCGGCTGGGTGAGCTACTGGACCAGGTCAGACACAGGTGACCACAGCATCTGCTCTTCCTGGGCCCCATTCCATTTCAATTTCCACTTCAATCCTCTATATTGGATCCTGACTAGTTTACTTAGTAACTAGAGTTTACTTCTTTTTTTTTGACATGTCCCCGTCCTGCTCTGTGTGACGTAGCCAAGGCAGTGCTTCCTAAATCGGCTCACACCATCTGGGCAGATGGGCGAGGGAAGGTGAAGCAACTAAGGAGGGATGGGAAGCAGCCCAACGTGGAGCAACTTATGGCTTTCCGCCCTCTAGCTCCACGAGGGAAAGCAATAAAGGTGGTGCGCAGCTGAGCCAACAGCTGACGGGAACAGGAACCAATGTTTGGCCAAGGTCAGGACAACACACACACACACACGCACACACACACACACGCGCGCACACACACACACACACACACACACACACACACACACACACACACACACACACACACACACACACACACACACACACACACACACACACACACACACACACACACACACTTGGGGTGAGGATGTAACATCAAAACAGGGTCAAAAGACACAGGGGAATGATAATGTGGCGACCCAGTACTCAAGGGGTGCCAGCGAGCAGACGGACAACACTTGTGTGTGTTGAGTTGTGTGTGAGGGCTGTAATCAGTGTAGCTGCTATTGCTGGCAGGCGTCAGCAGGCCTGCTACCAGGTAGATCACACACAAACACACACATGGTAGATAAGGCCTTTCTCAGTGTGCCTGCTTCATTCAGTCTCCTCTGTTGCCAAACTTGCTCATTTAATGTGTTCATTATTCTTATGTGGGCAAACAAATTAGTGTTTAAAAGATTAGTTGTAGAGTCATCATAATGGTCTTTAAAAGGTCTCACAAAGTCTTAAATTTGACTTCTTGGAACCTGCCTGTATCTGGTATTTCTGTACTGCAGTTTCTTCTTACATATTATTCCATGTAGTTGCATCTGCGATAAGCTAATATCAACCAGTAGCTGCCTAGTAGATTTACAGGATATCTGCAGGTTCCAATAAGTCAAATTAAAGACTTTTTGAGACTTTTTAAAGGCCTTTATGAAATCAATCCAAGATCTACCGCTCTGACAAATTCTGTCCCGGGAGCACAGATATTCCCTTTTGGTTCTGCTTTATAGTTTTGTTACAGCATGCTCAAAAAACAAAACATTTAACAGCAAGATGATGCATTTCTTTGAAATGAAAATAATGTTAGTGAATTTTTAAGACCTGCTAAAATTGGATTTACATTTACATTTAGAGGCCTTAAATCCAGGTTATTAAATTTTAGAAATCGGACTTCAAGGACTTTCCTTTTTACTGAAACGAAAACGACAACAAAATTAGGGATGAACCATTACCGAATCAGATATCGGGCCGATACGGACTCAAAAAGCTGGATGCTTAAACTGTCACACCTGATGCTTCCTTGCACATAAAAGGATGATGCCCGGCACTTTTAATGAAACACTGGTATCGGATCAGTACTCAGTGTCAGCTGATACCCAAAGCCCAGGTATCGTATTGGTATGGGGACTTGAAAAAGTCGGATCGGTGCATCCCTAGACAAAATGTGCAATAATCATATTGATAAATATGTTAAATTTATTGATGAATAAATTTTGGGGGGACTAAAAGCAGCCAGATGATTTATTGAAAAAGTAACTAACATTAATCTGACATTAATCACTTTCTGAAATAATTGTTATTTGTAGCCGTATTACACTACAAAGATTGATTATCACACATTACTCCTACCCACCGAGCACAAACTGACAACTCACACCTCTCTCCTGACGGCGTACATGTGCGATTGGATTTAAGCTCATCTCCCCTCACTTTTTCAAAGTGTGCATGTGTGTGTCGGTGTTTTTGGCCGGCTGCCTGAAAATCTGCATGCACAATGGCACGTCGCACAGCCACGAGCTTGAGAAATAGCAAGCAGTGAAAAATTAATGAGAGGAAAAAGGGAGGGCAGAGAAAATAAAAACAAAATAAGTCTTAAGCAGCAGACGGAAAGCCGGAGGGGAGCTCAGTTCTTTTTGAAACAGAAGCTTTTTAAATCTCCTGGGAGTCCATGTGCGACTGCAGACCTCTCACTGGGAAACTAGAAAGGTTTAAATATCAGCCTCGCATTAGCCCACACACCTAAACCGATACTGCTGTTAAATCAGGCTAATTAGGCTACAAGGCCTCTGAACTTTACATTTTAAATGGCTTTTTATAGCAGCAGCTGTTTTCCAAGGTGCAATGTACAATCTGAACCCAAACAATTTCCTGATTTCATCTTTTACCATGACTTTCTTTTCAGTTACAGTAACATTAATACATTATTAACCCTCTGAAAACCACAATAGACACCTTTTTGTCTTTTTTAGGGGGCATTGGAGGTCTTTAGGGGGAGCTAGCAGGTCAGCAGTAGATGTCACATAGAAGTGGTGTATATCGTCTGAAAGCCGGGAACCTGAAGATTAATTTGAGATGCATCTCAACACAAGTAGTGTCAAGTAGTTCTCGTCATAAATCAGAAATAAACATGAAGGAATGAATGAATTAATAAATTGTGAAAGTGTATAAGGGTTTATAACATTATGACAAAAGGTAATGGTGGTCGTTCCCATGCTCAAGAATTGATAAAAGTGATCAATAAACCCTAAAGAATACCACATTAAGACATATAAACCTTGAAGAACACCATAGAAACAGTTATGCTGTGATTTGGTATCAAAAACATTTGACATTTGGAGATTTCTGTAAGAATTGCATTTTTCGGTAACTGGAGAGTGAGCACTTCTGTTGCAACTGCTCAGGAACCCCCTTATTGTAAATCTAGCGAGGAAAGCCATCCATGTTCTATGTCTCTAGTTTGTGTCTGTAAAGTTCATGAGGCTGTGATGATCCTAGAGGTCACCACAGGTCATTTTATACAGTGAGATCAAGTTTAAAAAATGGTCTCACATCAATGAAATGGTTACTATGGGGACAACATCATCATATATGAATATAACTGAGCTCACTGGATCCACAAGAGTCTCCGCTTTACAGTGATACACAATTTATGTAATTCCAAGACCGTTGAGGGACCCCAGTATGCTGAAATATTCAAATACACTATTTTGTGATTATCATAAAGTGGGCATATCTGTAAAGGGAGGACTCGTGGGTCATCCACATATCTTGAGGTCAGAGGTCAAGGGACCCCTTTGAAAATGGCCATGCCGGTTTTTCCTCACCAAAACTTAGCATACATTTGCAGCATTATTTAGCGTTCTTTCTGACAAGCTCGCACGACATGGTTGGTGACAATACATTACTTTGGTCTTCTAGTTTCATGTGAGTATCTTCACTGTTGCCCGAAAACTGAGCCGGCTACAACTACAGAATGACAGTATGGCAGATGGGCCCGCCAGCGGGCCGTCGAAGTGTTAAGGGTCAGATGTTGTTATCCAAGTTACAATCTACAGTCTGAATATCCTCTTTTACCAAGGTTTTGTTTACAGTTACAGTAAAGTTTGCACATTATTAAATCAACAAGGGCGTCCTTCATCTGTCTTCGCTCTGAAGACAAAATTCATAAATTATTCTGAAACCAAAGAATATCGTGAAGCACTTTTTTTTGGAGATTGTAAACATTTTGCTGCCACTCATGAGTGCGGCAGCAGCAGAATATTTCTTTAACAAGGCAGGCAATATTCAGGAGTTCAAAGGACAAAGTATTGACTCCCTTTTACTAGCAGTGATGCCACGGTGAATTAGTGCTACTTACAGTATGAAAGACATGAGAGACTGCGGGAGGGAAATCCTGGCCCGACTGCAACTGAGAGGGGAAGGTGGTGTCAGTAGTGTGTCGACACACAGACAGCCAGATAGCTGTAATTACTTCAGCAGCAGACAAAGATTAATTAAGCAGGAGAGAGCAGAATTTAATGAGGTTAGCGCACACCTCAACCAAACTTAAAAAAGTTCACACCATTTCCACAGAGACTGCAGGGTGTGTAAAAATGCATGTGTTGACGGAGACGCGCACAAAGAAGTCATGGAATTCAATATTTCCTTATTTTTGCCATTTTTAAAAAGCCACATGAGAGATGTCACACAAATATGTACTCGGAGGAAGAGCAAGAAGCATAAAGCCAGATGAATTTGCCGTTTCAAACCTGAAACTAATCCCCCCCTCAAGGCCTGAAAGTATCAAATATGTTTAATTTACATTTGACGGCAACAGGAAGCAGTCCACACAGGTGTAATTGCGAAAAAGATCATTAAGATGCTCATATTTCCCCCACATAGGCCCATGGCTAACTGCATGCTAAAATTAGACAGCTAAGCTTTCTTTGCTCTAATGCAAATGTGAGTAATCATCGTAGCTGGAACATGCTTAAAACGTCCTCTAAATCATTTGTGTTTCATGCAGCGTTCATCCAATCCACCACCTATGAAAGACGTTTTCTTTCCTCTTTTAAAACCACTTTCAAATCCTGTAAGCTCAGACGTCACTGAGAATATACAGCCCGATATATGGCAGAAAAACAGGCGGCCTTTACATCACCCACTAAATGACAGTATATAAATAGAAAGCACTGAAGTCTAACTGACAGCTGGCGTCACTGCATTAGCATGTCATTCGGCTGCTCCAAGTCTTGCACCATGATTGGACCGGTTCCTGAATCTGATTGGCAGCCATGATGCTCCGCAGCGCCCAGAATGTCTAAAGACCCCGAGACAAATGGTTTCAAGTTTACTGTCAGAGGATAAGGAGGTAATGTCGTCCTGTTTTGGCCAGATAACAAGGCCTCTTGTTGTGTGCTGGAGCTCATCGCTATTCTAAATCTATATAAAGGACAGATTTACCACAAGTATTCAGAGCTGGTCCTCAAGATGAAAAATAGGAGGTGAGATCACGATAGCCATATTTTACCCAGGAACAGAGCTTGGTTGGGTTGGCCTGTTTTTCAGACTGAACTGCTGTTGTCTGACATTGTTTTGTTACTGAAACAGGCAACTGATTTCTAAAGGCTGAGGTCTGTTTCAGGCAACACTGAGGTTTGCTGAAGTTGCCACGTTGTCTGACTAATTAGACACTATTTCTACTTGCGCTGGGATGATACACCTTTCTCGCAATTCGAAACCATCACGATACTTGGGTGCTGATTCAACATGTATTGCAGAAAATTTACTGTGATTTCTGTTCACTTTTTTAACACCAGACCAGGGGAAAAAGTTGAGTCATCAACTTCTAGGGACTTTTACTTTGTAAACAAAATCTCTGGCACTCAAGGATAATGTGTCTTTTTTTATTATATTGGGCAAAATAATAATGATAAATAATAATAAAAAAGACACTATCTGTGAGTACTAGAGTTTTTGTTCGTTTTCTTTTTGCTGCTACGTGGCAACCGATACTTATCAACATTTGGAGATGAGCTCGCTGTTATTTTCTATTAAATTTATACAATAAAAATGTTTGATTTTCAGCATGTGTGTAGTCAGCGATGTCCTGAAGTCATATATATTAGTCATTGTCAGGTAATATTTATCATTTTTTTCCAGCTACACAAAACTCATTATTTGCAGCCCTATACCATCCAATTAGTATTTATTTTATGGATTTATAATATCCTGTGGGACAAGTAATCTGTGTGCTCATAAACACTCCTGCAACAAGCTGACATCTTTTCCTTCTCCAGTAAAATGTGGCAACTGCTGGCGGTCACGCTCACCTTCCATGTTAGCCCTCCAAGAACATCGGTCATCACATACAGTAGAAATCTAATTAATTAGGCACGAATAAATCACACTAGAGCTTTATCAATCACCAAGAATTGGATCCCAGGTGTCCCCCAGCGATACACATTTACACAAAGCCAACTGATGGATGTGATGACAGGGAGGTGTTGAAGACATACATCAGCTACATTGCCTCAGTAAATGTGCCGTCATGGATTGCCGTCCAGACTGTCCTCCAGCCTGTGTGAAAATCAGCAGTATGATGCCAGTATGCACGATATTTATACCTGTTGTGTCTAATTTCAAGAGAGAAGCAACTGTATAAATTCAGTTACCATTTAAATGTCATCATGAGTGGCAGCTCCAGGATATTTTCGATAATTGGACAGTTTTCCTCAAAGGCAATGTTTCACATGTTCCTTAAAAACTAACAAAGGGATGACTTGCCTGCATCAACTATAATCAAGCTTTTTAAAAATACTGGTAACCCATAATCTCTCAGAAAACACACCAGTAATCACAGCTGTTATCTAAGGCCACTACTTCAGATCATCCCTCGATAGTAGAAGGCAGAACTATGATGACATTATCCCATTTGAGGTGTAATAGGTGGTGCTCCCACATTTTTTACTATATTTTTTAATACATACACTGTAGGAGAGAGGATTTGCTTACCTTTATCATGGAAAACAGAAGCTCCGGTTCAGTGACATGAAATGCCAGAAGTTGCACCCATAATTCACACAAAGCATCATCGGACCTAGGAATAAGGTGGGTAACACTTAAAATTAGATGGCTGCACAGTGTATAGGACTGGGCCACATAGGCAAAATCTTTTATCCGGATATAGGTCAGTTCACATCTCAATAACAACAAGTATCATGATGTAGCATATTTTCTGGAAATTCACTATATAATAGTCTATATGAAATAACAACCTGTTTCTGTATATTCCTGTGTGAATTAAATATGTGACAAAGAAAAAGTAGTTTCTCATTTTTGCAGGAACTTTTAGTGGAAAATGATGTTTCTGTTTCAAGTAAAATTATAGAGTAAATAATTTAGTATGTCCAGCTATAGGCTGATTATTTTTACATGCATGCACACAAATACAGAGCAATCGCATTAAGACAATAGTTTGATGTGACTACACCAATAAGCAGAGTTTTAGTTAGTGTGTGCTTGTTATTATCAGTTTATACAATATCATTTTGCATTATGATATCTAGATGCACGTATTGAAAAGCGATAAATTACTCAATTATTGCCCAGCCCTGACAGTATAGCGGTAAACTTCATAAAGGCAACCTTTACCAGCACCTGTAAACTCAATAAAGGATTTACTTCGTAGTATTAAAACCACAAAACTTGTTCTATGCATACTGACCCACCATACAGTTAACGTTAGTTAAAATCTGTTAGTGACTATCGCTGATAAATCATAACAAAGACTTATGTCTTCTAACCAATCTAAATTACTGAACAGTAACTGGGTACCTGCATTAGCTTTCCAAAATGAAAAAAGGTGGTATAACAGCGTAAACTTACCTTGAACCAGGTGTTTCTGGTCTTCTGCTCCACCACATCGTGTTACAGCTAGCCAGAGTATAGCTCTTCCCGTTGTTATGCTAGTTAGCAGGGTTAGCTTAGCTAGCATCAATACTATGATACTAACTTTCTCCCGCTGTCTCGCTGTTTTCTAACCTCGAGTTGTCCTCAGTATCGATGCCGTCCTCTCTGGTATTGTTGTAGTTGTTGGTTTCTTCATTTACTTCTTGTACTCTCTCTGTCTTTTGCTCCAACTGGTTTTGGCTAGTCCGCCATCAGAAGTAAACAGGAAGTAGCCGTATATTCATTACGCCATCTTTGACAGCAGCGCCCCCAGTGGCGGGGAGGTTAAGGAAAGTAGCTTCAAGGGTGGAGGTGACAAAAAATAATGAAAATGAGTAAAAATGAATAACGACTCGATAATATAATAATAACTCTCCTCTTTGCAGACATTTGAAGTCATTGAGCATTGTTTTTGACTGACATTGTGGACATACGTAATGAAAATTGCATGCAGTAAGTCAGCTGGGTTTAATGAATAATTAATTGTTGATTAATAAAAGAATGCTGTTTCAAATAAAATGTCAGTCAAGTTAAGCAAATCAATTTACAATTCATTGCTAAGTCTTTAATTTTCTACAAGTATCAGGACAGCTAATTTTCAACCTTTACTGAATATACAGTATCTTTATATCCAATTAACAGATGAAGACATTTTTTAATCCTGCTCAGCTGGTTAGTATGTTGACTTTCCCTTGATTTGGTTCATCACCGATATCAGCAACTGGTGGAGACAGGAAATAAAGAAATAAAATCATCAAACAGGAAGTTATATGACTATATATTTGAGAGGTAACAAAATAAAGACAGACACATCATCATCATACCGCTGTGTAGTTTAATCTTTTATAAATTACACTCACATTGCACCACAACGTATATCAAAACAGTATCAATACAACCTGAGCACACATCAACGTTTCAGCAATTTTGTTAGACAGAGACCTCCTCACTGGAAGGGAATCTGTTGATTGAATTTAAAAGCACCAATCAGGAAGAGCACAACGTGAAAATGTCAACAGCATTGTTCATAAATGTTAAAATGCATCCTTACTTTTATCTATTTATTGAGAATAAGCATCTCATCTGTATGGGCAAATGAAAGTACGGGTACATTTTTCAGGGTCTGAACAAAGCTATGTTAGCAAAAGCTTCATGGAAGATTGTAACTCCTGCTTCAATGTGCTCAGAAAAGGCTCAGTAGTTAGACGTGCAGATAAAAAAGTGGTATAGAGCGTCAAAAAGGTACAAAATAAAAAATGATGTAATTAATAAAGCACAAAAAGTGGAAAGTTGATTATAAATTATAAACCACAAGCTGCAACTTTCTGATCTAAGTTCAAAAGTACAAATAGTTCACATGTACAAATAGATTCGCAGGCTTTCAAATGCCTGATCATTAAAACTTAAACCTTTTTTAATGCTTTTCAAAGTGCACCAGAAGTCCCATCTATGCTGGTGGATTGAGAAGGCAAAACCGTACACAAAACACGCATCCCGTCCTGTACTGACAGTGTTCACATTCAGACTAAGGCTGCAGCGTAAATAACAGCCTCAAAACTGTGCATAGCAACGACAAACGTTTAAACCAGACACAGATTAACCCTCAAACACAAACATGAAAAATTAAAGTTGAAAAATATCACAGCGTGTCATCCAACTGCACGATAGCTGGTATCATCACATACAGCGGAGATGAAAACCTCTCACAATCACATGCAATAATGCTCAGCCCTAATGCAATATGGATCAACATTTATTATTCACATTTGATGCAAGGATCACAACCTGTTGATATTAATTACTAATGATTCAAAAGATCTTCTTGAGAAGACCTGATTATCACAAACGCTGCTTTTTTAATGTACCATTCCTTATTCTTATAAGAGATTCTGCTCTAGTTTTTTCTACAAAAACCGTCTACTGTCTCTATGTATAAACCAGAGGGACTGGAGCAGGAACCTTAAGACTCTTTGAGCCCTCACGGAGCTGCATTTTTCATTTAAAGCTGTTGTAAACGGGTAAAGTTTAGTTTTAGGGGAACTGAATGCCTGCATTGTAATACAGAAGAAAGAGTGTCGTAGAAATGTAAATGCAGTGTCTGAGATGTGTGTAGGATAACACAACTTTCAGCTTTCAAGTGTCCTTAATGCAACAAAACAGGCCTAGTTCTGAGACCAGCCTGTGACGCTGCACATGTAGGTTTTACAAGAAAAATGTAGTGTTAGGTTGGATTGTGGTGTTTCACTCCTATTTTCTTTTTTTGGTCTTCACACCACCCTCTGCAGGATGTAGAGGATGCCGATGCTGTCGATGGTGACGAAGGTGGAGAAGTCGGACGAGACGTGGATCCTCTTCAATGCCGTTCCCGTCGGAAAGAAGGTCTGCAGGGCCTCGCCTTTCTCTACATCCCACCACTGAACAACAGACAGAGACAGAAACACAGAGGGATTATTGAAATGCTTCAGGATATTAACAGACAACACCGTCGCAGGGAGTAGAAATAATCAGAGAAACTGAGGATTGTTAATCAGTGAGCTTTAGAGGTGCAGGTAGGTGGACAGAGCCAAGCTAGCCGTTTCACCCTACTTCCAATCTGGTTGTAGCTTTATATTTACTGTCATGTGACTCTCAATAAGAAAGTGACTAAGCCTATTTCCTATCAGATTCAACAATTTTGGTGCAAAATAAAAAGTTTTATTGCAACTTTTTTTTTTTTTCCTAAGTGCCAGAAGTGTTTCCAATGAGAAGAGAGCCCTCCGTCGTTTTGTGCATCTGCTCCTAGCACTTCTTCTCTTTTCAGAAAAGCGCTGGTGACATGGTGTTGAAAATGGCAGGAGAAGCTTGTTTTGGCTGTGTTGGTCTATCCTGAGCCTTATATGTCAGACAGACTCTATCATAACAAAGGCCAAAAAGCCCATTAGTGGGAACAGATCGGCCGGGCGGATGACACTGAATGTTGCTGGTGAGTCTTGTGCTTTTATCACCATATATGCTGTCTCCGACGGATCGTCCTCCTTGCTATACAGCTGTCAGACTGAGCGCTGACAAGCACATTCGTACAAAGTATGAGGGCAAGCATCGTCCGGTTGGTGCTCATGGTGAACACTCAAATAGATAGGAGCCCAAATAGATAATAAAAGTCAAGGAGATAATGTTAATCATACAACAGCCGGTAGAGTAATGATATGTATTATATGA
Source organism: Pterois miles (assembly GCA_947000775.1). Lineage (NCBI taxonomy): Eukaryota > Metazoa > Chordata > Actinopteri > Perciformes > Scorpaenidae > Pterois > Pterois miles. Next base: position 9,316,266 of record CAMQGK010000549.1, read on the forward strand.
TATTGTTGTCATAGAAACATTTTTAAAAAAGTGCTAGGAGCACTTTTTTGATGCGGGATGAAGCGCTCTCCAGCGCCCTGCTAGCACTTTTCTGACAGAATGCCCAAAAAAATGTGATTAGAGAGATCTGCAATTATAGCAAAGTATGTCAATATTTAATGAAAACAAGCAAAAAGTCATTGTGTATCATAAACTGTTCATAAAAAGTGAACGTGGTCACGGTGACGTCACTCATTGGGTTGTGGGACTGCTGTTTTGAAGCCTCAGGGTCAGCATTTCGGCCGTCTCCATCTCGGTTTTTACAACCAGAAGTTACACGAGAGGGTGGAAGACATTTTTAGGTGACCAAAATGTTACAATTAACTGTCTTGAACTGAAAACACACTGTGAAAGGGACAACTCCTAGACTGAACAACGCTGTGGTAGCGACCTGTCAAGCACAAGCTAGCCATGCCTTAAAGCATCCCCTGCTTTTATTTGACTCTACATGGGACCACAATTTACTAAATGAACATCATGCTGTATTGAAGAAGACTTGAAACTAGAAATTGAGACCATAAACTTATGTTTACTGTATTTACTAAGGTAATAAAATCAAGTGAGAAGTAGGCTCATTTTCTCATAGACTTCTATACAATCAGACTTCTTTTTGGAACCAGAGGAGTCGCCCCCTGCTGGATATTAGATAGAATGCAAGTTTAAGACACTTCAGCATCGGCTTCACTTTTCTAACCCAGAGGTTGCCCACTGCTGTTGCCCTCCTCATTTCCTGTTGCACTCTCATTGGATATTGCTCTCTCCAAGATGCTCCAACTACAAGTGCATCTTTTTATTTTTGGCTATGATGAAATCAAACATGTTAAAAAAGGTAAATAAGGTAAATAATGTCAAAAGCTGTGCAGTGTGTCGCACTCGGGCTTCATCTGATACAGAACTTTGGGACAAAGACAGGAAGAGACTGACTATGAGCTTTATATTTGCTGCCAAGGAGACCATGATGAATTTAACAGAATTACATTACTAGACTCAAAATCACACACACACCCTTCAGCTCCCTCAAACACACAGAACACACACACACACACACACACACACACACACACACACACACACACACACACACACACACACACACACACACAACCCCCGGCAGCTTTTCCTGAGTGATTCTGTTTAATCTCGGTTTAAAGTTGACATTTTCCATTGAAGCTCCATCTCACTAGGATGAATCATCAAAAGCACATCAAGTCAATCATTTATAGTCTGGCACAAGTGTGAGTGTGGTGTGTGTGTGTGTGTGTGTGTGTGTGTGTGCGTGTGTGTGTGAGAGAGAGACAGAGTGCACGTTCAACTTTGACAATAAGCATGAAAACGTCACATCGAAATCGCCCCTCTTCCATCTGAATAAAAGACGACACGAATTCAATCAATAGGTTGAAGCTTTTAGTGGCGTCGTCTGGTTTTGTTCTGAAGCTTCAGTGTCTCTGCAAGTGTGTGTGGTGTGTGTGTGTGTGTGTGTGTGTGTGTGTGTGTGTGTGTGTGTGAAAGAAAGCAGGCCAACTCTCTCGACAGACAGGCGGACAGACAGAAGAGGTGGCGGCAACAGATGTCTAGCTTACAGAACAATCCCAACACACACATTTACACACAAACAGTCCATTAATCACGCAAAACCTTCATCATTAATGGGAGCTCATTTGCATACGCCTGATATGGCTTCAGAACACGATGTACGCCTTAGGTGTTCCTCATTTTCCCCCCCAGATTGCCACCATGTTATACTGCAGATATACTGCAGTGTGTGTTTGTACACTGAAAAATAGCCCAGCATATTTTTGTTGCTGCAGGGGGTTGGCCATACTTGTGCTGATTGGACGTCCTCCACAGCCACCATCATAAGACACACACACACACACACACACACACACACACACACACACACACACACACACACACACACACACACACACACACACACACACACACACACACACACACACACACACACACTCGCCTGCCTATAAATGCAGCTGGTTAACTAGAAATAGAAAGGCTTCACAGTAACTTTGCCATCCATGTCACAACAAGTAATCACTGCAGAGAATATAGTAAGTAGTAGTAGTAGTAGTAAGTATAGTATGGCGCTACATTCTAAGCCCATCCACTTTTTAGAGGTCCAATCAAATGCGAAGGATTTGATTTAAATCTCTCTCATCACTGTACACCGTTCAAATATTCAGGGGGATACGTCACAATACAGACGTTAAAGACGTTCTAACTTTCCTTTCACCGGGTAATATCCAGGGCACGATTACACAGCTCTGTTGAACACCATGTTCCGATTGGTCAGTCACGGCTATCTACAGTCTGTTTCTTTATAGTAGACCTTTACTATGTATGACAGATCATTGCTATGTATACCAGACCGGTGCTATGTATACCAGACCGGTGCTATGTATGACAGACCGGTGCTATGTATACCAGACCGGTGCTATGTATACCAGACCGGTGCTATGTATACCAGACCGGTGCTATGTATACCAGACCGGTGCTGTGTATGACAGACGGATGCTCTGATCAGACCGATGTATTACAGATCGTTGCTATGTATAATAGACCATTGCTACGTATAATAGACCGCGGCACAATAGCTCAAACAGATTGACTGATCTAGGCAGCAGTAGACCAGTGAACCCTGTGTTCTGCAAGGTAAAATTAGTTTTTTCCAAAGAAGTCTGGTGACTTTGGCGAGAGTATAAATGAACACAACGGTTTCAGTTCCCCGTCAGAGAGGTCTGTCTGGCTGCAAGAAAAAGGGGTGAAACTAACTTAAACTTGAACTAATGTTGATTTTTTTTTTTTTTTTTTAGGTGGGCCTTTCTTTCAGGTGGCTAAACTACATTTTGCTGCCGGCCCCGTCCACTGCACTACATTGCTTTGGTGCCGTCCCGGCCGTCATCTATTATAGGTAATACACTGACTATGGATAAGTACCTCATACAACCCCACTTCAACACACCACAACTATCCCTTTAAGCTTGCATTGATTTTCTCCCTCACTTCTGGTAAGTGGTGCTAGACTGGTAGCCAGGTACACTAGTATGAAATGTGCAACGTGAGATGGTTTCTACAGGTTTTGGACCAGCTTCACGTGGAGCAAAGGACAAGTCAAGTGTGACTAAATATAAATACAGACCATGAGCTGGGTCAGAGTTAAGTTATTTCCTGGTTTGACATCTTGACACATGTCAAATCCAACAATAATAAATTTATAAATGTTCTGTTTAAAAAAGGCTTTAGATAAATGTAAGAGTCAGAGGCCTGCTGACCCACAGTATAAATAATTCACTGTACAAAGAGAAATCATGATTCCTCACCTCATACATGTGTCCTTCCCTGGCCCTTCACTACAATTACCCAGGAAAACATTTTACACAGCATGCTAAGAAAAATACTTATTATACATAAGCACTAATAATGGCTGCTTTACATAATGGCTACTAGTATATCTGTTTAAGTATTCAGTAACATGATTAATCTGTGTGATGTTTGTGACTTGAGATGTGAGCATAACATTTAGTCAACCTAATTAATTTCATGCCTCTACATGCTTCATAAATAAACATATAGACTGAATCGCAGGGCTAAACATGATTTATCACTGTTTTGTGCGCTACATAACAACATACTCTGAAGATTACTGGACTGCATGAGGTCTTTGATACGGGCAGGGTGAGAAACAGATACAAAACAACTGCATAATGATAATTTATGTAAAGACGGGTAGCAGCAACAGTGTCAGCATCTTTACATTTCTACAAGCTGACATACATACAGTATATACTGACATTCCTGACCTAAACGTGGAAAGCCAGTAATCAGTAATGTAGGTATGTGTGGGTGTGTGAAAATGTCTGCCACAAATAAAACCAAAACTGTGCCAGCCAAGGAAGTGGGGAGACCCTCTGTGGGAAGGGAGGGAGCTTTTATATCCACTACACTGAGCACAGGAGTGGCTCATCAGCCTGACAACCCTCCACCCTGCAAAACAAAGACAAGCAGCAGGACACCTATTGGAGTGGAGGGGTCATCACAATCAATTAACCTAACCTGCATGTCTTTGGAGTGTGGGGGGAAGCTGGAGCACCCGGAAAAAACCCACGCTAACACGGGAAGAACATGCAAACGCCACACTGAGGAGCCCCAAACTGGATTTGAACCTGTGACCGTCTTGCTAACCACAGCACACCGTTCAGGTCAGGCTGGCTCCAAAAGCGAGACTAGCGACAAGTTCTAAGTCTATTAACTCCAATGATAATGATAATAATAATAATGATGATAGTGAGAAGTGAACGTGAACTTGTGATTGTGACTGATTCTTTTGCTCCATCGTCACCAAAGTAAATATTGGACCCATTTTTTTCAACTTAACTTTGTTAAAGACCTTTTTCTGTCTCACCAGCACACTCTCATGAGATCTGGCAGCTTACGTTTGCTTGTAATGCTAAATATGTTTGTTAGGTGTGTAAATATGTAATATTAGTCATGTCCAAGAGCATCCATGTCTAAAAAGCTAATGACTCATCCCGTCACATATACAATTTTTTGGTTGACTGTGCGAAAATATCAAGTTAAATCAGATTATTACACATAGTTGGTTGGAGATGAGAGCTAAGTGGCAGCACCAGCAACAACAACAGTGAACAACAACAATACTAAAAAAAGAAATGTTTTCATCTGATGCCTCAACAAAGATCTTTTCAAGGTCAAAGAACGACATATCAGCCTCAGTTTTAAATACTGAACATCACCATGTATGAGTTTATTGGCCTTAAACAAGACTAATGAAGACGTCTGGGATTGAAGCTGAATCTCAAAGGCTGCAACATATAGTTGTTTTTTTCTACAAATCATTAAATATAGATTAAATGTACATTGTTTTGTCCAGAGATGAAGGGAGAGGGAGAGATGTTTGGCTGGATAAAGAAATACAGACAAGATAAAAGGTGGGATCGATAGGGAGGGATGAAACGAGGATAGAAACAGAGCAGGTATCAGAGGAGGGAACGAGACACTTGATTAAAGTGTAATAGCGTCTGAACGGGAGGAAAGATGGCTGCCGGCTGCCGAAACCCTCTCGGCTCAGACAAAGAAATAATACTCAGATGCCTGCGCACACACATGTATAAATACAGAAATAAACAGACAGACGGAGACGAGGGAGGGAACAAGTAGAGTCGAAGAACAACAACGCTGAATCCCAGAGCAAACAAAAGCAACAGACGAATGATGAAAGCCTCCACAACTCTGACCGGTTATAGAAGAAAGGATTAGCAGAGAGACGGAGAAAAGAGACGATGCTGAATAAATGTTTAAAAGCATCAGTCGGCTCGATGGAGGGAAACGTGTGGACAGAAAGTGTGAAAATGATGTTAGCTTCAGACTGGTTTTACTACGAGGGGGGAAAAAAAAAAATCACTATGTTGAATCATTTACAGCAGAGGCCGTCGACCAGACTAGACTGGATGCCATGCATATTTATGCATGAGAGGGAGACAGGAGGAAAGGAAAAGAAACTGTGAGATATGTTTGATAAAGAAAAGTGGAAAAAAGGAGAAAATGAAGGTGCACATGGGCGAGAGGTGAAAGATAGAAGGCATACAAACACAGAAAGGTGCATTCAGATTTACCCTGAGACCTGCAATGCTGTCTGACTTTTCTGTCTTTCAGAGGCTGTAGCAGGTTCAGTTATAAATCTAGGCTGAAGTTACAGATATCATATGAAACTAGATAACCTAAGGAACCCATTGGTCCAACCTTGTCATGCTAGCTTGTCATGAAGTAGGCTAAGAAGAAGAAGAAGAAGATAGTCCTTTATTAGTCCCGCTAGGGGAAATTCAATTTTTTCACTCTGTTAACTAATACACACACATGCACAAACAGGTCCATATACATGCAACAATTGGAGAGATGTCAGAGTGATGGGGCTGCTCCTGACAAGCGCCCCGAGCAGTTGGGGGTTTGGTGCCTTGCTCAGGGGCACCTCGGCAGTGCCCAAGAGGTAAACTGGCACCTCTCCAGCTACCAGTTCACACTCAGTTTTTTGGTCCATGTCGGGACTTGAACCGGTGACCCTCCGGTTCCCAAGCCAACTCCCTACAGACTGAGCTACTGCCGCCCCCTAAAAGGTGTTCCAAACTTTTTGGCAAGGAAAAACTAGCATTGCCATTTTCAAAGGGGTTTCTTGACCTTTGACCTCAAAACATGTGAATGAAAATGGGTTCTGTGGGTACCCACGAGTCTCCCCTTTACAGATATGCCCACTTTATGATAATCACGTTTTTTTTTTTGCCAAAACTCATGCAGTTTTTGAGTGATATGCAGTATAAATGTGTTATTCTCGCCTATTCTAAAATGGTGTATTTGAATATTTTTCCATACTGGGGTCCCTGACCAGTCCTGGAATTACATAACTTAGGTATCTCCGTAAAGCTGAGACTCTTGTGGATCCAATGAGTCCAACTGTATTCACATGACGATGATGTCAATCCCTATAGTAGCCATTTCATTGTACTGAGATGATTTTTTTGTAATTTGACCTTGCTGTATAAAATGACCTCTAGTGACCTCTAGGGTAATCACAGCCTCATGAAACTTTACAACCACAAACTAGAGACATAGAGCATTCAGAGGATGGATAGCTTTCCTAGGTAGACTGAAAATAAGGGGGTTTCGGAGCAGTTTCCAGAAAAGAAAAGCTAGCCTTCCAATCACTGAAAAATGCAATGCTTGCAGAAATCTCCAAAAGTCAAAAGTTTTGATACCAAATCACAGCATGACTTTTTCTATGGTGTTCCGCAAGGTCTTGATCATTTTTATCAATTCTTGAGTGGTATAAAATAGTAACATTTAGCACCAAATCTGTGCAACAAATGGTATCAACCCAAAAAAACTTATGAGACATAACATAGCAAGGGGATGGTCATCATATACTTGTATCATAATGTTCTAAACCCAAAGTCTTTAAGTTTCTAAAGATGCTGTAAACAGAAAAACCCATTTATCATAACAACAGCTACACCGGTTCCATGCGGTTCTCTCTTATGGGAATACACAGCAGTGTTTTGTGTGACACCGAGTGCCCATATCCTCGAAGCAGATGGCTGATGTGCTGATATCAACACCATCATGGTGGGACCACTGATTTATGGGAGAGCTAGCGCTGCGCTTAGATGCTAAATGACCGTACAGTGAGTGTGTGTGTGTGTTGGTGTTAGGATGACATTACCCCTGGGGGTGTTTACTGTGTGTATTTGCATGAATGTCTTCACGGTGGATGGAAATATTTCCGGTGCATCATCGTTTCCTTCTGTGCTGAGGCAGCTGAAATTAACTCAAAGGATGGTTGCGAGCGTTGAGCTCTACGCTACATGAACGCTAATGTACAGGTGCAGGTGGGACTAAGTGGTAAATATATTGAGAAAAGACATGAATACGGGGACAATACAATGGGAGATTATTCCATATAACAGACAGAAATATTGACTTCCTCTTTTAAATTTACACCAATCCCAGATGAAAACAAACACAAAATTAGTTATGAAATTTTTGCTTGACATGTTCAAAGAGTTTGGTCCACTGTAATCTAATAATAATAGCAAGCTTTGTAAAGCTGCCCCCTCATAGTCGATTAATCACTTATCGGTCGTTTTGCTTTTTGACAACTAAGATTTCTTTAGTCTTAGTCTTATGAGCACATCTCTGGTAAACACTAGATAAAAAGTCGGCAAAATGGTATGGTAAGTGTTAGTCGACTAAGAACCCTCAAGCCAGAAATAAAAACTGCGTTCCAGTAAAAGGTAAAATGAAGTGCAACAGCAAGATGTAGGACATTATAAATCCAACAGCAAAAAAATATATATATATAAACATAAATAAATAATAATGAATAATATAAACATAAAAATGATCAAGGGCTCTCTAAATATAATGCAACACCAGCAGACAAAAATAAGAGAAAGAGACAAAAGAAAACACTAAAATAGCAACATACTGTAAAGCCTGACGGTAACATGATAGAGCTGCATCATGTAATGAGGCATCTACTGGTCACATGAGGGTTCGTTTGGAGGTTTGTTGCACTGTATTGTTTTATACTGACAGGTATTTCTAATATTTATTACCCTCTTTGATTGTGAGGACAAAATATTAGCAGTATAATTCAGTTCATCTGCACCAGAACACTGCAGCCTGGTAGGATTTATTACAGGACTGTTGTATCATTTCAGCTATGTGTGCCTAATAAACTGGCGTCTGTGTATATATTGATGCTGGAGAAATATTTATATCATCATGATGCTGATTTCCAGCCACACCGCCCAGCCATATGAGGAGCAAATGACTTTGAAAAGCTTAGAGACAAGTAATGTGTGGATTGGATGAAAAAGGCTGCAACTCAATTATTCATAGTATTTAAAGGGGTAGTCTATTATTTTAAAGCGCGGTTGTATGAGGTACAGTACCATGGTGTATTACCTACAGTAGAGCAAAGCAAAGCAGTGTACTGCTGTGAACATGGATGGCAACAAAACAGATTTTAGCCACCTAAAAAATAATCACTGTCACTTTAAGTGATATTTTGAATATTTCTGCCAATTTACCTCGCTGTCAGAAGACACACTTTATTGATCCCTTGAGGTAAAATTCAACTTTTCTCTCAATTTTTTTATCTATTTTTTTTTTTTTTTACACAGTAAACACAGACCCGAAATACATACATGCACAAACAGGACCTATGTACATGCATTAATGTAGAGATGTCAGAGCGAGGGGGTTTTGCCGAGAATTGGGGGTTTAGTGCCTTGCTCAAGGGCACCTCAGCAGTGCCCAAGAGGCAACCTGGCCCCTCTCCAGCTACCATTTCACACTAAGTCCTTGGTCCATATGAGGACTTGAATCGACGACGTCCGGTTCCCAAGACAAGTCCCTATGGATTGAGCTACTGCCGCCTCATCAGACAGTCCTTTCCAACGGGGAACTGACGCCATCGTATCCATCTATGCTCTCGCCAAAGCCACAAGACTCCATTGAAAAAACAGTAATTTTACCTTGCAGAACATGCAGGGCGCCGCTGCCTCGGTCGGGCTTAACTAACCTATCAGGGCAGTGGTTGACCAGCAACTCTTGTGTTCTGCAGGTAAAATTACTGTTTTTTTTCAATGGAGTCTGGTGGCTTTGGCGAGAGCATAGATAAAAGCTTCAGTTCCCCATCGGAAACATAGACTGTATAGCTATCTCGTGGCAAGATTAATGAGTGAAAATACTAGAGTTTTTTGAAGTGGGAATTTCTTCTGGGTGGCTAAAATCTGTTTTGCTGCCGGCCCCGTCCACAGCAGTACATTGCTTTGCTTCCATGTGATAACTGCCAGCTTCTCCAAGCTTGGGTCGTGTCAGCCACTTTAAAACACCTAAACTACGCCTTTAAAGAATACTGATGACGTGACAGACTAAAAAGAAACCAGAAGTAGGGGGTGGAGAGCATACGCGTCATCTGCTTTGGTGGAAAACATGATGACAGACAACAAGAAGGGATTCTGAACCCTTATCTAAAGAGCCACACCGTTGTGCATGTTCAGATAAGCTCCCTCTCAGTGTCACGCTCACATACACTCGGGTCAAAAATCACATTCGGGGAAAGCAGGGGATGCGAGTGACCCTGATTCATTTCAGCTAACAACGGAGGAGCGCTAAATCTGCTCCGACAGGACCTCGCCATTAGCTCTCCTGAAGCTAAATGGGTCTGCTTATTCGGGCTACCGGAGGGAAAGTCAGCCCCGCTTACATAACGGAAATACCTGTCCATGTGTGTTCTTGTGAGGGCTGGAGAGATGCTTGGGCGTGAGCGGACGCACAGTTGCGTCTTTCAGAAGGGGTGGGGGGAAGTAATTCATCTTCCTCTTACATAAATAGCTCAGATGCAGAGTCCAGAGGGAATGGGTAGAGTTTTTACACTTAATAAAAAATCATAAAGGCACACAATGGACGGAGGCAGATTAAAGAAAGAGACCAGCTGGAGCAGATTCAGGCGGTTTTGCAAGGCTGCCTCCATTTCAGAGGGAAAAAGTGGGGGATTTAGTGTGAGTGTGACCAGGCCAAGAGTCTCGCAGAGAGGGAATCAATGTGACACGGGGGTTGAATTATTCATCCAAGGTTCTATCCAATAAAATATTGATGCTAAGACAATCCTCTACGCACCATCTTTCTTTCTGCACTTTCTCCCACCAGCATTCCTTTATTTCCACCGGCAACTCTTTTTCTTTTTCTTTTTCTCATCACAGATGCGACCAGCGAGGAAACGGAAATGAATATGGATCGTAGGGAGCACACAGAGGAAGAGAGAGAGAGAGAACAGGAGACATCAAAAGAGAAAGGGAAAAGAGGAAAAAATGAGCTGGTGGAAAGGAGAGATAGAGGAATATAAAAAAGATAATGTAAGTGAGAAACAGGAGGCAATCATGCAGAGAAAGAAGACAAAATACAGAGTATGGAGCTCTTTCACACCGACAGTTTTCTGCTTTTTCCAAAGCCAGATGTAGATTTAAAGGAGAAGATGATGACATTGGCGTATTGATGAAGAAAATGTCACAAATAAAATGGTTCACTGATGACTAGAGCTTATTTTCCTATCAGGGCAGCGTACTAGGGGTACTTACTTTATACTTTTATACTCTGTAGGTGGTTGTGCTCCCTTCAAGTTCTCCAGCGTACATCTAAATACAGATTAAATCCCTTGTGTTCCATCAGCACTTAAAGGACTAGTTTGACATTTTGGGGAAAAGGCTTATTTGCTTTCTTGCCAGGCGTTAGATGAAAAGATTGACACCACTCTCTACATGTCTGCATGGTGAACGCTCAGCTTGGTAGATGGTGCTTGGTATTTCCTCAGTTGATCTCAACATGGCTGCCGGGTCATGAACTTTCTCATTTTACAGCTAAACAGTAACTACAAGATGTTTTTGAAAACATTTGAAGTGAGAAACAGTCACTATGGTAACAGAATATTGATTCATATTTGATCAGCGCTGCCTAGTTTGACCGTTTGATCGGAGGTTGAGTGACTGACAGCTGCCTCTGTTGAATGAACAACCAATAGGGATGCTCTCTCCCTGAAATGACCTGTGATTGAAGCAGAAGTCTTGTTTTCTAGCAGAGCACTTGAATTACAATATGCTGAAAGGTTATTAAGGATTTTTTGCCCATTGATGCCAAAACATTCTGCCTACTGAAGTTTTAATGGTGTCAACTTAGTAAATAATTGACCTGTAAAGTGCAATTCAAAGCGTGCACAAATACGAACTGGCAGCTGGAGCTTGGTCATATTATGCATGCTCTTGCATTAAGGTCTACTAATATGGTTTTTTATGGCCGATGCAGATTTTTTACAGAATCAGTACAGTATGCAATATATAATGACGATTTTTTTCTCTGGACCAAGACGGAAAACTTTATTACTCCTTTCAATATTGACAAAGGCAGAGCAGACCATATCCACTGCTTCTGTTCTTAAATTTCAAAATAAAAGCCATTTAACATTTAAAAAAGAAGTTAAATGTGTACTGTACGATTGACGGTTTACTTCCACACAGCTTTCAACATGGCGGTTGAGCTGGAGGCTAGATGCTAACGGTGCTAACAGCATGAACAGTGCAAACGGTGCTGACAGAGCTAACAGTGTTAACCTGACGGGAAACGGATGGTGGGTGCTACACTTCCGTGACGATGCTGAGGGTCGGGACGGCGTTATCAGCTGTAACCACCATGTGAGAGTGTCAGCGACACATCAGAGGGAGAGTGACTTCATCCTCTGCTCAGGTAGACATTACTCCGCTATATCTTTACATCACAAATAGTTGTTTGCTGCTATATTAATGCTCTGAATATTGAATTTAGCACCTTTAAGAAAATAAGACAAAACAAGTTTATTACAAAGAGTGTAAAAGCAAGTAGGAAAGATGAGAGACAAGTCAGTCAGTGAGCGTCTATATCCACACATTTTACAAAGCATACACCATCACCGGCCTCCTCCATCTCGTCCTTTATCACTGATCTCACATCTCCATGCTGCCTCATTTCGTCTCGGTGTGATCTGCACACACAAAGGCCCTTCTTCTCCAGCCAGAGAGACAATTAACCCTGGCTTAATGAGCAACGCAGGGGAAACAACTGCCTCCTGGAGACAGATAAATATTTCACCAGCCTGTGTTTATACCCCGAGCCTGAAAACAAGAGCGCCGAAACCAGGGCACATTTGTTCCCAGCTTAACTCTTTCGCAGTTCTTCGCTCTCGCTTTGCCTCACGTGGAAGCGAAGGACTGTGAAGTCAAGGACTTATGGAAAACATATCTAGTCTGGATTCATTTTGACCACGCGACGAAGAACGTGTGCATGCTAAAATAGATAAAGAAAAGATAAATGCACTTTCAGGAGCTGTTTTGCATCTTCTGTGTGTAGGTATTTTTAGAGGCAGGTCTCGCTGCTACGCAGGAGCAACACTGCAGGGTGCTTACTTCTGAAACAGCATGACGGAAGAAAAGCGGCGAACGAAATCAAAAGTGCGAACGCTGCCTGAATCAACGCGGTGGCCTGTTACACCGCCTCATTTACATACCCGTCCCCTCATAAACAGCAGTCATCAAAATGTGTTATTTCCATCTGTGGGCCAATTTTGAAGGAGCTGGGGGTGCAAATATCAAAGAAAAAGCCATGGGGCTCAGCTAGCACATCAACCAACACATACAGCAGCGATAACACCCAACAGGGTGATCTTTATGTTGCTGCGTAAATGTTAAAGCTGCTGGGGGATCAGATGAAAGGTTAATGAGGGAATTCAGTCATTGCTGTGCAAATGAATGTGTCCAGGAAGTTGTTTTTTTTCCAAAGCGGCGCTGAAACATTAAAAGAACGGAAAGAAAGAAAACAAGAAAGTCAGCCGACTCCCTGGTTGCCACTAGAAGTGACGCAGCTATTAATAAAGTATATAAATAGACTATTTATAAAGTAGCCTGTGTTGGTGTGTTTAACAAACTTGACACTGCAGTCTATCTTTTGTTGCTGCAGCACCAGTCAAAACTCTGCTGCAGGCCTGTCCTGTCACTTTTAAACCCAAGGGGAGAAAATATATACAGTATATATGGCATTCATAGTCAGCCATACTGTAAATCTGTGACACGGCAATGAAAGGTGAACTGTAGTCTGGGAGTCCAGTCCAGTCAGAAAATGTGGCAGTTTTACAGTACAGCTGACTTTAAGAGCCTGCTGAGATTTCCCTTAAACCACTCGGGTCTGAATGTGAATGTGTGTCGTTGAAGTACAGGCTTGTTCAAGAGCTTTGACTTATAGTTTGAGTGGCAGAAGTGAAAGACGGACTGGGTCGATCTGGAGTCTATAAGTGGCCTTTCTGTATGTTGGGGAAGACTTTGAACTTGTGAATTATTACCACATAAAACTGTACATATGAGTAGCTGCATTTTGCTGCTTAAAATGTGCTTTTGTGCAAACAGGGGTTTTACTGTAAGAAATAAAATCACATCTCGAGTGCTACTTTTGTTCTGACTAGATGTATATACTGTACAGTAGGTGTATCTGCTCAACTGCATTGAGGACGGGACTCTCGATGTGGATTTAAAAGATTATTCTACCAGTTTTGGCAGCACCTAGAAGTTGTTTGAGATTTTGTCTCTCTGATTCATATCCTAAATGCTGTATATGTTCGCACTTGACCCAGTATTGTCGAGCTGGTACTTCTGTCTACTCTGTATACGACAGCTATTACATGTTTGTCCAATAAGATGGCCCCTCCTCTGTTGCTCCTCCAAAGGCATACTTCCTATTTTTAGAGGAAGCTTGAGATTCAATAAATGATTTGATGTGAATTTTACATGGGACAAAAGTGGCATTTTTTTTCTGAAATTCGCACCACAAACAAAGGCATCAACCAATTTCACTGTGCGGAACAGACATATTCAAAACAAACACTATAGTACATAAAATGGGGGACCTATAGTCCAAACCAAGATGGAAAACTTTATCACTCTTTTCAATCTTGACAAACGCAGCGCAGATTTATAACCAAGCTATACACCAAACGACTGATTTGCAGGCCGACTTTGTCACAAGCCTATCAACATAGTGGGATTAAATAATATCTCACATTAGATTCTGTAAAGACGGTGAAGTCCTACATGTCTAAGATACAACCAAAAAAATATATATATATATATTTTAATGTGATCACGTGGCATTGTCTCACAGGTCATTACCTCTGTTGTGTGTTTCTATTTGCAGCCTTTTCCTCAAACTTCGGCTGACACACTTCAGTTCATTAAAACCTAAACTACGACGCCTGATGTTTGCTCTGTGTTCTTTGTTCTGACGCTGCAACTAACTCTGTGATATTTGGTTTCTAAGATAAAATATATATATATTTTAACACACATAGCCTGCTTGGTTGCTGTTTCCAACCAAAAACAAGAACTTGCATATGCATCGTGTTATATTTCTGATTGTGGTCGGAGTCAGCCGAGGGCAATATAACTAACTCTGAGAGAAACAAATGAATACTTGGACTGACTGATGGTTCGCCTCTAGAGAAAGCACTGAGGTCTTTGCCAGTGAGGGAGCATGGAGACACATTTACTTAGTCAATCTCATTATACCAGAATCTTGACTGCTTGATACCCCCATCCATCCCTCAGAGAGGTGATTGCTGTCCTTTTTTCACATTGCTCACTGCAACTGTTTCTTAATCTTTGACAGATCCTCCGTCCATCAAATGTCTCTTGAGGGAATGTCGACGCGACCTTCGCTCCTTCATTTCGCCACGTCTCCCAGCCCCTCCTTTCCCCCGATTCCCTTTGCTTAGAGACGACTGGCTGAAACAGTTCATTAGCCGCCGAGGCCTCATTAGGACGAGCTTAACGATGATGGCTAAGAAAGCAGGAGAGAGACACACTCAGGCCTGATGGGTGAAAGAAAACTCCAGTGATCTGAAATGGCTTTACGCTGAACCTACTGTACGATACCATTATTGTTAATTTTGTTGTGAGTTTTTTATATCATTCTGTAGAGTCCCAGTGGTGTTCCTTAAGCATTTAAATCAGATCATTCAAATTTTGGTCAAAGTTTGTATGTTTTAGTGTTTTAGCTATTTTCCCTTCAAGCCCTTCTAAGCATTTTTCCCCTTGTGACCTGATATGTTTCTGCATGATGACAATGCTACATGTACAGTACAGTGTATATAGAGTACATCCTTATAGTTGTTTTTTAACATTACATAGAGTAACTCCCAGTTAGTTCGGATCCAAAAGTCACAAAATAACACAAATAAATGAAATGATTGAGACCAGCAACTGTGAACTGTGTTCAGTGAGGTAGATTTATTGTTTTTGTGAATGGAGTCTGGTGGCTTTGAAGACAGCGATATAACGGCTTCACGTAAGTTGGAAAAGGCTGTCTGACGGAAAGGTAAAGTTGTGAAAATACTCTATATAGCATACACTTAAACTGTTATTGATTTTTTTTAAGGTGACTGAAATAACTTTTTCTGCTTTACTTCACAATCAGACAACCCTTTCCGAAGGGAAACTGAAGCCTCTTCGAAGCCACAAGACTCCATCAAAAACAATAATTTTACCTCTCAGAACGCAGGAGTATACATACAACCCCATTACAAAATATCCGAATGAACCCTTTCAATTATTTGCAAACTTAGCACAGCTTTGACTCAGCCAATGTTCACATTATTCATAACCTTATTGATTAGCTTCACTTAGCTTACTTTACATTATTCATAACCTTATTCATTAGCTTCACTTAGCTTACTTTGCTTACTTTGTCACTGCTTTTTGCAACAGCTGAGCGGGCGTCTCCATATGAAAAATAACACAAAAGAAGGCGGATGGACCCGCCCTTTAAAAACAGCATCGCAGAGAGAACTGTAGAGCACACGTGTGAAAATCAAAATTGCTTGGGAGCGACAGCTTCCAGCGAGGGAGGGCGACCTTAAATATTAGGTCACAAAATTGGACAAAGAAAATGACAGCAGAAAGAAAATAAAAAACAAATGGTGTGAAAGGGAGATAACGCTAGAGGAGAACACAGAAAGAGCAGGTCTGGTGGGAACTCAGAGACAGAAAAACAGAGAATGAAAGCAAAGGGAGCGTAAGAAGGTGAGATAAGGTGAAATTGTGTTTCTCCCTTTCTCCTCCATCACAGGCTCGGCTGATAAGTGATGTCTGACAACAGTGGTGGCAGGGGAAAACTGTCATCTAAAACACTTCCATCCATCTGGGGATACACTGTTTGGAAGAGTGTGTGTGCTACAAATGTCAGCATATGAACATGCAGGCGTAAAAGAAAAGCAATTTCGGTCCTTCTCCAGTTAAGAGTTTGCATGTTGTTTACTGGGTTGAACACCATCTGTGAATCTACAGCTCACTGTTTTGTTTTTTAAATAAATAAACCACATGGGGTTTTTGACCATTATTGGGATAAAATACAGCGAGCGGGTCACTGTTGTGAAATAAACCCCAACAGGGTGACACGGAGGGGTGTCTCATCGCCCTGAAGTTGTTTATTTCATGTAAGAAATCAATAATTTCATACAATTCAATCACAAGGTGCCCTAAAGCATCCCCTGCTTTATGCTCTATTTGACCATACTTTACTAAATGAACATCATGCTGTACTGAAAAAGACTTGAAACTAGCGACTAAGACCATCAACTCATGTTTACAATGTTTACTGAGGTAATAAATCAAGTGAGAAGTAGGCTCATTTTCTCATAGACTTCTATACAATCAGACTTCTTTTTGCAACCAGAGGAGTCGCCCCCTGCTGGCTCTTTGAAAGAATGCAAGTTTAAAACACTTCAGCATTGGCTTCACTTTTCAGATCAGAAGATTGCTGCCTGGTTCACGCACACATACACACACCCCAGAGCTGCCTGGTACAACCATTAGGGGTTTCAGGGTCTTGTTCAAGGCTAACACACCAAATCAGTAGTCTTCTTACATCCCTCGTCTCAGTTTTCCCACATGCTTAAATTGGGATTACTCTCCCAAAATTTTGACCTTTTTCTAAAAATCAATAGCAGCATGATGGTTGCATCAGTGAGTCCAATCAAACTGAGATCGGAGGATTAACAGAACAGAACAGATGCTGATAAGATGGCACCTCAGCCTGTCTTCTGACAGCTGGCTTAGTGAAAGCTCGAGAGAGACATTGATTAAGGCTAAATAAGGACGAGCCTCTGGTGTCTCTGCTCACCCAGTAAAGACGCCTCTGAATCGGATAAACTGTTCAAAATGCAGAAATATCGGCAGTATATTGCTGTTTTGTTTGCAACACGACGACGTGGTGTGAATTACTCTGGGCTGCTGGGCGTGTGCGTGCAGTCAGGATGAGCCTTTTCACACCAGCCGTCTCCCTCTTGGATCGTGGCACTGTGACAGATTGTCTCATCGCTGTTTGGAGAGCATGTTTGTGTGTGTGTGTGTGTGTGTGTGTGTGTGTGTGTGTGTGTGTGTGAAGGCCAGGTGTGAGACAGGTACAGCATTTCCTGGCAGTACCCGGAGCAAAAGGGAGGAGGACTGATGGGAGTCAGTGTAGGATGTAACAGCCGCTCTCAGAGGGCTGGACCACACCGCTCCATCACACACACAGAAACACACACTTTATCTGCTCACAGGCATGTAACCGCACACCTTTACAACCAAATTCACCGGCACGAGCCCATGCTCATTTTTCTATTACATAAAGTGGGAAAAATCAGTGATAAGAAGCATGAGAAATGTTTAATTAAACACTCGACACAGGTACCTACACACAACAGGGGACGGGACAAGCACATGGACCCCCACACAGTAGCCCGTTGCTTTTAATTACACTCGCACCATTCACCCGACCATACAGAGAGAGAGTGATAAAACACGAGGAAAAAAAAGAGAGATGATTAAGGCAGGAGTACTG
The DNA here is from genome assembly GCA_947000775.1 of Pterois miles. Lineage (NCBI taxonomy): Eukaryota > Metazoa > Chordata > Actinopteri > Perciformes > Scorpaenidae > Pterois > Pterois miles. The sequence goes on from CAMQGK010000549.1 coordinate 9,334,293, forward strand.
ACAGAGACGAGTAAAAAAAACCACAGGGACAAACAAGAAAACATCGCATCGACGCGGGGAGCCGAGGAGACAAATAGAAAGAGGCAAACAATGAGGACTCCTCACGCTACACGCCTCACGTTGCATCATATCAACCCATCAACTAAGAGGGAACCATGGGAGACATCACCCGCTGTCACTTCTCCTGCTCTTATGTGACCAATAACATCATCCCGTTCAGCGGCAACACACCAAGTCACTCTGAAGAAAAGCGTCTGATGTTTGGAGCTGTGATCTGAGAGGATGTGATAGCTGAAAAACCTCCACTGAATCACATCAAGATAAGAAAAACATGCCTTCTCCGCCCTGCTCTGTTTATTTTTATGTATTTTTCCAACTGATCTCTTCAGGAATAATGTAACGGGAATGAGTACCAGTGCATACTGGACTATAGTATCTGTGTAAGGACTGTACCTGTGCCTCCTCTGCATGGTGTGTATTTCAGGGAAAGGACACAATTTCAATGCATCTAGATTACAATCAATGAAATACACATTCTAGTAATTACACAAACAGTACTTAAATAGGTTGTTTTTATGTAAACACATGATCCAAATTAATCTTATCTTCTTGATATTTACAAATAGACCCTATAAAACAGATTTGCCACAGTCTTCAACTTCTTATTGTTTTTTTCTGTTTAATATGCAAAACAATTGACTGGAGCTTAGAGCTATATATAGATATATACAGTATATATAACTTTTATTTAACTAGGAAGTCACATTGAGATTAAAACCTCTTTTACAGGTGAGACCTTGCCATGACAGGGCAGGGTCAAATAGCAGCATCAACACATAAGAAGACAACAGCAACAACGGGTACAACAAAATACAGTACATCATCATGCAGTGCATTAACAGCACAGCATGTTGGTCTTGTGTTTGCTCTTTCATTGAAACGACTACAGCTAGCAGCGACCACTTCCTTTATTCTGTTTAAAATCATTTAAAGAGATACAGTTCTCAAGTTTAAGCTTGGCCTGCAGATCATTCCAGGACCTGGAACTGGACCTGGACCTGGACCTGGACCTGGGCTGTAGTGGAACAGGCTTGTTTTGTAAGCTTCTGTCCTGACAGAAGACACTTTAAACTGAAGCTATTTATGAGAATTACAAACTTCAGTTTTAAGTAAGTCTGAAGTTTGCCAGAGATGATCTTACAGACTAAAGTTGTATCCTCTGCAGACTGAGGGATGACCATCCTACCATGCTGCATAATGTACAATGGTGGGTCCTGAATCCAGAATTAGGTCAGGTTCACACCTAAAGGTCCAGTTCTTGAACTAAACCAATGCAAGGATTATTAATTGTTTCAGTTTTACAACTTGTCTGGTTTGAGTTCACAAAGGCAAAACTCAAACGGTCCAGAAATTGTAAACACAACTCACATGGTGGAAATGTCATTTGATTATTGGTCAGAAAGATGGCGGATAAAAAGACAAAAAAAGACATCAAACCGCTCCTAATTTCTAGCTGGATACCGTAAATCATGGCGCACCATCAGGTTCTGTCCATGTTGATGTTGATCTGGAGCATCTGCAGCAGTTATTAAATAATTCATTAATGCAGGCATAACTCGTGTTCTTACACACTTTCTCGAGTAACGTTTTCTTCCGCCCAGATATTCAGGAGGCATCTGGCTGCACTAATAGCCGTCAGTCACCAAAACAAGAAAAGGAAACATTTGTTTAACCAATGATACGAAGCAGACCAGAGTTGACTTGGAGGAGGACTAGGTGGTGGTTGTTGGTCCGCACCAGGGTTGGATTCCTGCGTTCACACCAACCCAAACAACCCGAATTATTTTAAGCTTTTCTTTAATTTAAGTCTGGAAAGCAGAAGCACAATCTGAGCTTATTTGGTACATTTGTATTTTCTTCAGTCAGTCTGTATAAAACTATTGCAACTTTGTTCATATATTAAAGAAGCTTTATTTCTGTTCTATCTTCATTTCAAAATGACCTATTATTTTATGAAATGATGTGGTGAAAGTTGGTTTCTAACCACTAGTTTCTACTTTCTATGAACAACAAAAAAAGTTTGTACTCAGTAAAGGTATTGTTCGGCTTTTATGGAATTCAAGCCCAACTTCAATATCAATCAGACTACATCGATGATCCAAATGCACATTTAATCTACAATCCCACTGATCCCCCATAATGAAATCTCTCCCTTATGCCAGCTGAGGATAAATACAAACCAAATACCCTCATGAGAACGTCCAGATGATTGCCAAGCCTTTTTCCAAGACTGGCAGAAAAATAATTAGCGCTACATGATTTTCTTTTAGACGTCAGTAAATATTTTGTTTGAGCATGCTTGCTTCATATTTACATGGGAATATCATTCCCTTTTCGTTGTCAGATCTATAACTCAGAAACATGGAAATGCGATGGGATGAGAGAAGATTTTTAATGTCAACTAACAAGTCTGTTTAAAGTTCTGCGTCTAAACGTCATTGCCAAGTTTTAGTTTCAAGACTGATTGGAAAACAGGCGCGGACGGAGACACGCCTTGGCGATAGTCATTAAAACAGATAGACAGTTAGATTATCATCATGCTTCCTCACTCTGCAGGCGATATTATCTGTCGTAACTGGTACACACTCTGTCATGGTAATTACTATGACAGACAGGATGGCCTCTCATAGCTTTCCGGCCGACACACAGTGCGATTAATCAATCAAAGCTCAAGGCGACTCAGGGGGGTTCGCCCTTTAAGACAGGCATAATAATCCATCACCGCTCCTCACATCTACATGCTGATCCATCAAGTCAACACGGCTTGATGAGGACGACAGAGAAAGCAGAAATGAAGTCTCTAATGGAGTAATCTGTTGATTCCCAGAATAATTATGACCATCATGATGATGTAACGAGGCTGATCAGTGCTACATTAGTGCATCAATCCAAAAAATCCAACTAAAAAACTTCATTGCTGAACATTACATTAACACTTTTTTAAAAATCTGTTCAACATGTACCTTAAAAGTCAAATTGATCAAGTATTTAATACTCTTATCAACTTTATAGATGTATGTGTATATTTATTACATATACACATATAACACAAGACAATGACAAATATTATCCAGATACCCTCATAGGTAAAAAATAAGTTCAAATCATAACATGGCAAACTTGTTTTTTCCAGGTTCTCCCGTTCCCACAGTCCAAAGACATGCAGCGTATTGTTGTCTGTCTCTGTGGGTCAGAGAGACTGTGATAGTCGGCCGACCAGAGGCGGATGGTCAATACCGAGCGCCGTGGCGCCCTCTTTGAGCTTCACACAGCAAATAATAATACTAATAATAAATTGTGTAAATTGGCAATATTTTTCTGTTTTAAATATCGAATGCACCCAGTGACATCTGTAAAACATGACAGAAAAATATCTGTGCAAAATATGTTTTTCCTTCACGTCCCCTGTGCCTGTCTGTATGTCTGAAGCTGGGGCGACAGAGAAATCGCCCACAGCAGGCGGGTCCGTGTAGCAGTTTAGCCAATTACTGATTCAAGATCTGACGGCTAAACTCAGGGTTTGTCTCTACAAGCGCCATTTTAACTATATGACAGTGGTAAGGAAGACCACTACTCCAAGGCCGAACCCTGACTTGGTAAAATCTCTCCTCCAAGAGCCGTTTGAGAGAAGAACTTTGGTGGATAAACTACAGGTGAAAGAGCTGGGCCCTTATCAACCCGACCTTGTAATAAAACAGCAGGCTAATGAAACAGGGAATCATTATATGTGAGGCTTCTCTGGTAGCTGGGACTCCAGAAAGTAGTAGTAATAGTATTATCAGTTACAATGACCCTCAAAGGAATACGAGCAAAATCATAATAACAGAAATCTAAACTTGATTTAAATAAATTCAATTACCTTTAACATGTTATATGACTAAAGCATGTTAGTTTACATGTTAGCCATACTATAATTTGTAATTGACTGCTATATAAAAAATATCATCAGCTGTGAGCTTTTAAAGTAATGGCCACATACACTGTAGGTGTATCACTTTAAACAGCTTTTCAATACTGTAGATAAGCAAGTGTACATGGTATTATTACCATCAATTTGATACCGGTATACCATTATAACCCGAGTCATGCCTCCTGTGTATAAAGGCCATAAGAGTGATTTCAAGCTTTCCTTTAAACTCTCAGCAAGAAATCAAATCAGTAAATTTCTCCCCAAAAGATATTTCTTTAAGCTTGAGGGAATCTTTGAGCTCAGCAGAAATACTGACTTCATTTGTATATGATATAACGTATACACATATTGATGGACATGAATTATTATAATATTTGGACAGCCCTATTGGAACACAATCAAAAATCTGGAATCCAAACAAAAGTGGCCCCTATTATCTACGTCCTCAGTTGGTTTTAGTGCTTCGCATTGATTCAAGTACGACCTTCCACTCGTTTACATTAGAAAGGCAGTAAATTCAAACCTTTAAGTCTCTGTCCTCACATATGATGTCATGTTACTGTGTCTGGTGTTCTTAGCAGCACCTCATCTTTCTTTTTAATAGCCTACTGAGGGCTTTTACTCTGGCCTTTAAACTGCATGTGCTACATGTGAGAAAAAGTATGTGTTTTTCTTGTAGTTGACAGTTTTTTTCAAAATCTATTAAATGAAACAGTATTATGTGAAATAAATACGTGTCTCTCATTAAGTTTGAGCTCATTTCCAGGCTCTATGATCTTGTGAACATGAATCTGCTGCAAGATTAGGATGTGTGTGTTTTTTTATTTGCCATTGGTCTATAAAAACCTGCTACCACCGCCTTCAACACTTCGGCAGTAACATCTCCGTCGACCCACACAAGCAGGTATCAACAAAGGCGCGCGTGCTCGTAGTTGCGCACACAACAGGACCCCACACACAGTATCAGGAGTAATCTGAGATATAAAGCCTCATCGATCAGAGCTGCTTTCCCTTGAGGATTACATCATTGCCCAGCAAATAGCCAATCAGAGCACAGCTGAGACTGTCCGCTCTGTGACCCCATCTCCTGTAAAAAAGGCAATAAGACAGAGCCACACACACACACACACACACACACACACACACACACACACACACACACAGTATATATACACACTATTCTGGTCACGTCACACAGAGGCATTGATATCACTCCCTCAGGTATTGAGTGTTTATATGTAAACCTGCACCACTGCAATGCTCCTCTAGTTAATGTAACAATGGTGCATGTTGGGGGGCATTTCTGTATTGTTTTTACAGATACACATCATCTCCCTCTCAAACACACAGGATATATCACTGAAAACCAAACCAAATACATGCAGAGTGGATTATCCTTGCGGAGCTGACTTTATGTGTACAGTATATACTCAAGTTTAAGCGTGGGCAGGAGGAGGCACACAGTGCATTAAGGTGCCAACGACCAGTTTATTGCATAATGCATATGCAATAGATACATTACAGTCAGATATTAAGTGGTTATTGTTAAAACTTTATACCACCACACAAATACAGTACTTGAAAATCATAGTTTAGTATTTGTGTGCCAGTGAGTTACGAGCCGTTCACCACAGGATTGAATGGCAGTGTAGGAGTCACTGTAACGGCCCATTAACTGCGCAGATTAATGTCTTTTGTTCCCTCACGGTTGGTTTGTACTTGTCTAGATCGCCGGTTAAGTGACTGGGCACTGCGGCGTCATGTTGGGTTGCGTTTCTCCAAAAGTTGAATCTGTTTCTACTTTTTCGTCACAGGCTGCTGCAGACTTTTTTTTGGCACTCTGTGCAGCCACAACTGCCGCAGCCCGAAAGCACTGCCCCCATTCAAAATGACTGCAGTGTGAATGCAGCCTTGTGCACATCCATCCATCCATCCATCCATCCATCCATCCATCTGCAACCGCTTATCCCGTTAAGGGTCAGAGGGGCTGGAGCCAATCCCAGCTGGCATTGGACAAAGGCGGGGTACACTCTGGATAGATCGCCAGTCCATCTCAGTGCTGACACATAGAGACAGACAACCATTCATGCTCACATTCACACCTACGGGCAATTAAAGTCATCAATTAACCTAAACAGCATGTCTTTGGACTGTGGGAGGAAGTCAGACAACCCGGAGAAAACCCACGCTAAGACAGGGAGAACATGCAGACTCCACACAGAAGGACCTAAAGCTGGATTCGAAGCTGAGACCCTCTTGTTGTGAGGCAACGGTGCTAACCACTGCTACTGCTTGGTCCCCAGAAGTTCTGCTTGCAGTGTTGTCGAGAAAGCGGTATGGCTGCTTGTACTCCCCAAGTATGAAGGAGATCGGATGAACGGTTCTCGAGATATGCGAAGGACAGTCATTCATACACACACACGGGCAGACAGAGAATACTTCCTTTACAGTTATATGATGCTGCTACAGCATTACCTATTGGCCAAATGGCACCAAATTTTCCATGGTCACTCAGACATCATATCTACACATGTTCGCCAAATACAATCACACACGTATTACATTTTCTGTAACTATTAAAGCTAGCTTTAAGGCCAGCTACAGCAAAACTGTATGGAACATCAACAATCCAAAAATGTATGTTTTTCCAGCTAAATTGGTGACTATTGTTGAAAATATGAAGGAGGAGCAGTGAAAAAACTGATTTGGACACAATTCAAAATGGTGGAAAATTGAGCTAGGCTTATGGTTCGAAAGTTACAGGCAAAAATCTAAAGTTAATTGTTATAGTGCTACTATCTGGCCAAATTGTACCAAATTCGACACTGCACTCCCTTTGGTCCTGAACAACACACGGCAAGTGTGAAGTAGATCGAATGACCGGTTCTCAAGAAAAATAACACATTGACAGACACTGATTCCTTGCTTTACAGTTACATTTTTATCTTGTATTTTAGCACGTTAGCATCAGCACATACTCTTTTATAGTGGCAGCTCTCTGTAGTAGTAGGCATGATACCAAATGCCAAAATGCTCTTCTTCCTACCAAACTGTGTCCTCTACTTCGCAGTACGTCCATGCACCCAACATAAACTTTGTGTAACCATAGTATGTGTTAACTTACCTTGATGTAGCCGCCAGTCGAGACCAGAAGAGAGTTGTCTGGGGAGAAGTGCAGGTCGGTCACCCAGCCTCCATGGAGTGAATCCATGCCGTCTTTACCGTCACGGGAGCAAATCCTCAGCAAAGAGCCGTCCTTGACACTCCAGAGCTGTGATGATGGACAGCCGTACATATTATACATAAATCATAACCTAAATGTGACCGATAAACGACAAAGATACCTGACTTTCACTCCATTTTTATGCAGCTCTCTCAATGTACTTATTACACAAAAGAGAAAAAAAAACAGCAAGGAACAACAATGACCAACAATAACATAAGAATATGATAATAAAAATAAAATGTCTATTTACAAGTCCAGTGTTATAGAAGTTGTATACAATACAAATAGTATCGACACAGTGGACAGATATACAGTACATGGACTGGATGGTTATGTACAGTATGGACATGTGAAGATGTCTATATACCGTATGTACGTACAGTGAGTAGGATTTATATTGGCAGGGACAGTTGATTTGTTACAAAACTGTCCATTAAAAATTAATTAAATTAGACTGTAAATGATAATATAAAACTGTAGAAAAATGTGCAATAAAGACTGTAAATTATCATCTAAAAATGTGCAAAAATGTGCATTAAACACTGTAAATTATAATCTAAACATGTGCATTAAAGACTATAAATTCTGACAATGTGGATATTTGATGTTAGACTGCATGTTTTACATTATCAGTCATTATGACATTATATAGGATTTATGCTAGCTTGTGTTGATGTAAGTATATTGATGTAAGTATATTCCCATCACAAAGTCCATATTGAGGCTTGTATCAGCAGCTGGAGTTTGTGCAGTTGCCATGGAGATGGTTTAATTGTTATCACATGACCTAAGAGAGAAATTTTGATGACAGGTGGTCGTATATGAGGGGAGATCATAACCTCCGCCCCCTGGCATCAGATGTACATCCCCATGCTTAGCTCACATGAGAACAAATAAACGCCATCTGCGTATGAATGTCAAACTTCTGTTTCCAAAGGTCAAGATGAACCTTCGAGCTCAATGAAATGGACAAAGAAGAGAATTTGCAGTGTGACTCTAAATGAGAAATCGCCCGTGAAGCACCTCCTATATAATGAAACTACGGTTGTGCAGCACATCATGTCGATTGCAGCTGTTATGCAACTGTTCACATGCCATGTCCGTTTGACAATGACACATCACACGTACAGCTATATTTAACACTTGGCATGCTTTTGTGCTGAATGACTCACATTGGTTTCCATAGAAACCAGGGGGTGAGATTTCAGTGTGCTTTATGTAATTGGATCTGATGGATTTCATCCATTTCTGGATAATGGAGCAGTTCAGCTCAGAGGCCACCAGAGGGCATTAACTCATTGTTGACTGCAGGCTGAACGGCGCCAAATCCTCCTCTCTACCTCTCACACAGTCCAACTTTTCATTTACTTTGTATGTTTGTGTACAAGCGCTGCAGATTCCAAAGCCGTGGGGATCCAATTTGGCAGCCCGAGTCCTCTCCTTCACCTCCCACTGTCAGACATCTCCTCCTCTTCCTGCTCTCTTCATCCCAGCTTCCTCACACAACTCCCTCTAGCTCCCTGCTCCTCCCCCCAATCTGAGAGGGAGCCCTGCCTCCTTCCTTTCATCTCAGCCCTTCCTCTGAGCGCCGCAGCAATCATGATGTGTTAGTAAGCACTTTATCTAAATGAGTGAAGAGGTGTAATTATGGGGTGATCTCTGGAATAAATGTTGACTGCTGTAATTGCGTTTTTGTATGTTGCACGGCAAATTAGATGGTTTCATACTAGTAACATGTCATTTGGTGTGTGGACACACTGATGTGAGTATCTTGAGGCAGGAAGCTCGGTGGGAAGCTTGTCCTCACCTCTCATCTGCAGCCACTCTGTACTTTCTTCCAAATTACCTCCATCAACCTCCACTCTTCTCTTAACTACCTCATTTTCCTCTGACTCAAAAAAAAAAATGTTCTGCTTCCAATTTTCTACACTTCACCATTTTTGCATTTTTTGCATTTTGTCGATTTCCAGCAATGCAACAGCAGAACAAACCTAATGAGCCAAATTCCAAGATCAACCTCCGATAGTAAAGAAATGCAAAACGCAGGATGAGTAGCGTTTGCCGGTTGCGGTTTGTAAACATGACAGCAATCAAAGTTGTCCCCTCCTCCCTGGCTCAACAAAACCAAACGCACCCCTGACCACGGTGAGGGTTGACGTGATTAATAAACGACACAAAAATGTGAACTATTCGCTTGTGAATATTATATGTCCAGGGCTTTTATTGTGAAAGGTAAGAACAAAAGGAGTGGCTCTGCTCTGAGCTGCCTTTGTCAAGGCTGAAAGCAGCAATAAAGTTTGTCATCTCAGTTCAGACTACGGAGACTCGGTTCATAAACTGCCTTTAATCACGGTGCGAAAGCTCATTCTGGAAAAAATTACGCTGCTTCTTCTCTGTGTAATATTCACATCCTGAGTGAAAGTATTCATGACAAAAACAAGAGTACAAAAAAATATACTGACGTACAAATTATTCCTACAATAAAGGCCTTTAGGGTGTTCGCTGGCAGGTGAAAGCCAACCCCAGATTCCCTCTTGTTTTGGAACAAGCTACGTTCGCTTGACGTTTGACCTCACTTTATTTGTACTTTTTCAGTGTTGTGTCCGCAAGTCGTGGCCGTGGCATGTTTACGTTAACTGAGGTAGTAAACTAAGTGAGAAGTAGGCTCATTTCCTCATAGACTTCTATACAATGTGACTTCTTTTTGCAACCAGAGGAGTCGCCCCCTGCTGGCTGATAGAAAAAAATGCAAGTTTAAGGCACTTCAGCATTGGCTTCACTTTTCATACTCTGAGGTTTCCCGCTGGTCATAAGTGATGATTATATTTGTTTGTCTATACATAATTTTTTAGGAAAAATCTTTAAGAAAATGCTGAGTGTTTTGGACACGTACCCGAATCTCTCCATTGTCATCCCCCGTTGCAAGGCGTCGGCTGTCCCAGGAGAACCGGCAGCTTCGGACGCAGTCTTGGTGGCCGCTCAGTGTTTGGAAACACTGCCAGGACTCACAGTGCCACAACTAGGAGCAAAAAACAACGCATCAAGATGACTGAAAAGCAGAAATGAGTGCATGAGTTGTGAAAAATTTTAAATAAATAAATAAATGAATTAAAAAAAATCTGTGTATTGAACACTGAACTCACCCAGCTCCCTGTTTCTTTTTCTTGTTTTGAAACATGCTTTATATTATTTCTTTAAGAAAAATTACAAATAAAGCAATATATACTGGTACATAAAATAACAGACAGTAAGTGTAAAGTGAAAAACAATATATTTAAAAACAAAGGAAGTTGGTAATAACATTGAATAAATAAAAATAAAACATTTCAAATTAAAAATTAATAAAAAAAATAAAATATTGAATAAATAATACTAATAATAATATAATAATAATAATAATTAAAAAAAACTTTTTTTCTTTAACACAGGGCAGATAAACTCCCCTTGGACAGGGTGTGATACTGTACATGTAATGTAATTATAAATATCAACACAGTAGTTAAAGTAATAAGCTTTATTTCTGTTGCTCAAACTAGTCATCACCTGTTAATAGGTCTTCTGGAGATAAATAGGAGTTAATAACCGTGTGAAATGCAGAGCTAATGTTGTTACAGCGCTGCATCACGATGATGAAACTGTTAATGAGCACTCTCTCGCTCTCTGCTGCTTTCTTTCTCTCACTTTGTTTGGATTTACTTTCTGTCTCTCATCCACTGTTGTCTCTCTGTTGCTCCCTCCTTTCTCCCCCTCTATCTGCGTTCTTTCCTTACCCCGGTCACATCCTGTGCCGCACAGAAAATAACACAGCTCATAATTAGACACTTCATTTGGCAGTCGACTATGTCTGCACACAGAGTCCCATTCATCCGAAGGTCAGTGGAAAAAAGAAAGAAAAAGAGGAAAAGGGGAGAGAGTTGGGAGGAAAAAGAATGAACCCTCCATCTTTTTGTGGCGCTCAACAAAGACACTCATGGTTTGACCTCTAGGTCGATGCAGACCGGGGACTTTATGTTTGTGTGTGTTTTGAGCTACCAAAGCCCCTACTCGGTCTGGAGAGCAAGGGCTATGTGACTGGCTGCAAACCAGCAACACACACACCTCAATTATCTTCTTTGCCAAATCCATAAAACACACATTCTCTGCCGCTACCATCCATCGACAGAAGCCAGGTTGGCTGTCGACCCAGTGGCTGTTCTCTACAGTAAGTGTCGACCAAATCCAAATTCCCGTGTGAAACTCGGTGGCAGGCTACACGTCGACTGCTTTAACAAACGCCCAAGAGAGCGGCTTTGCTTTGTTTCTAATACTGGACATCCATGAACAGAAGTCTGTGGTTCAATATTGGACAGAGAAATATAAATCTAATGCAGAACCACAGTTGTTTTCATGATCCAAGAAAATGAATGACATCTGGGATATCAGGGAACCAGAGCGTACAGTGTCTGTACAGTTCAGCATGTGATTTGCCTTTTTCTGAGTAGGAAAAGCAATGATTTAAGAGCAGCTTGGGGAAAGGTTAAAAAACATCCCACTGAGTCAGTCAAAGTCAGGCCAAAGTCGAGCGCAGCAGTGTTGGTAAACTGGCAAAACCTAGATCCAGACATAGAGGTGGGTCTGCTGCCAGGCTGGCGGGTCAGCAGGTCTGCGAGCTGCAGTCAGACTAAATGATCACTGGACGTGGGTGTACTAGGAGGACAGACTGACCTGCAGCTAACTCACCAGGCCCAGAGCCATCTGCTGCACGCTAATCTCTAAGGTCCCTCGCCTCCCTATTGGAGCGCCTCACCCGCAGCAACGCATCCGTGTGTTATGTGCTGTAAGTAATCACTTCGGATGGAGGTTTGAGGGAAGATGTGTAATAGGTCACGTTGTTACTGGCAGCACAAACAGATATGTCTCATCTCATGTGTGTGTAAGTGCTGAACCTTAGCAGTCTTGTCAGCAGAGGTGGTGGCGAAGAGGCATCCGTCTGGCGAGACGTGACAGGACAGGATGGCTCCCCGGTGAGCCTCGATGTCCTGCAGCTTCTCTCCACTTTCTGTGTCCCACATCTTATAGAGAGCAGGAGAAAGAGAGGAATTATTTTGTGTTTGATTCAATGCTGCAGTCTATGGGTACCATCCCAAATCTCTTATTTGTCATTTCCTCACTCTTCAATCCTTGCTTGAACCAAAAGTTGTTCTGGTGAGCCATCTCGAAGACCATCCAAAGCTCTTATTTCTGCATGGAGTGAGGATCAAGGATACACAAGAGCAGCTATTACCCACCGACACGCCCCCCTTACTGGATATCAGCTATTGATTAGACACTGCTACCAATCAGACTGATACGCTATGTCAGCATCACTGGAGATTCATACCAGAGTGAAGACAGATAACAGATTAAAAGTTGTATATTTCAGTTGCTTTCTGATTCACCATCTAGTTGAATTTGGTGTTAAATATAGGTCTGAACAGGGCCCAAAGGCCCAAAGGCCCAAGTGAGGAAACAAGGATACAGTTAAGAGACTTGGGATGTACCCATTGTGTGTGTGTGTGTGTGTGTGTGTGTGTGTGTGTGTGTGTGTGTGTGTGTGTGTGTGTGTGTGTGTGAGCTTCACCTTGACAGTGCCGTCGAAGGACCAGGACAGCAGTCTTGTGTCGGCGGAGAGCAGAGAGAAGCATCGGACCTGTTCCTTGTGACCCTGCAGTACTTTACAGTCCCCAGACTGCCACCTCCACACCTACAGGGGGCAACAGAGAGACAAACAGGAATCTTTTAGCCACTGATGCTTTTTACCTCAGCCCGTTTCCACCCTTATGGACTTTAACACAAATTTTTGATTTAAGTCACGATAGGTGAAATCTGAAAATTCACTGAAATCAGCAAGCGTTTGTGCAAACTGTCCAGGAGTGAATATGTAATTGTGCAGACTTTCTTGGGTTAATTACCCACAATCAACAGCATTCGAACGGGAGCGTCATCACTCTGCTGGCCACAGAAATGCTTGTGTATGTTTAGATAATATGTGATCATTTGTGGCCCTTACACCCTCTTTCACTCGGGCACTGATAACGCATGTGAAATTGATTAAAGTCTGTGAGAGTTTTAGAAGCTTAAAGCTTAGCCTTGTTTGTTCACAGACAGCTGTGGACAGCTGTGGATACCAGCGTAGTAGTTCTGTTTTACTGTCCGCTCGGGAAAACGCAATCTAGTTACCACTTGTAGCATTGTGGCTGTGCAGACAGGACCACACGGTACACAACTAATTGCCGGTACGGGGACGTCCACACGGAACCTAAACGCTCAACGATCTGATGACGAAAGTTACATCACGCAAACCCCAGTGGACATTCATGGATGTAGAAGGTATAACTTTGGCTTTAGGATGGACATTGGAGCTGGAAAAGTCAAACTTCTCTGTACTTTCAATAATAAAACATGTATCCATGTATGTTTGGGATGGTTTAAAAATCATTTCAAGCGACTTTATAGTACAATGACTATTGGTTTTACAGCAGCAGGGCTCTTGAAAGAACATTCTGGTATCTTCCAACCCAGGTATTCTCATAATTGTGTCCATTCAGACTAGTTTAAAATTTCAAGCTTAGTCATATTTGCATTGCCCAAATTTTTAGAGTGGAGGTCGGAATAGACACAATTATGAGAGTAAAGCCCAGGTTCATTTTCCTTCAAATACTCACGAGAATCCATTTAAATAACATGATATAAAAAGGGGCAAAAATATGCATTAGAAGCTATTATGAATATCCAGGTCTCTCCAATAAGATGCCATTTCTTTGGTGGATACTACATGGCTACAACAGCGTAGTGCTGATCATTTGACACGGAGCAGTGGAGGCTGCATTCACAGGGATGTAATATTTCATTAACTTTTACAGTAAATCGCACAAATTCAACTGCACAACATTGCTAATGATACAGTAGATCAGGGTATATTGTGCTCACTGATCATATCCCTGCTTAGGTGTGCTCTGTGTATACTGATGCATCTGCAGAGTTAAAAATCTGGACCTGCACATCCATCTGCAGAGTGCTTGTTTTATGACAGGCAGGTAAATGAGCAGGAACAGGAGGTCAACTGAGCTCATAGACTGGGGCAGAACAGACCATCCTATCAATCATGTCCTTGTGTGCAATGCCGCACCTTCTCTCCCTCTGAATACAATCTGTCATCGGCCCAAAGGTTAGAATCCATCACCAGCTAACATCAGTGTCATTAGATCTCTTTATATTCACTCTGCGTCTGCATTAACATCTAAATACACACTTCCATTTCCGAGCGAGCACATGTCAAACGGAATGAATTTGAATAGCTTCTGAATAAGCGGACGGTCAGAGAATAGCGATGGCACGGGCAGCAAGCAGCCGCATGAATACGGAACGAAGGCGCTGCGTTGTCAGAGAGGGAAGGAAGTGCTGCAGTGGATGGGTCTGTCAGCAAAAAGTAAAGATGAAGAAGGAGGAGATGAGAGGGAGGAGAGGAAAGGGGAAATGAGCAACAGAGCATGAACGGAGGGGGTTGACAGGCCGTAACGGCGCCGAAATACACACAGGCACAAACACAGACAGCTGCACACGGTCAACGCAAGAGCGGGATGGAGATAAAGAGCTATCGAGAGCGGCATCGCCAAAGGCAAAGAGAGACAGGAAAGGAAGCAGAGGAGACAAGAGAGGGGGATGAAGAATGGAGAGGTGAAGAGGCAGACAGAGGAGCTGGTAGAGTGTAACAGGTAGGGGAAAGTGAAAGCACCACAGAGACCTGAGACACTGAGGATGAGTGATTCAGCAGAGTAGGCAGTTTTACTCCAGGTGAAGAATGGGGAAAGGGGAGGAGAATAATCGATAGCAGAAAAGAAAAATGGAAGCAGGTTGGCAGAGGAGGTGAAAGATCATGCCATGAATTAGGCAAGGGAAGATTGTGAGGAAAAGGGTGATGAATGGGAGCAGGAAAACCAAGCAGAAAGAGATAAAGGAGTAACTGGGGAGGAGAGGAGTTTAACCTACCCTTATGGTGGTGTCCTCGGAGGATGTGATAAGTGTTTGGCCGTTCTGGCTGAAGCGGCAGTGCAGCACCGTCTTGGTGTGTCCCAGCAGAGTGGTCAGGAGCTTCCCAGAAGGCACCTCCAACACCTGGGAGGAAGAAACAAGCATTAACACCACACATATCCAAATAAACAGCAACAAGTTGTTTACAGTTCATCATTATCAAGTGCCCAGTCCTGCTCCTCATCCCTTCATCGGATCTTCAGTTACTCCCTTCACCACCACCACCAGTGTCTTAGCTCTGGGGAAATACACCTAATCTCTACCCCCTTTATTGTACTTCATCACAATGGGGTCAAAATCGCCAAAGACTTTCTAATATTCACCTTATCATACAACGTGTATTATATTATTGTTTATTTGAAATGGAGTCTCTCCTGAAAAGTCAGAGGTTCATCAAAGCTACTGCAGTTCATCCTGAGGGAAACACGAATGTATGCACCAAATTGCATGGAAATCCAGTGAATTGAAACATTTCACTGAAAACCACAAATCTCAACCTCTTGGTGGGACTAGAGGAAAAGTCTAGGGAGTCTTCTGGGCACCATGGTTGTCTGTACCAAAGTTCATGGTAATCCATCAAATAGTTCTCAAGATATTTCACTAAAGACCAAAAATATTAACTTACTAGGGGAAAAGTCAGGGGATCAACAAAGTCAGTGGGTTCCATCTTCTGGTGAATCTAAATCTGTGCACAATTTCACAGCAATCTGTCAACAGTTGTTGAGATACTTCACTTCAGTATCATAGCAGTGGATCAACTGATCGACCGCCCAATAGACTGAAAGTCAGACCAACATTGCCGTCCACAACACCACAGAAAAAGTGAGGCTAAAAACAAATATATGACACGGATATATGTGCGTAACATATAGCTAGAGTTGATAATCTTTGATGAAAGTCTCATTACATCTCGACAGCAATCAATAAATCAAATGTTCTGACAAAGAAAAGAGAAATATCTGGCATCTGTGGCTGTCGCAGGACTGTAATAAACCCGTCAAATCATTTCATCAAGGCCGAATATCTACCTGCCTGTCATTAGCTTGACAGCTGTGAGCTCTAACAATAACCATGTCTGATGTTTACGTTCATTACGATAATTACAGGGAGTGGCTTTGGAGGGAGGCCTGAAGTGACGAACTGTCTTGCCGACTTGGTGAGTTGGCTTGATTTAGGGACTTTTGGAGCGTATTCTGCTACTTTCATTGGAAAGAAGTTGGCCACACTGGGCTGGGTTTTGGGTTGGATAATTTCTAAAATCTAGTATACTCTTACTGGTTTATTAAGATTATCAACCCTAGATTTACAGTATAGTACTTGGCCGTGAATATGTGACTATAGCGCACTGAGAGCTCTACTGTACCAAGAAGTCACAAAAAGTTCACACCCGGTGTCTAGGACATCGACGCAAGCCTCAAATGATACCTAGTTTTGCCAAGATAGACCCAGGGAGGAAAAGTGCCCCTGAAAGTTCACTAAAAAACTCCTGACACAAAGTCACAGGTTGAGGGAGGGACTTGAGAGGAAGAGAGGTGAAGTGCAGCTGCTGGCTTGATGGTGATAAGCACATGAAAAGGAAAGTAGCGTTGGGGGGGGTTGTGAGCGAGACCGCTCAGTCCGGTCAGGACCGTGGAGAGCTGCCAGGGGTCTGAGAGCCCTGCAGACGGTACTGGGGGAGTCGGAGAACAAAACAGCACTGATGCTCAAAAGAAGAAAAAAATATATATGTGTTCTCACTTAGGTTTGCTGCTTCTGCATAAAAAGCCTCTGTAATAAGCTCTCGAGATGGGAAGCTTTCCCAGAATATTCAAAGCTAGTTTTGGGAGAGATTTTATGAATGTCCTCTAAAAGGTCATCTGGATCGTTGCTCCACAGTCCAGAGGCTTCAAGTAGTCCTTTATAGTACTCCAGGGAGGTCTGCAGCAAAATAAGAAAGTGTTTAGTCAAGCTAGTGGTGAGGCTCTAGGGATGGCTTGTAGCTCAGTTGGTCCAGACCATAGACTGTATATGAGAAGTGGACGTAGTCACCATGATGTCACCCATTGGTTTGTGCGCTAGTTTTGAAGCCTTGAGTTCAGCATTTTGGTTGTCGCCATCTTGTTTGTTTTTTTTGCAACCAGAAGTGAGACGAGAGGATGGAGCTAAGTATAACCGAATGTTGAAAGAAAGGTTGTAACTAACATTAATAAAGTGAAAACACACTGGGAAATTGTTAAAGTTGTAAGACAAAAACATGTCCCAGACTGGTGACAATCCACGCCCTAAAGCATACCCTGCTTTATAGTCTATTCGACTCTAAATAGGAGCATAATTTACTAAATGAACATCACACTGTACTGAAGATTTGAAACTAGCGATTGAGACCATAAACTCAAGTTTATAATGTTTACTGAGGTAATAAATCAAGTGAGAAGTAGGCTCATTTTCTCATAGACTTCTATATAATCAAACTTCTTTTTGCAACCAGAGGAGTCGCCCCCTGCTGGCTGCTGAAGTTTAAGACACTTCAGCATTGGCTTCACTTTTCAGGAGCAGAGGTTGCCGGCTGGTTCAGGATGAAATATTTTGATTATTATAATTAATAACTATTGGACGGATTGCAAGAAAAGAGTCTAAACATTTAACTTGTCTATATTATGAAAAGTCATAATGTTGGGTAGCCCTTAACGTTACATCTAGTGCCAACCAGAAATAAATTTCACTAAATTTGTCCAGTACTTAGGTTGATGGGAATGTCATTAGTTATACTTGCATTTTGTCATAAACCTGACATCAGCACATTAGCATTAAGCTCAAACCACTGCTGTGCCAGTAGCATGGCAAACTTAATATGTTTACTAGTCTCTATTAGCACTAAAATATTACTAGGGCTGTCCTCAAGCAAAGAAATTATTAGTCGACAACCAATCGATTAGTTGCTTTAATTGACAGATCTGTAAAATGTGAGTTTCTCCACAAAAAATAATCACACTTCTTAACACTTTTTTGCATTTCTTTTTCTTGTGTTTACCAGAGATGTGCTCATAAGTTTCTTGGAAATAATTCATTCAACATGAAAAAGCATAAAACGACTAATTGACTTAAGAAGAGGGGGCAGCACTAGTAGTACTGCACTACTTATTACTTCAGGACAAATATCATTCATTCCCTGGAGAAGAATTGTATTAAACAGCCGGATCCACGGATAACGGTTATCTGTTTGTGGCTCTCTGCTAGCCTCCGGATTAGCTGAATAACAGAAGTGTATTTTACCACTAAAATGAGTTTATTCTACTTATCAATGACTACGAGAAACAAGGCTAATTAAAGTACTATGAGGTGAAACATGGGTATAGATCGCAACTGCAATTACAACATCTTTTGCGGCACTTATAAAACCCTTCCATTTTTCTAATTAACCTCCAGATAGATCTACCCAGTGATGTAAAAACACTCAAATTTAGCCTTGCTGCAGCTTTGAAAACTTCACGACAATAAATCACTGAAAGTCATATAAAAAACAAACAACAACTTGATTTAAAAACAGCGAATAAAGCGTAGAAGTCCAGCGCAGCACCTGTAATTTATAAAGTAAAACAGAGAGACCCATAGCACTTGGGAATTGACCAGCCACTAAAATATTTACATCTCGGAGGAAAAGGTTGAAATGTCTGAGCAGAACAAGCCTCGGGGCACGCCGACCATGTTTGTCAAGCTCCACGTGACTGACTGAGATGTAAGTGTCAAAGCCTGAGAGAGAGAGAGCGCTTTGGAGAGCTTTATACATACGGCTCAAGGATTTCTGGGATGGCGCAGTCAGCAAAATGCCTGAGGGTGCTTGGTAAAAAAATAAACAAATACAAAAGTAATGTAAAGAGGAAGGATGGGGAACAGTTGTTTTAAACACCACTACCAGGGGAGTAAACAAGTCGCTGCAGTACTCGTGAAATCAAAGAAAAACTGATAAAAGAGGTGGAGGAGGAGGAAAGAGATGGTCGGTGCTGAAGCTGGTCCTGCGTCATCTTTTCGGTAGTCAACAATCTGCCTTTTCTCTTCCAGCCATGTGTTTTGGGTGATTCTTGAAGGGTTTGAGACATACAAACAGATAATACTCTCTCTTTCTCTCCCATACCTGGACGCTGCCTTTGTGTAGCCCTACAGCCAGCATCAAACCCCTGAACGAGGTCAACAGTCGTCGGATCCTGCGGCCGACTCTCCTCAGTACCTGACCAGCTGTCAGTCCTGCTGCCTGGCACACAACACACACTCACACACAACTGCACTTTTTCCAATCATAAAGAAACACACGGTAACTTCCTGTCTTTCCTGTCAGCCCATCTCGCATGATTTTCAAAAAAGCTGGTGTGTCACACTGACACCGATATATTATATTACTTATATTTCCTCCAGTAAACTGGTTGTAAAAAACTCCAGATGAGGGAAAAGGAAGTGAGTGTCTTCCACTGCAGTGGTAATGAGCAACAGGAAGCTGACACCGGGGCTCCCTCCGGTGTTCGCTCAGGGAACTACAACAGCAGAAGCCGTGTGGACGCCATGATGATTAAAAAGCACTTAAATTGCATCTGAAATCTGTTGAAGGTAACTGACAACATATAAAACGTAAAATATAGAGTTCAGTGGGCTGAAGGGAATGTTTCAACAAAGAATAAATGGATTGGATCAGTTGACCTGTGGTTCCTAAATTTTTCATTGCCAAAGGCAATACTAGTAGCAGTACTAGTACTAGTACTACTACTACCTAATAATAATAATAATAATAATAATAATAATCCAATTTAATTTAAAATTATTATTTTCTTTTGCATTTTGCCTCATCTTCCCTCCAATTTGCTGGTGCTCCCTGATGGCCCCCACTTAAAAAAATCACTGCATTAGACTATGAGAAGCAACACACAACAACGTTGGTTTCATTTCGACAGATGTTAGATTTGTTCATGCTTTCCATGTAAAAAATGCTAATCATGGTGCCCATAGAGAGCAGCAAACTAACAGTGTGGCTCCAGGAAGGATAACCGTCAAATTGTGGTGATCCAGCTGTGGATGAACTGCAGTGTCGCTGTGGGGAGGCAGCACAAGATGATGACAGTGACTAGCAAGTTCCCTTCAAATGAACAAAAGGTGATTTGCTGACGAATATATGAGAGATCCCAGTCGGTATTATGTGAAATGTTATACCAAGACAAGACTTTTTCTTTGTAATTCCTGACTTAAATATACTTTGTGTTTCCTCCTTAAACATAAGAAACTTAAATTCTCAAAATTTACTAATACATTTACAGAATACTATCTTAAAGGTGCAGTACACAATCTTGTCAAGTATCTCATTATCCTCCAATGCTGTCTTTGATTCTCTCTTAGTTTTAAGAGCTGAGATTGCTAATCATCTGTACTTCTTGAAGTCCTCGTGTCCACTAATCCTTTCCTCTCATATCTCCGGGGCCAAGAGGAGAGCTGTAATTGAAATCATTAACCCTGTATTCAATAACACTGCAGGACCTTTTAATCAATTAGAGTAGTTCTCTGCTGCAGGACGCTGGCCTGGCTGCAGCATGGAGACCTCAGGGGACTGCGTACATGTGTTTTCATATAGGATGGGAGCTCTGCTATTAAAATATGCGCCTGGCACGTAACACACACACATAAAACAAACACACACCTGCCACAATGTTGACCAGGATTTCATTCTCTACCTGCAAATAACAAGTCATCACCAAGACAATGAGCAGTGAAGTGAGGAGAGAAGGGGGCCGGGCAGAACAAAAGGAGGAAGAGACATAAAGAAATCAAAAGAAGGAATAAAATAAAGGTATGTGACAGAGATGGTAAAATATGAAAACAGAGAGTAGGAGCGCAGAGAGCTGAGAGGTGTTGACCTGACGTACAGCTGACAGGACAGATAAAAAGGGTGACAGAGCTCATGACTCAACGTGATGTGAAAAACACCTCCTACAGCCACGAGGAGTAGAGACATGAACTCAAACATGAACACGCGAGATGACATCCTCAAACACACACGCACACTTTTATTTTAAATGTGTTTTTTGCATGAATAATGCTCCTTACAGACACAAAATGTACTGGCAGGGATGTATTAAAGCTTCTATTGTTTGAAGTTGATGAGTATGTATGAAGTGAAAATGACTTTTATTAAAAGCGCTGTACTGAATTTGGGGAAATACGCGTATTTGCTTTCTTGCTAGATAGCGAGATTAGAGCTGGGAGGTAGTTAGCTTAGCTTAGCATAGAGACTGAAAGCAGGGGGAAACAGCTAGCCTGGCTGTGTCCAGATATCAAAACGACTCCAGGGAGGACCCACAATTTGTCAAATGTACATTTCTGTTTTTATGTGAATTAAATAAACAAGATATAACATGTTATTTAGCAGGCTAAGAGGTGCTGGTAGGCGGGTTTCAGAGGAGGAAATAGTCTCCTGGCTGGGTCTTAAGATTTAAGATACAGATATGAGAAAGAGGTGTCAATCCTCTACATCGAACTCTCACTAATAGTCCCACTAACAACAGACTGACTTGTACAATATAATCAGTAGCTGTAAAATTGTACTTCTGTTTGGCAATGGAATTTCAAAAATATATCAATCTATTTAACATAAAAATGTTTGCAATAGCATAATAGTAATATTAGCATATGCAATTAGAGCTGAAATGATTGCTCAGTTAATTTATTGAAAGAGAATTAAACCAACTATAAAAACAACTATTTTGATAATCGATTGAGTCTGTTTTCATCCACATTTGTTGCTTCAATCTTTTAAAATGTGTGGATATCTTTGAGGTTTAGACTTGAAGACATCACCCTCGGCTTTGAGAAACTAGTTTTTTACTATTTTCTGACATTTGTAAGCAAATTATTAGGAGCTTAATTGAGAAACTAATCATTAGATTAATCAGTAATGAAAATATGAATAGTAAAAATTAGCAAATTTGGGCTGAACAGTGGTTCGCACTCTCGCCTCACAGCAAAGGCGTCACAGTTTTGAATCCGGCTTTGGGCCCTTCTGTGTAGAATTTGCATGTTCTCCCTGTGTTAGTGTGGGTTTTTCTCCGGGTTCTCCGGTTTCCTCCCACAGTCTAAAGACACGCAATTTAGGTTAATTGATGACTCTAAATTGCCGTAGGTGTGAATGTGAGCGTGAATGGTTGTCTGTCTATATGTTGTCTGTCTCTATGTGCCCTGCGATGGACTGGCGACCTGTCCAGGGTGAACCCCGCCTTCACCCAATGCCAGCTGGGATCGGCTCCAGCCCCCCGCGACCACTAATGGGATAAGCGATCAAAGATGGATGGATGGGAATTTCCAAATTTCTGAACAGCCAAGGTGAAGTTTTCAAAATAAACAAACACTGTAGCTTTCGGTGTGCTGTCTACCTGTACGGTGCCGTCCTCCTGACCCAGGGCCACAGCAGAAGGCTGTCTGCACATGCACGTACACCGGATCCTTGACGACTTCTCCTCCGACTGGAACAGCATTGATCCCGTCCGGCCATTACGCACCTGACACACACACACAAACACACATATATACATACACACATTGTTTTCTATGACAACCTGATAAAGGCACCTCATAGTACTGTTACACTTGTCTGCTCTTGAGCTGAAAGAAAACAAACATTCAGCTTAAACCAACCCATCGACATTTATTCATTTATTCAGTCCCTCTCTGTGACTGTCCCTCCGGCTCACCTGCAGTCTGTTGCAGTTGTCTGCAGCCGACACAATGATTTCTTCATTGTTGAAGAGGACGTCAGAGTCTCTTTTCAGGCAGACACCTGAGGTGGTGTGCACCTTCTTAGTCTCCCATAACTACAAGACAGACAAGACAGGAAAATACCATGATATAAACTTCTGCTGACAGAGCGACAGCCAACACCTCAAATTACACTACTTCACATGCATAGTCAGTGATGTTGCTTATTAATCTTTTGTCTGAATTTTAATCGATTTGCTGTAGAGCCAAACTGGGAATAACCTGTCTATGGTGATAAATAAGTTATCAGTATCTGTCTCATACATACAGTTTTGTTGGGTACTTCAAAATAATTTCCAGATTGGGTCGGACAGCTCTCTGGATTCATCCTCTGGATGAACATGTACCAGGTCTGGTGGGATTTTCTTCATGACGGATCCGAAGTGGGCCAAGTGATTATTACTTCTTATTTCTTTATCAATTCTTACTTGTCTTTGATTTAAAGATAAATTCACTTATTCATCCATATGCTTTATTGTAATAAAAATAGTTCATAACACTGGTTTTGAAAAGTGCTACATAAAGTGTACAATACTGTCCCTAATGACAATTTGGGTGACAATTTGGGTGAAACAGAGAATCTAAAGTAGTACGTTCAGATTCTGCACAAAGCTACTGCAGCTTTAGTTTATCATTTAGACTGATGAAGCCTGTGTATCAAAGGCACTCACTTGCATCACAACACTATTTATCTGAATAAAAACACACATGTACTTCCTTGATATGACACAGTTACTGTAAAGGCCATGGAGTCCATTCTAAACCGCTAAACTGCAAATAGAAATTTCATATAATGACTTTGTTTTCAGGCTGTTACTGTTACATACTGCTTTGTTTAAGGGAGCAATGAGTCAGGAAAAATCAGTGAACAACCCATGTTTACATAACCTCAGTAACAGCGACATAGGCCTGAAGCTGCAGCTGAACAGAACTCCAGTATCTTTCATAAATCATCCAGTAATAGTAGTAGTTCATCCGTTATTTATATTATGGCCTAAAAGCAGTCTGTATATGACGCTTTTATTCTTACAAAATAAAGTTTGAAAGAATTTCTGCATCAAAAGCTACGACATCCTTCTTGAAACAGCTGGCGGAGAGAGAACAGAGCGCTATTAGTCAACTTGTGATGGCTCTGATCTCACAAACGCTAATTAGAACAATATTGACAACATCTGTGCAAGCTGATACACTAATGCAGACACACACTGTCAGTCTTACCCGGACTGTCTGGTCGTCAGAGCAGGAGAGCAGCTGGGAGCCGTCAGGAGAGAACTGGACACGCTGGACCCAACTCAGGTGACCACTGCAGTCAGCCATCTTCTTATTGGCCTCCAAGTCCCACAACTGCAACGCACATGCACACACACACACACACACACACACACACACACACACACACACACACACACACACACACACACACACACACACACACACACACACAGTAAACAGTTCAGAAATGGAGTGAAGAAATGATGCATTAAATACAGAATACACTAAAATAAAAAATATTAGATCATAAAAAGGACGTTAAATATATAGTGTGATTATGTATGCAGTATTATACCTCCACCGCATAGTTTGAGAACGCGATCGCCAGCAGGTTACTGGTAGGACAGGCGTGACAGTATTGCACTATGCTCAGACGATTTGTTCTGATCTCCAACAACATGTCTGATGTCTCCACGTCAAACACCTGCAAAACAACAACAACAAAACAACAATTCAGACTGTACCCGGTCTGGGCACAATATGGCTTCCTGTTCCACTTCAGGCATACTTAAAAAGCCACAATCACTTTATTATTTTTTTAACTAAATTGTAAACTTCTGACACATAATGGCATTTGTCTTTCATTTCCATAAGATGTATGGTCAGCAATGCATATTAACCTCTCAGATGGCAAGATACTGTGTGAGGAGGACAGGTATTGCTACTAAGGCGAGGGAAAACTGTCATGGCAATTTTCAAAAGGGGTCTCTTGACCTCTGACCTCCAGATATGTGAATGAAAATGGGCAGTTTAGGGCAAAAACGCACAGTTTTTTGAATGCAGCATAAATGCGTTATCTCCACGTATTCTATTTGATTTTCCAGTAACCCCAGTACTGATGCCGCGGAAAATCACATTTTATTTTGTTTAAGTTTATCTAACAGTAACTCCATTTCACTACTGCTTTAGTCCTTCTTCTTACAGCCTTTTTTTTTGGTGGCATCTCTCCAATTCTTAGGCACGTGTCAGAGTATTTGCACACAGCACAGCAGCTTGTGTTTAGGGGACGTTATCGATGATAGTAACAAATAATCGGCCAAACACCAAGTGCGATTCATCATTCAGCACACCTGGGTAGGAGCAGATCGGGATGGTAAACAATGTTTAGTTCATCTGAAGTTGACTTGTCTAAACAGAAAATTAAGAGAAAATATAAGAAATAAAGAAAATGTTGCCACATGAGGCCAAGTGTTTCAAAATGACATCAAACAGCATTTTTGTACATATCGGGCATGTCGATATAAAAGTTGGATCTACTATAAATCTACATAGTATGTATTGTACATATCAAGCATGTGTATTGAGTTGTACTGCACATTATGTTGTGCAAACTTGCAGCATTAAAGACTTGTGTTCCCTCTCCTTGAAGTCAAAGGAAGGAGCTGAGATGTCTCTGTTGGATTGTTTCCCAGAATACAAACAAATGTAGACGCAGAGGACACAGACGGATTGATAGTAGGACCAGACTGAATGATTTTGGAAAGCTCAGCAGGAGACGAGCCGCTTACATTTACAACCAGGACACACAGTCTTTAGATTCTCTGGAAGACAAAGCCTCTTTTTCCGGTCTCCTTCAGTGGAATGACACCGACGTGAAGGGCAGGGAGAACGAAGTGGACCTGCTGGTGTTTGGATTTGTATCTGTACAGCTAAGACATGTATGACAAGACGGATTCACACTATCTTTATCGCACATTCAGTGCTTCCCACTCAACAACAGCAGCCTGCGGCTCCACTCATTAAAATATGAATACACCCTTTCAAACAAAATGCTCACCAGAGCAGCGTTCCTGGCTGCACATATGATGCGTTTGCCATCAGCGGTCCATGTGCTGCACTTGACGAGGACCTCTTCGTCACACTCTGTAAACATGTCTCTCACATTGATTGTCTTCCACTCATTGGCAGACGACACCTGAAAGAGCTGCATACATACAGATCCGTAGTTAGATACAAATACTTGGGACAGACTTTACAAGCATCTAGTTTCATGGCAGTCACCTTGACGGTCCCGTCGTTGGAGGAAGTGGACACATAGGTGTCATCGGGGGAGAAACAGCAGTGGTTGACTGGCTCAAAGTGGCCAAACATGGTGTTCTGGGAGGATGGCTTGTTGAGGTTCCACAGCTGCAAAGAGAGAAATATAGTGAAAAAGAGATAGATAGAGAAAGACGACAGAAAGAGAAAGAGCAGCAGAGAAAGAGGTAGAAACAGTGTTTCCTCAACTTATATTGACTCTGCTGAATTCATAACTGTAGAGTCGCCATATTTTCTCGGCCAACTCTGTGAAATTAGAGTTCAGTTCGACCAAAGCATGTTTGGTGATTGTTGGAAAGACTCACAATGACAGTTTAGGTGAGCTTTATTTTGTTTCTGTCTAGTTTGGGTGAAGTGTTTTATGACGCTCGGCTACGTACAGCCGATCTCAACATAAACAAAAATACATGTGGATGATGACGCAAGCTGAACGGAAGGGGGGCGTACTCGGGCACCTTAGTGGAGATCTGCTCTCTCCAAGTGCCATTCTAGTTTAGTATGCAGTTACCAGTCATAATTTTGTTTTTATGAAAACTCAACTCCAGCTCCTGGTGTGCTCCACCGCTGTTTTGGAGGAAGCTTTAAAAGTCACATATTGTCTTTTTAAATAAATGCTGTGATGTGGATCTAACTTATGCCGATGTGAAGCGTAGTTCATGTGGATTTCAAAAAGTGTTTAATCTGAGAACAGAATGTGGTGCGGTGGTAAACAGAAAACAAACCTAGGAAACTTAAACAAGCTACAAGAGAGATTGGAGCTGAGATTAGCACTGTCGTCTCACAGCAAGAGGGTCGCAGGTTTGAATTCAGCTTGGGCCTCTTCTGTGAATTTACATGTTGGCGTGTGTTTTCTCTGGGTTCCTCCCACAGTCCAAAGACATGCAGGTTAGGTTAGGTCGGATTAGGCCTGTAGGTGTGTGTATGTGCGATGGGCTGGCAACCTGTCTAGGGCGTACTCTGCCTTCGCCCAACGCCAGCTGGGATCAGCACCCCCGTGAGCCCCAATGGGATAAGCGGTTGAAAATGGATGACAAAAAAACAAAAAAACAAAAATACACTTGCACACCTTGACATTCAAGAACTTGTCGTTAGAGCAGGTGGCCAGCAGGAGGCGTCGTGTCGTGTTGGTGAACTGACAGTGGTTGACCTGCTCTTCATGCTCCTCCTCAAAAACCCTCAGCAGCATGGCTCGCTCCACGTTCCACACCTGCAGTCAAGAGTTTTATGATAAAATGACTATTTAACTTGACTGTGGGGTGCTGCAATCAAGCTGGCCGTGATGGGTATGTCTGCTTACCTTGACTTTCCTGTCGCTGGAGCAGGTTGCTAGGAGACGGTCGTCAGGGGAGAAGGCACAGCAGAGCACCTCGTCGTCATGGGCCTGGATCTCTGTGAGCTTCTCACCTGTGTTGCTTTTAAACACCTGAGCGTAAAAGCAGTTATATTCACTTTAAGTACTGTATCACCCTTTAGTAACATATAGAATATCATCTGCCAATAAAAGTTGATCGCCCGCCACGCTGTCCACTATTTGGCTTCTCCATGGAAACCATTTGCCCTTCATGATTTGAAGCACACACACCTATACCCAGAGGCACTACAATAATAAACATGCTTTGATACCTTGAGTGTCTTGCTGGCTCCACAGGAAGCGATCCTGGCTCCATCCTGGGTGAAGCAGGCGGAGTAGATGGAGCCCTGGTGGGGGTGGATCACCAGACGGGACAGACTCTCTACACTGCTCTTATTCCTACATGAAAAAAAAAAACAAAATCTCAGTCCAACCTGGGATACACAGCCTACGATCACCATTTCTGTATTTTCTTTTTGTAAAATGTATAATAAGGCTGAGTATAAAGTTAATATACAGGTTATTGTTGTGTTGGGGGGAGTGTAGTCTGTGGGAGTTGGCTTGGGAACCGGAGGGTCACGGTTCAAGTCCCGACATGGACAAGAGTGAGTGTGAACTGGTGGCTGGAGAGGTGCCAGTTTCCTCTTGGGCACTGCCGAGGTGCCCCTGAGCAAGGCACCAAACCCCCAACTGCTCGGGGCGCTTGTCAGGAGCAGCCCCATCACTCTGACATCTCTCATTGTTGATGTTTGTGCGTGTGTGTTCGGGTCTGCATGTACCGTGTATAAGTTAACAAAGAGTGAAAAAATTGAATTTCCCTGTGGGACTAATAAAGGACTATCTTCTTCTTCTTTAGAAATACAGTATTTTGCACTGGATGAATCCAAATAAAACACCAACTGAATGTATTTATCTCCATAAAACACTTGATTGAATTGGAGAATCTGTTGCATTTGCATTACTCCATTTACTTGAGGCCCTGAAACACCAAGCTGACAGTCGGCTGAGCGTCTGTCACCCTAGTTTTTGCAATATACACAATAGCTGCGCAGGTTTCAGTGAAAGTAAGAGTTGATTTTTGTCAGTTTACATGACAGTAAAATAAACCTGCATCTAATTAATTTTGTTGTTCGTCACATACAATTTTAAATATATCCACAGATGCACAACAAGACGGATGCATCACTTGATTTTAACCTCATTATTAAAACATTCACACATCAGAAAAACACCACAGTAAACATTAGCCTGCTTGCATACAGCCAGTCGAAGTAGAGTTTCCCCGTGGCGGCTCGGTCCCGAGCTTGCAGCAGAGCCTGTCTGTAGACCTCGGAGGTGAACGGCTGAGACAGAGCGAGCTGCACCACGTCGGGGAACGGACGCTGCTCCAGCTGGTGGCCGTTCAGAGACAGAAACTCCTGGAAGTGACTGCGCACTTCACTGTTCTGGGAGGGACAGAAAATAAAGTCTGTTACACAAACAAGAAACTCATCAGGGCACATTATTCTTCACAAAGCACTCTAAGACGAGGACTTTCATCTTAATTAATAAGAATTTACTAATGTTAACACACTTTTTTATTAATAATTAGGAATTCTGTTCTAATCCTCTTTTTAACTTGTCCTTTTGTCTTACGCAATTTAAGTCAAAAATTTAGTTAATTTCTATTGACTGTTTTACATAATATACTCATATTTGATCTAATTTTTATATCTATGCCAAGGATATTTTACAAAGTATTTCTTTATAACTCATGCTATTGTCTTATCGCTATATTTTGCATGGACGTCACGTATCGATCTTTTATTATAACTGAAAACTCTGAGATGAACAGAGTCAAGACTTATTAGATAAAACAGATCTTGACAAACTGCATAATTTGCAGCTCTGAAAAAAAGGTAATAAATCACAATATATCACAAAATGTTTAAAATGGCAATAAGTCGTGAGTAAAGTATCATGATGATAATGTAACATGGCACTTCTGGTGATTCCCACCCTAAATAGGGGGGGGGGTGGGTCAGTCCGTAAGGGTTTGGGGGGGGGGGGGGGGGGGGGGGGGTTAAACCCCCCATGGGAGAAAGGGAGGTGGGGGGGGGGGGGGTGGGGGTTTACCTTTTGGCGATGGGGGGGGGGCCCGGGGGGGGGAGAAAAAACACCACTAGTTGGGGGGGTGGGGAGGGGGCCTCCCCCTTATTTTTACCTTTTTTTAAAAAAAATAAAAATAAATAAAAAATTATGAAAGAAAAAAAGGGGAGAAAAAAAATAACCCCAAATGGGGAAAAAAAAAGGGAAAACTATTTTTCTTCTTTCTAAATGTACATATATTTAAATCTTGCTGTTTTATTATTATATTTTTAAGTAATTGCATGATCATTTATTTTTATTGTGTTGTGATTTTGTTTTCTGTACTCAGGCCTCATTTGTAAATGAGATCTCAACCTCAATGTGATTTCCTGGTTAAAAAAAAGTATAATATGTAAAAGTCATTTACTCAGTGTTTTGTAACTGTCTTAGTAAAATATTTCCTGGTTTGTGGGTTGTTTTGTACATCATATTTGATTTTACCTGTAACTTGTGTATATAGACAACAAACATTTATTGGACTGGACTACTGATGAAATCTTCACAAATACTGGATACAAGATTTAATTATTACTTTGGCATAAAAATCATAATTTACTGTTGCCAGTGTCTTCTCACTATGGGAGTCACACAGCACAGCCCTGTGCTTCCCTGCTTGTGTCTGACAAACCATTTACCGATTATTAAATCGGCAACAATGAAAATTGGAAAGGGAACGGGGGACAGCTAAAACATGGAAGGGCAATAAACTGAAAACTGTTTTTAAATGAGATTAATGAGATGAATAGGCCTCACCCTCACCTGCTATCATTTCAGTCTTTGTAGTGACAGTGAAAAAAGCAGCGACTAACACTTACAATAACCACACTGGCCTTGTTTCACACATAGTAAAATTTTGTTGTCTGCTGACCTCTTTGTCCAGAATGGGGCCGTACTCCACATAGTCACTGATGAGATGAGCTGGACCCATGATCTGGGCCTTGATGCTGACCCAGTCCAGAGAAAACATGAGTGAGTACAGCTCCTAGACAGAGAAAGAGATAAGGTTATAATAGTTGAGTTGAGTAGTTGAACTAGCTAGTTTTCGCTAATTTTAGTTTAGTTTCAGTTTTTCAGAAAGTTTTAGTTTTAGTTTTTGTTGGGGGCCAGGTATAATGTCTCAGAAGTGTGCAGCTACTTTATAAAATACTGTGTAGGAATGGCTATAATGGACCCGAATTTCCCTCCGGGGATTAATAAAGGTTCATCTTATCTTATCTTATAATGTGTAAATCTTTTGATTTGTGAATCAACTTACAGTCTCTTTTGCGACCACATGCAAAAGAAAACTTGTCACCTGTAATTTCCTCCTGACCCCGGTCAGTTAATATTAGACCTGAGCTTGGTAGTTAAATAGATATTGATCTATGATAATATTTAAATCATGCTCTTCTTAACCCATTAAGACCCGATGCTACATTTGCACGTTTCTACCATTAAGACCGGATGCAACGCGCACATGTTTTCGACATTTTCAGTTCAGTATGATAATGGCATACTGTATAGTGACTATATATTACAGGCCCATTTTTTTTGTAAACTACCAATTAAGTCACAGTCACCCCACTTTCTGTTTTACACTGTGACATGAAAACTCATCACTGTTACAATAAGAACTCTGGGACATGGTGAGCAAGAAGGACAAAGATTGATAAATAAATGTGGGAAAAATAACACCCGACTCGGAGTAGAGCCGCTGCTTCTTTGCGTTGAAAGGAGCCAGTTGAGGTGGTTCGGGCATCTGGTAAGGATGCCTCCTGAGCGCCTCCCTAGGGAGGTGTTCCAGGCACGACCAGCTGGGAGGAGACCCCGGGGACGACCCAGGACTAGATGGAGAGATTATATCTCCACACTGGCCTGGGAACGCCTCGGGATCCCCCAGTCAGAGCTGGTTAATGTGGCCCGGGAAAGGGAAGTTTGGGGTCCCCTGCTGGATCTGTTGCCCCCGCGACCCGACCCCGGATAAGCGGTTGAAGATGAAGATGAAGATGAAGATAACACCCGGTGTCACAACAATGTTCAGTTAAATGTTATGTTATTACATCAGGGACAGCTCTGTATAGGCTAACGAAAACTTTACAACTCATTCGTTTAGTTTTTAAGCACAATTATAACTAGTTGTTAAATTAAATGACAGAAATTTGTAAAATGAGAGTGTGTGTGTCACCTGGGAAAGGTTGGCTTTGGCCATGTGGTAGGTCAGGAATCTGATCCAGTAGAGACATTCCTCATCTCCTGAGGTTGGAGGACCGTCTCTGTAGTGCTGCTGGTACTGATGCACCACCTTATTGTGGAGGCTCTGAAACACAAACACATATACATATACACATATACAGTATATTTGCTCACTTAAAGGTCTAGTGTGTAAGATCTGGCGACATCTGTCATGCATTAAACGTGTAGGAAAACTACGGTGGCTAACAGGAAAACACGATTGGACCTCTCTAAAGCTAGTTGTTGTAAGAGCGGCATAGGTCATTGTGGGAAGTGAGTGGTGAAGCACAAGAGAGAGCGGCAGCGAATGTGTGCAGCGGAGAAGAAGAGTTAGAATATCAAGTGAATATACAGTAGAAGTTGCAGTTTAGGCAAAATTAAATGATGCAGCCCCTAAAGACCAACAGAGGATTCCAGTGTCTTGTTTCACAGCAGCTGAGTGGAGTGACAGGGTTAACTCAAATCAACTTAACATCCAAACTCACCTCGAGCTGGGCGCGATTCTGCTCCACCAGGAAGTCCAGCTGGAGGTCATGGAGGTAGTACAGGTAAGGTTTATTGTGACTGTCCACAAAAAGCAGAGACTTGTTGACAAACTCCTCGAGAATGTCCTCCACCTCCTCCGGCTCCAGGTCCCACAGGACAGACAGTACCTGGAGGAAGGAATAAAAACACTGTCGCCTGAGCGTCTTTGGAGCGGTGGTCCATTTCCTTGTTTTTCTTTCTGTAACCTGACAATCTGTCCAAATACTGGAACATAGAAGGGTGTAGTGTTACATCATGTACAAGCAACATATATGTTTGCTTGTGCATGTTTTGGGTATGTAAATGGTTGAAACCGACAATTTTCTTAAATAAGTTCAGTTCAGTTTTGGAAAAAATTAAGAGGGTTGTGACTATAGCGCTTGCTGTGCAGCCAAACCTTTGCAGGGATTTTGATGTCCTTCTCAATCACAGTGAGGTCCTTGTAGAGCTCTCGGTGTTCATCAGGTAGGACTTCAATGCTCGCAGCCATGGCCTGGTCGAGGGCGTCGTAGTCGTAAGACGACGACTTCCTTATACGCTTGAACTGCTTCTGCTGCAGCTGGCGGAGGTAGTAGCGCCAACGGTTGGGTTTCTCTTTGAGCAGAGCCCCGATCAGGGACACCACCAGAGGGGAACCTGAGATGGTGGCATAGAGAGGCAGAAAAGTAAGTGTGTGTGTGTGTGTGTGTGTGTGTGTGTGTGTGTGTGTGTGTGTGTGTGTGTGTGTGTGTTAAAGCAGTGGTTTCCAAAGTGGGGTCAATGGACCCCCAGGGGTCCTTGAGGCATTCCCCAGCAAAAAGAGGAATCATTTATTCTCACAATGAGTGAGTCCGTATCATGCATAATATTATTACTACTTACGTTTATTTATTTTACTAAATGTATCTTTTATTGTTATTTCTTGGGGGTCCGTGGTCTAATTTATGTCAGTTTAGGGGTCCTTGATGTGAAAAAAATTTGGGAACCAAAGTGTTAATGGCATAATATGGGAGCAAAGGCATTATAGCCCAATAAAACACAAGATGTGAACCTGCAAGAAGACAACTTGATTGATATTTTCCGATGCTATTAATGGGTGATTTACATTACCAGTTTTAGTAAATGCAGAATTAAAATTTGTCTTTGTTTTCTTTCATAATGCTAATAATGACAATAAACAATATTTTAGATCTACCTGCCAAATTGTATATGTAACATACTGTACACCTATACTTGATATTGTGAAAAGCATTATGGATTGCATGAACAGGACGTTTCAGTTTACAGACCTTTGCATTCTCTGACAATGCTCCGAGCCTCCTCAGGAAGTCCACGGACTTCAGTTTCAGTGTACAGAGCGAGGATCTCCAGTCCTTTGTTTTCATCCAGACCACTCGCAACTTCCACCTCATATTTGGCACCTACAAAATAATAGCAAAAGTACATACCATATGCTGTATATAAGAAGTAGACGTAGTCACTGTGACGTCACCCAGTGGTTTGTGGACAGCCATTCTGAGGCTGAGTTCGTTACTTTGGCCATCACCATCCTGGTTTTATTGCAACCAGAAGTGGAACAAGACTAAGACATTTTAGGCAGGCAAAATTTTACTTTCATGAACTGAAAACACACTGTGAAAGGGTTGAAACTGTGAGACGAAAACATGGACAACTCCCAAACCGGACAACGCCGTGGTAGCGGCCTGTCAATCACAAGGTAGCCACGCCCTAAAGCATCCCCTGCTTTATGGTCTATTTAACTCTACATAGGACCATAGTTTACTAAATGAACATCATAGCTAGCTGCATTGAAGAAGATTTGAAACTACCAATTGAGACCATAAACTCATGTTTACAATGTTTACTGAGGTAATAAATCAACTGTAGGGTCATTTTCTCATTGACTTCTATACAATCAGATCACTTTTTGCAACCAGAGGAGTCGCCCCCTTCTAGATATTAGAAAAAAATACAAGTTTAAGGCGTTTCAGCATTGGCTTCACTTTTCAGACCTGGAGCTGCCCACTGGTACCTATATTTGTAACACTGTAACAGACTTTTTCATTGTAAATAAAAATAATTTATTCAAATTTATGTGTATATTGAGTCCAGAGTAAAAATAATTGAGCACATACCACTAACAGAGTCAGCGAGGCTTCTGTTTCTGGTGGTCAAAAGTATCCGACAGTGGATATCAAACGCCTTCAGCACTGTGCTGTCCCAGATGTCATCAAGAATCAGCAGAGATCTGAAGCCCAAACAGACACAGACAAGTGATCAGAGACAAGAAAACTACGAAAGTGTTCACCACAGCGCCTACAGTACAGTGGCTAGTGTTGTGGCAGATTAATATTCACAAGCTCGTTACAGAATCACCACATGTAGACACAGTTGAATAAAACATCAGCTAGTCTCTTTGCAGTTATCACTGCAGCAATACCATTTCTATTCCGGTTCATGCACCCATTTGTGTTTTATCATTTACAAACGACATCCAAATGACATCTACTGGAAAATTTCCCAGAACTAAATATACTGCCATCACTTGTATGTGTTTGGTTTAATAAATAAATGTAAACCTGTCTTTTAATTCAGAGTAATGCCACCCATGGGTTTCATGTTTTTATTCTCTTATCAATTTTTCTGTATTTTAAAGAAACAGTATTTCAGGGGATCTATTGGCAGAAATGGTTTAAAATTAGGGCTGCTCGATTATGGCAAAAATCAAAATTATTCTGGTCAATGCTGGGATGACGATTTACACAATTACTCATTGACTTTGGAAACATCATATATTTGGAAAGGACATTTTGCAGCCTTCATTTTCAAATTAAATGCATCAATCTGGCGGACTTTTAGAGCAAAATTAAGAGCCGTTTATCTGCAGTTAACTAGCGGATATCTTGTTTTCATAATCGCTGCAATTGAAATGTGTATAATCACCTGAAAACTAAGAATCATTGTGTATTTGTTAGCTTACAATGAGCCCTTCATATCTATATAGGGAGCAGGCCCTCTTCACAGAGTCCACCATGTTGCTACGCCATGTTTCTACGGTAGTCCAAAACGAAAAAACCAAACACTGACTCTAGAGAAAGCTCTTCATGTTTATACGCTACCTGAGGTAGCCATAGGTCCAACCGACACACTTGTAAAACTGTGGCAACGTGCGCCACAGAGTGAAAAACCGTGGCATAGCCAGTAGTGTTATTATGGTAAGGATGATCTCTGAGTGAGGTGAATGGTGTTACCACGGATTTGTACTCTGTGGTTCCCGTTAACGCAGTCTTGGAAACGGAGGAGTGAGCAGAGGGATGCTCAGTTCATCTGCAACCACACCACTAAAAGTCAACAAATCCCACACATTATTCCTTTAACATATTGTACGGTTTTAATCTAGCTTTTTACTGCTACCAAACATTTCATTTACTGCTGACTGTTTAGATCTTGAATAACAGTAGTGTTTTTGTTTCATCATTTATCTGGTTACTTCAACAAATTTTGCAGAAAACAATGGATTCTTGTCTAAAATCAAATAAAGGAGTGGTATCAAGTATGCTGTTGCTGCTAACTGTTCTCCATATCGCTATTTGTTTTGCATTTATTACTTTGCATTGCAGTCGAATTTGAATTACAGTCATATCCATCTAAAAAGCACAATACTGATCATGTTTATGTGAACATGTTGTAACCTTGGATATCTGCGCAGCATGAGGAAACGCAGGCGCTCCTTGGCCTCGTCCAGAGAGTTTGGGGGCCGGTGGAGGGACTGAGAATCCAGGCCCTGCTCCAAACGGAAACACAATGACTGGATCTTCACCAGTAAATCTGGTTTATCCAGCTGGCCGATGGACAGCCAGTGGATGCCTCCAGGAAAGCACTCTGCAGGTGGAAGAAGAGGAGAGGGAAGAAAGAGGCATATCAGAGAGGAAAGAGATGAGGAGAACAGACAATCGGGATGAAAATCAGTCCAGTGTTACAAGAAACGTTCCATAGTTTCAAAACAAGGCATGCAGATAAGGAGTGTCAGCCAGTCAAAGATTAGTCACCTTCGATGAGTCCGTGGTGTCTGACAGCCTCAGCAGCCACGACGGATTTACCCGAGCCAGCCATGCCGTAGACGGTGACCCAGCCAGGCTCCTTCTGCAGCCGGTAGAGTTTCTCCCTGACACGGTTCACAAGCTCTGGTCTGCTGACAAACACCACGGGCCTCTGTGGTACGCCGCCTTCACTGAGCACCGTCTGGACTGTTGGACAAACATGAAAAGGATTGACAGACAAGACCTTAATCAAAAGCATTAAGATAATAAGATCTGACAACTTTAATAAGTGTAAGTGAAGTTTTCAACCTCTCATGTTACCAAAATGACACTTTAGAAAATAAAAAATTGAGTTTTCAAGATGCTGCATAGACTGTCAAACAGTGGGCAACTGCTGAGGCCAATGCTGAAGTACATTAAACTTGCATTCTTTCTAACAGCCAGCAGGGGGCGACTCCTCTGGTTGCAAAAAGAAGTCTGATTGTATAGAAGTCTATGAGAAAATTATGCAAATTTTCACTTAAATTATTACCTAAGTAAACATTGTAAGCATGAGTTTATGGTCTCAGTCGCTAGTTTCAAGTCTTCCTCAATACAGCATGATGTTCATTTAGTAAATTATGGTCCCATTTAGAGTCAAACAGAGCATGAAGCAGGGTATACTTTAGGGCGTGGCTATCTTGTGATTGACAGGTCGTGTTTTTGTCTTACAACTTTAACCCTATTACAGTGTGTTTTCTGTTCATGAAAATTAATTAAAACATTTTTGTCTGCCTAAAAATGTCTTATTCAGCATTCGGTTGTACGTCCTCTTATGTCACCACTGGCTGCAAAAAAAACAAGATGGCGACAGCCAAAATGCCAAACTCAAGGCTTCCAAAACGCAGTCCACAAACCAATGGGTGATGTCTCTTTGACTACGTCCACTTCTTACATACAGTCTATGCTGTCAACATACTTTTTTACCTCATTTTGTATTGAACATATCTGACCACAATGGCATGTAAAATTTTGTCCTCCAACACTCAAGGACTCCCACGACAGCACAAACTCCATTCTCTCCACTGGTGAAAACAACCACAGCGCCCCTTTCTCACCATAAGGTGTGCAGCCATTAGTGGAGCCTTTGTGTGCATCAGGTAACATGCAGGGTATGTCATCATACAGCAGATTGGCCAAATCATTGTATGCCTCCTTGACCAGGGCGTTGTAGAAGGAGATGTAAGCCCGGTTGTCCTTCCTCAGCAGCAGTTCCAACAGAGCCACAGCCTGATCCTTCCTGGTGGGCTGAGAGAGAGACATTAGAGATGAGACATACACTTTATTATATGCTTACATGCTGCTATTTTGAAGATTCTCATATCAGCTGGTGAAAACAAAAATGGTGTGTTTGAATATTTCTGCATACTGAGGTCCCTAATCAGTGTTGGAATTGCAAATATTGTCTTTTGTCAATGTGTCCCTCTGCCAAGACACGAAAGACAGTAAACTGAATATTTTTGAGTTGTGGACAAAACAAGACATTTGAGGACGTCATCTTGGACTTAACAAAAAATGTATCAACATTTTCCACCATTTTCTGACATTTTATACTGCAGACTAAATAACTAACTGATTAATCAAGAAAATTATCAACAGATTAAATCAACAACGAAAATAATCTTTAGTTGTTGCAGCACTACAGCATGGATGATGACAAAGAGGGCAAGATTACATGAAAAAAAAAAACAATTTTACAACCAATGAAATCTTAAAGAAAAGATGCATCCTAATAATATTTGGTGTTAAATATGTGTGAGTCAGTTTTGGAAAGAAGCAGCAACATACCAAAAAACCCAACATGTCAAATAACATTGGTTCCAAATCAAGAGTAACTCCTCCTTCACCTTCCCACCATGAGCAGAGGCTCACCTGTGTCCTGACTCTCTCCTCCTCATCCACAGTCAGCACACCGTCACTGATCATGTGGTCCATGAGGTAGGACGGCTTGATGTCCTCCTCCAGTCTGTGGCGAAAGCGCAGCAGACAGCTCCGCGCCCCTTCCTCCAACGCCATCTCTGCGCCAAACGCCAATCATGCAGGGTTCCTGTTACTGCAAAAATTAATAGTGTGATTACACTATACAGCCAAAAGTATGTAGACCCACAACCATTACAGCCATGATAAAAAAAAAAATACCAGAATTATGTACAGTAATATACTTCCATAAAAACCTCCACTCTTCCAGGAAGGCTTTTCAAGACATTTCAGAACATGGCAGCAGGGATGTTCTCCTGTTCAGCCTCAAGAACATTATGAGCAAATATACCTCTGTCTTTTTCAGAGTAACGCCCTTCTAACACAATCAAGTTCTTCCACACTAAACTGGGAAAGCTTTACCCACCTCACTTTGTGCACAGGGCCACTGTCATGCTAAGGCAGTAAAGGGCTTTCCCCGAACTGTTGCCAGACATCTGCAATATCCTTGTATGCTGCAGTGTTAACATGCAAACATGCAGCATGCATAGACAAAATCCCAGGTTCAGATCCAGACCTTTTTTGCAAGTATATTTTCCTACAAATACTTTAAAAATGACATACTAGGTGCTGAAATGATTAGCCAATTAATTGAGCGAGAGAAAATTCATCTGCAACTATTGTGATAATTCATTAATATTTTTCTTTTAATTGTAAGAGGATAATTTTTGACATTTTATGGAACAAACAATTAATCATTTCAGAAAGCAAGCAAGTGTTCAGATGTATATGATGAACAGCCCCAACATTATGGGTGTGAAAAAAAAAATCAATACAGCATAGTATCGCGATATTTTGTGTGGTAATACACATATGTCAAGAATTGATCTTTTATTATACAATATACTTCTTCACTTCTTAACGATCCGACAGCTGCTATTCTGTATTTCAGAGGTTGTAGCAGGCTCAGCCTTAAAGGTAGACAGAAAATACTGGCACAATATGAAACTAGAAAATCAAAGGAATCGATTGGCACCAACTGTGTGTTAGCTTGTCTGGAAGAACATAAGACAACTCCCAAAGTTATGGTAAATTTTGACAAGGAAAAATTAGCAGGGTCATTTTCAAAGTGGTCTCTTGACCTCAAGATATGCAAATGCCAACTCTGAGATAAACAGAGTGAAAACTGTATGCTATTAGATAAAACAGATGTTGATAAACTGCATAATTTGTAGTCAGCAAATGTAGTAAATTGCAATATATCTCATCACAATATGTTTAAAATCACAATAAGACCGTATCGTGACTTATTGCGATAATATTGTATCAGGGTTGACTCTGGTGATTGCCACCCCAAGCTAAAATACACAAAAGTATACAGACAGACACTTCAATTGTACTTGAATCTATGAGCTACAAACAAATACAAAAACAGGAACCTGAAGATCCTGAAAGTGAAAATACACAACAGCTTATCAGCTGGTCTGACAGGCCTCACCAAGGTTAAAATCCACAACACAGAAGTGACATTTCAGCAAAGTTTAATCAGTCTTCATAATATTTTATTCTCAAGTAATACAGTCAATGTTTAGCTAGGTTACCCACCTGGTAAATATAGCGTTTATCAGTTAATTTCTCCTGAATAACAGCAGTAGAAAGGTGTGAGCAGTGCACAGCTACTTTGACACAGATCTGTAGTGTCGGTCAATGAATGTGAAAGTGAATAACTATATCTGTGACTGTGCTTTCATACTGTTTCGTGACCTTTCATCTTATCACTCACCTACGTTAGTCTGGCACACTTTGCGCATTTCAATACTTGTCTCGACAAGTTTACTCACTGTGACTTGGCTGGCAAATGAAACAAAGAAACCTGTAGATACTCACGAAAATCTTCTTCTCTTTGTCCAAACGGGTATTAGTTAAACTGAATATGGTTGTAAGTCACGTTTCAAAAAATCCAATGAGTAAAAAGACAATTTATTTCCCTGTTAACGTTGTACTACACACCTAATTTTTAAAGAACGGAGCTTCCTGATTCACAAGAAAAACAAGCAACTACCCGGTGTGAAGCAGCCAATTGTGTGGCCGGATTTGAACCACGTGACTGGTGAGGTCATGCATTTCACAAGCCTGTAACTGGGCAAACTGATGCTGCTTTCAATGACTACTCCTTTACTCGGAAATAAATGTGTTCGTTCATTTATATGCCTTTTTTATCCTGCTTTTTTTTAAATTACGGTAGCCCTTTATTAATCTGTAATTAATTTCAGAAAATGTTATTATGTTTAGCGCTTTTCTTCCAAATTTGTGACTCAACCTCAATGCTTTCCATCAACTAAATTTTACTTACTTGAAATACAATATTTTGTTGTCTGAAAGTTTTGAATTACGATTTTCGGACTACAATTAAAGTAACATTACTGCCTAGTGACAGAGATGCATGTTATTGCACAGTACAGTGCAATGCACTGATAATGCAATTATAAGTAGCCATAAATAGATGAACTTATCCCCCTGTTTACAAGTTTTTTGCTATATTTTATATTTAATACAGTCTCTGAAACATGTAAATAATGAGTAAAGTTTGTCTGCCATACATCATTATAATTAATCTGTTTAGTATATCATTTTGAAAATGCAGTTTATTTTTCTCTTTTTTTCCTCTCATCTCCCAAATGTTTGAGTCTGTCATTTGTCTTTCTTTACTATACGTGAAGACTTCAGTGTCTAACATTGTACCATGTCTTTTCTTAACAAAAGTTTTAAAATAAAATAAAAAGATTATTATATTATAATGCTGTAATTAACTTAACTTCCCTCCCTTAGCTTCAATAGCAACTAATCAGGGGTAATCATGGCAAAAATCAGTTTCATTTCTTGTAAAAACAAATAATCCCTCTGCATTATTATGCATTACATTTTTAGTTTATTTCGTTCTATACATTTAATAATGTACAGCCTTGTAACTAGTAAAAGGCAACAATTTAGGCAAATTTATGTTTAAAAATCTACTGTATTACATTGCTGTTGTATGACTTTAAAGACGAAGTGTATTTCAAGAGTATTGTGTGATAACTGCACTTGCTGCCACACAACTTTGTAAATGTTGATAACCCTCCTTCACTGGGGTTTATTGAACTTATGCACATTCCAGCTCAGTCCTAAAACAAATATTTGATGCACTTTGAGTTAGTGCATACAGTAAGTGCAGTTTCATTTTTGCATTTTGGTTATGTGCTTCACTCATGATTATGATGTTTCTGACAATGTGGAAGGTAGGCCATGTACGAGACCACATTATGCCAATTTACTTTTCATATTATACAGTCCTACACAAACACTGACAAGCCAACATTCAGTAATGCATATGTCAAACATTAGATTTGTTCTAGCACTTCCTCAAATAAATGAAAACGTGGTCACTTTTCTTTAAAAGTTTTATTATATTAACTGTGGTACAGAAGAAAAGAACAACAAATTCCCCCACTTTCATGTAAACCTTTGTAAAAAAGTACATAACATAGCTTTTCTTTGTGCATCATTGGGTCCACTGGAAACTTTTGGACACAAAATCACTTTAAGTTTAGCACCTTTCATTTCCCCACAGGTTCTAACAGCCAACACAGCAATACTGTAACTACAGTACCTCAAACATAACAAACATAGCAACTAAATCAATATAACAAGTATTCCACTGGCAGAGAATAAGCAAAAGTATTAAACATACAAGCGACAACTAATTACTCAAGTAAAAACAAACTATTTAACCCCAACACAAAGCTACTCATGCAGAACATGGTTCATTTTTTTTTTGCAAAGTTAATATCCCAAACAGTTTTTTTTTTTTTTTCTACTTCAATTTTTTTATAACACTAGAGGATTACAAACATGAAGTTCAGGTCGCTGGCTGATAAAGACATTAAAGGGATAATAATCAAAAGGACTAATTCCATTGAAAATGGATTGAAAGTGATTTGCATTATGTTCAAAGGTGGTCATAGTTAGCTGTATTTAAACTATATAGTTACTTTAAAATCTAACAGATAAATAACATACATAAGGAATCTGATGTGCTACTTTTCTAAATATATATGCATCTTCCTCTTTGCTTCATAAAGCTTACTGTATGTTTGAGACATACTACTGTTTTGCTCTTTTCCCTCTCCACAATAACAGGAGTCTGACTACAGACACATTTAAAATGCAGGGATAACTATTAGGTTCAGGAAGGATCGATGTAACACTGGTTTTCTGCTTTTTAGAGCATTTCTCACAAAAGGATGCAGGTCACATTAAATGTCTACTGCATAGCGCTTACACAGCACTGCCTTCACTGCTAAATGTAGCGATAACTACATTTGCAAAGAGAAGAAGCCAAGCCCACTATGGGAAGTACATTAACCTGTGCGAAGCAGTTGCACTGCCTAGCTATCGTAGTACCTCCTTAGCTTTAGCTTTGTCTAGTAGCAAAAAGACTCCTTACACTGTGCACGAGCCAAACTTTGGTTTTACTTGGAGGTAACCGAGTCCTGAGCGGTGTCCTGAGGAGGGTTTGCTGCTGGTGGGATGCTGCTGTGCGTCAGCTTCCTGATGATATCTGCGTAGAAAGGTCCATAGACGCTCTTGTTGTAGTTGACCAGGGAGATGAACTTTGCTCCCATCGATGCTAGTTCAGGCTTGATAGCAGTCAAGCCAGCTGGTACCTGTTCGAGTTTGACCTGGGGTTTAGGGTCAAAGATAAGTGCCACAAAGTACTGCTGCACACGATCCTCTGCACAGAAGAAATGGAAACGACAGGTTGGAGAATGCCAAACAAACATCTATGTTTGAGTAAAAAGGAAAACAATAGCCCAACACAAGGCTCAAATTAGCACGTAGCACACTCCTTCTTACCAACAAGAGTGCGGATGGGATTGTCCTTCTGAGTGATGCTGCAGATCTGGCCTGTGAGGGTGGTCTGCAGCGCCGGGCTCAGGGCAGGGTAGCTCCTCTCTGTTAAAGACTTGTTGAGCTCACAGCAGATCTGTGCACTGACGCCCTCTAGTGCCTCTTCAAGGTTAAAGTGCCTGCAGATACATGAAGAGGAGAGTTCTGGTTCGAGCTGCTGTTTCACATCAAATAGATACTGTAGTAAATAACCTGTAACAATAAGTTGTATGTTTGACTACTACAAGAACATATTAGGGTCATTGTAGGTTTAAAAAAATAAAGAAATTACAGAGATGGGCGAGGGGGTAGAGAAAAAACTCAAAATTTCCAAGACTAAAGCAATACATTTACAGGAAAAATACATTAATAGTCTGAGATTAAAGTGGGAAATTAAAAAAACAAACAAAAATGCCCTCACCAATTCACAAAAAAAATAATGAAAAATAAATATGCTCTAAGATTAAGTCACAAATTTACAAGAAAAAAATCAGAAACTTGCAATATTATGAATTATTAAGTCAAATTTATGGGGAAAAAAACTTGAGTATTCTGAAATTCAAGTAGCAAATTTAGGTGAAAAATCTCATAAATTTCCAAGAAGAAAAAAAAAATTAAATACTCTAAGATTATAGTCATAAATTTACAAGAAATCAACTCTGAGAACATGTGCCACAGTGCAAAATATATTTTATATACGTTATATATTGTAGTGGCTCTCCATCATATAGTCATAGACATAGCCTCACTCAGTTTTCAAAGTTTTTTTTTCTCGTAAATGTGCGATTTTATAACCTTGCAAATTTGTGAGATTTCACTTGTAAATTTTCCACTTTAATCTCAGAGAATATCCTTTTTTTTTCTCATAAATTATGACTTTAATCTTGGAAATTCGCAATCAGTTGCATGTTTGAATACTACAATGGCATAATAGGGACATTAGAGGGTAATAATCCAAGACAAAACTCAGATTTTACATGATTAAAACAATAACTTTACAAGTTACAAAACTGTGGTTAAGAAAATTAGTGGGGTATTTTTGTTTAATGTCAGAGAATATCCAGGTTTTCTTCTCATAAATTTCAGACTTTTTTCTCTGAATATTACAGATTGTGGATTTAAGATGGATAAAAAAAGTTAACTGACGGGCGGTGCATCCCATCCAGCAGTACACTGATCATCCTCTTCAGGCGCTCGGACAGTGATGGCAGACCCTGGATAGGATCTCCAATGGTGCTGTGGATAATGAGCAGCACCTCGTTCACCGCCTGACACTGCTGGAGCCGCCACTGAATCTCTCGCAGACGCATTTCATCATTTATCAAGGTCTAGAGAAGAAACAAAAAGAGACTTAAGAATAGTTTGACATTTTTGCTGACATACGCGATACATGTCTTTTTCTCTCTCAGTCTACATGCACAAATTCAAAACCCAAACTCACCTCAGGCAGTGGGCTCTTATCATAGTCCCATGTGAGCATGTAGAGAAAGGCAACGTTGAGGACCTTAAAGGGCCCAGGCACCAGTCGCTCTCCTTTCCCTGGACCGCTA
Source organism: Pterois miles (assembly GCA_947000775.1). Classification (NCBI taxonomy): domain Eukaryota; kingdom Metazoa; phylum Chordata; class Actinopteri; order Perciformes; family Scorpaenidae; genus Pterois; species Pterois miles. The sequence continues at coordinate 9,379,282 of CAMQGK010000549.1, forward strand.
GTCTGTTCTTTGGGGGTGATGGTCCACAGCTCATCCACTGCTGACTTGATCCACGAGGTGGTGTGCTCCAAAGCATCTGAAGAAGTTTATCACAGTCATACAGGTTGAGGAGTTAGTTTTTAATACTTTTTTGACAATAAAAGGAAATGATTTGTTCATGCCACTGAACAAATATCTGACTTAACTGAAGTATATTTTCTATTACATGGCAGAAAACACATTTACTAAGTACCTGGTAACAGAAGTGATAAAACATACAGTATTGAAAGCTATAGAGGGAAATACGTCCTTGTTCACTCACTGGGTAGTTTGTCCAGGATGCTCTGAAACTTTTCCCTCTCATATTCGACACTATGCCTCTGCAGCAGAGGCCTCAGGTTATCAATTGTAAAGTTGACCATGTCCGCCTTCATCAAGTCCAGCACACGGAAGATGTCCCTGGTGTGTAAAAAACATAGACTGTGTATAAGAAGTGGCTGTTGTCACTGTGTTGTTTCGTGGACTGCCGTTTCGAAGACTCGGGTTGGGCATTTTGGCCGTCACCATCTTGACACGAGAGGGTGGAGCTTATTATTGAATGAAACATTTTTAGACATCCAAAACTGTTACAATTAACTTTCATGAACTAAAAAACACACTGTGAAAGGTTTAAAGTTGTAAGATGAAGATTGGAGAATGGTGTGGGTGTTTTCACCAGTGGAGGTGGTGCTGTCGTGGGAGTCACTGAGTTTTGGAGGACAAAATTTCATATGCCATTTTGGTCATTGTGTTCAATACATCATGAGGTAAAAACGTATGTTGGCAGCATAGACCGTATGCAAGAAGTGGATGTAGACAAGGAGACATCACCCATTTGGAGGCCTGGAATTCGGCATTTGGGCCGTTGCCATCTTGGTTTTTTACAACCAGAAGTGACATAAGAGGAAGTACAACCGAATGCTGAATAAGACATTTTTTTAGGCTTACAAAAAGTTATAATTAAAACACACTGTGGAAGGGTTAAAGGTCTAACAAAGGACCAAAACATGGACAGCTCCCAGACTGGACAATGTCAAGGTTGTGACCTGTCAATTGTAATGTAGCCACGCCCTAAAGCATCCCCTGCTTTATGGTCTATCTGACTCTAAAGGGGACCATAATTTACTAAATAAACATCATGCTGTATTGACAAAGACTTGAAACTAGCAATTGAGACCATAAACTCATGTTTCCAGTGTTTACAGGGGAAATAAATCAAGTGAGAAGTAGGCTCATTTTCTCATAGACTTCTATAAAATCAGACTTCTTTTTGCAACCAGAGGAGTCTCCCCCTGCTGGTTATTAGAGAGAATGCAGGTTTAAGGTGCTTCAGCGCTGGCTTCACTTTTCAGACCTGGAGGTTGCTGACTGGTCCAGAATTAAATATCTCAACAACTACTGGACGGATTGCAAAGAAATCTGATTCTATAAATTTAACTTGCCTATATTGTAAAAAGTCATAATGCTGATTATCCCTTCACTTTTCATCTAGCGCCAACCAGAACTAAATTTGACTTTGTCCAGTACTTAGGTTGACGGGAGAGTCATCAGTTTTATGAGCATTTTGTCATAAACCTGTTAGACGTCAGCATGTTAGCATTAAGCTCAAACCGCCGCTGTGCCAGTAGCATGGCAAGTGTAGTCTTGTTAATATGCTTACTACTCAGCAATACAGCAATAAAATATTACTGGGGCTGTCCTTGAGCAAAGAAATTATCAGTCGATTTTGTTAATTAATCGAAGTGATGCTTTAATTGACAGATCGGCTGGTCATAAAATAATGTTTTTAAATACTTTAAACACCATGTGTACGTACCTGAACAGTGTCACTATGTTATCTGGGCTTTCGCTGAGCTTTTTAACATCCTCATCCCGAACTGGTGCACACATCTTGCCCATGGTGGTGATAATGTAAGAGGCAAGTCCCTGGATGTCTACAGCATCATTGTCAGCCTGCTGACGAATCAGGTCTATGTCCAGCACCTCCATAATCTGGGTCCGCATCCGATTGGCACCCGGATTAAGGAATGAAAGTAAAATCTGTCCCAAGAGGAAAATGATAACAAGCATTAGTTGTAACTTAATCAGCTGTTACTGTTTTTCAGCATATACCAGTCACAACAGAGGTGATGGAGTTAAAGGGAAGCAGACACAAAAAGGATCTTTAAAATGTGAGAGGACTGTTGTATGGATCACACTGCAAATAGATGTCAATGAAAATCAGAGCTATAAAGTCATTTCTGCAGATCTAGTGAAGCAGTAAACATCACACTGTGTACGCTGACCTCTCTGATCTCCTCCAATAATCTGATGGCGTGCCCATACTCAGGCGGTTCGTCGTTCAGCTCGGACTCCAGGATATCCCAGAAGGCATTGTGGACATTATCTCGAACTATCTTCCATAAACTAAAACCATAAAAAAAAGAAAGAAATGGAGGATTTAGGTTAATCAGGAAAAACATCCAAGTTTGGAATGGACTTAGGTAGGGATGACGCACAAAGTAAATAACTAAATAATTGACATTTTAAGAATTAAAAACACCATAAAGCATTGACGCACAGAAGCATTGAAGCATGCCAATGAGCACAGAATGTCTGTGTATTGCGCACGGCGGCTGCGTACGATTATTTCAGACTCGTGACCCAAAAAAATCCCAGAGCTGCAGGTCAGCTGAGTTCAATTCTTGTAACTGGTTTATTGACATTTTAATTCTCCAATTCTGTAAAAGTGTACGGTTGATATGTGCCTCCGTTATCACTGCAGGACCAAAAGAATTAGTGACTGTGTGAGTGTTGGTCTCTGTTCATCTCCATTTCCTTAGAAAAGCAAAATCTGTAATCTTATGCAAATGTCTCAATCAATCCTCAATCCAAAACTCAAAATTTATTGACCAAAGATGGATATTATCATTTCCAATATTTATCTAACAAACTATTCTGCTTCAGTCCATATTTGTTGGCGTTTAGCCTTTCAAAAACATTTTCATTGTGGTCAAAACTGTTCTTCTCTCCCACTTGTGACACACAGGGAAGACCTGAGGTAGTCTAGCTGCAATCCAAATAACTGGCTAGTTATTGTATATTCACTAAAGACATTTGATTTAATTAAAAAGACTGGATCCTTTAAAGCTTCAGTAGGCAACAAGTTTTTAGCATCACTGTGCAGAAACTCCATAGTAACTTTTCAACATATAATTCAAGTGTTCTGAGAGAAAACTAGACATCTGCACCTCCTCATGACTCAGTTTTTAGGCTAAAAAGCACTACAGCTTTAATCTGCTGAAACACTTCACTCAAATTGAGAATTTTGGGAGAATTATTTTTTTTTATGGTCAAAATATGATGACAGACACGCAGAGCTTCATCCGGAAACCGCTATAGAAGTTTAATAAAAAAATAAATACATTTTTTTAAAAAAGACAGTCGGTAGGCTACAGCCCTAATTAAAATACAACAGCTTGTTTCTGTTTTGGAGCAAGCACTGAGCAATTTGAGTGGAGCGACTTTGAGCTGTGGGCTCTGTGAGCTAGCCAACGGGACACATACAGCCTCCATTCACACATGATGGGTATCGATTCTCCACTGGTATTGGTACTAGCATTGTAATTTACATACCCAGCCCTACTGACAATCCACAAAACATGATCAGGGTGTGCCAGATCATTTACATCATAGTATACCTGTCCTGAGGTAGGCTGTCTGGTTCAAGATGGAAGTTGCGGTTCACAATGATTTCATGGGCAATGCTGAGATTGGACAGGTCTCTTGCAGACTCCATGACTTCATCCAGGGTTAAGGTTTTGGGTGGACTTGCTGTGGGAGCCAAATATTGAACAAGCTTTGTAAATAGATGAATGAAAGAGCTTAAACCAAAAAGTGCCTGCCTAAGACTCGTAGTGAAGCCCAGAGGCTTTTTAATACCCCTGAACACACACAAAATGTAGTGTGAGTCATTGCAGAAACAACATCAACTAGTCGGTATTTCCTGAGAAAGAAAAACAATCATGGACACAGGAATGAGAACAGTAAGTCAGAGGTTGTCTGGTGAGCGTATACAGAGACCAGTAAAAGGGTGAAAAACTCACAGGAAGGCGTGCAATGCTTGCTGGAGCAGTCGCTAGTGAAGCTTTCCCGGGAACAGTCCAGGTCACTGGTCGACGTCATGCTGTCACAGCGCTCTGACGACGACTCCACATCACTGCTTTGGTCCTCACCGCTGGATGTGGAGGTAGGTCGCTCATCGTTTAGAGGCATCTTGGGTTATTATCTGCACATGAGAAGATGGTTACAACCCCCTAGCTTGTTGACTATAACTCCAACAAAAAGCAACTGGATTTCTTAACACTTCTTTTAACTGAAGCTGTTCAGCAACTCACAAGTTGATGGGTATTTTACTACTTTCACAGAAACAGGTTTAAAAATCAGGTTTATCAGTCCTTTTGTCTGGAAGCTGTTCCTCTTAGTAGTTCTTAACACAAACAGTAAAATATCTCTGATATTTGACATCTGGCTCGGGGCTGAGAGCCAGACATGGAGGTTGTATTTGAAACTCCATACTAGCATGTTATTTAGTATGCTAAAACAGGATGTGATATATTTTAGTATGTCAAAACCTCAGTATGAAACCAATGGGATGTGAATTGCATGGTAATTTCCAGTATATAATATCCCACAATGCAATAGTTGTGGTCGTAGTACTTCCATGGCCTCCTCCACCAATTCTGACGTCAACAAACACATCACAAGTCGTGAACTCTGAGCTTTCAGAAACTTTAGACTTACGATGTTGTGAATGCGACGGGAGGGGGGCGTTCAAATGAGCCCAACCCACAAACACGGTAAACGTGACCCCATTTGAAGGCACCAACAAACAACAACGTCCATAACAGACGTTGACGGACAGCTCTGTAACATCAGTACTGTCAATTCAAGTTTAAGTATAAGATTTCACTTTGCTAGGCATAATATGGCTATGCATCTCTCAGGAAGTGACGACATAAATTACAGTTCACTGCGTCCGAAAAGATACATACTACTATTTATCCACATAATATGAAGACTAACCAACACTCACTCAAACAGCTGGCGAGCCAGTCTCCATGGAAACGGAGATAGCCACCTTGTTGCACAAGTCCAGTATCAGCATCTTGGCAAACTCAACTGCATGAAGTAATTCTTTGGAAAAACACTTGATTATTCAGTGTGTGTTCGACAACACTACTAACGTCAGGACAGTGAACAAAAGCTTGTATTCGTTGAGGACAAAGGGGACGCTGTGTCAAGGCCCATCTGAGATCAATGGAGTCTCCGGGGCAACATGGGACAACAAGAGGGCTTCTCAACTGCCAAAATGATCCTGTTACACTTGTCCCAGTGTTGTCTGTCTGTCACACTAATATAAACATATTAGCATGAGAAAGAAAGGTACTGTTTGTAAGAAAAATATGTCCTAAAGCCAAACTGAAATTAACATTAAACTCAGTAGGACTGTCTTTCTAATATTGCATGGTACAGTGCTGGCAGACTGTATGGCAGGGTGACCCTTGGGTGTTTCCGGCCCTGGTCTCTGTTATCTGCTGCTAAAAATGAATGCACACTCCCTCTTTTGGGTTAAAGATAGCTCAGGGGGGTGAGGGTGGGTGTTTGACTTCCATGTACCCCGCTGTGTCCACAGCTCATTCATTACATCATCTGCTAGACTTGACAGCTAGGTCACAGCTACGCAGCAGGCCAATTTTCAGAGATTATCTGCCGTGATGGGAGCAGTAGGCCGACTGTATGGTCCAGAAAACTGATTACGGATTAGGTCTACGCTGTCATCTGCTGCTTCATTATAATAAGTGCAGTGCCCGTTCAAAACTGTTGAGAATGGGCTGAATGCTTGGCCTGTGGCAGGGGAAGACTTACCATTAGGCAAGGTAGACAACTGCCTGGGGCCCCAAACTAAAAGGGCCCCAAACAGCGATGTATTATGACGTTTAGTCTAGAGAGAGTGGTGGCGACAAGAACGATTAATGTCATCGACTCTGGTCCAAAGCAGGAAAAGGTCTGTCTGTTCTGGGCTACTGTAGAAACATGGTGGTGCAACATTGGGGTCGACCATGGATGTATAAAGAGAAGTGGATACAGCGTTGGAGGCGAGGCCCCGTTCAGTGGCGGGTGAACCCAAAATGGCTCGATTTCCGACTGGAAAAGTACCCTGATCTTCCCGCAATGTTCCGCATCCATTGGGCTCATGGAGCAAGCGGAGTAGAGTCTGCTCGTCCACATGGCTCGGGCAGGGGGTCAAAACATCACATGGTTGTCACAGCTTGCTAACTCCGCCTCCCAGTCCTCACTCCTGCCTCAGTCTGGGCCTCATTCACATGAACGGGGGAAGAAAAGTAACTCTGGCCTCGGCTTTTGGTGCATTTTACAACTTTTAGCATCTAATCATTTAAAAAGGGCTATTAGAGTGTTTGTACTGGGAAGTTGATTCACCTCAAAAAAAAAAAAAAGTATCCCTCAAATTACAGACATCTCCTCAATATAATTCTATGGGAAAAGTCTCCTTGGGTCCAATGGCATCACATGACAAGCACAGAAATTGTAGTACCACCATTTGACCTGTGCTCTTCCTTGGGGGGGGGGGGGGGGCTCACTCTAAACTAACAAAAACAATCCCTATTCTCATGCGATTATACACTACAGAAAACATAATTATTAATATTATATTCATTTTCTGCCAACAGATTGTTACACACTGTAAAGTTAGATCCTCTTAAAGTAGTCTGAATACTTGGTAAAATAAAATGCAAAACCAGAACACTTGACATATATGGACATATGATTAAAAAACAATTAGAATGGTTTTCATAGATTTGAAATATATGCTGCGGTGAGTGTAAGATATTGCACTTAAATGCAATGTGCTGATAACAATCTATCTGTCAATAATCCATACTGGACTTGAAATATGAGGTCCATACAGGCTAGACACATACTGATACAGTAACTCCTGCAGAAACAGATTCAGATCAGACTGCATGTAAACAAAGAAGTGGATCAGGGAGGCTGGACTAAGTACACGGGGGCTCTCGTTATTGGCTGCAGCTCCCTGTCTCTCACCCCTACATGGAAAATATTTGGTTACACTGCCATGCACATGGAAAAAAAAAAATATCCACACACGCGTAAGAAGTGGGTACACGTGATCTGAGCTGCAGACAATAACAACAACTTCATTTATGTCTATAATCACCCCGGAACCCAAACAGAAAGTGCATCAAGACAAAATGTATTGCGCTCTTATTACAGAATAGATATGTTGTAAGACTGTTACCGTCGAAGTCATCACTGTTGATTGTACAGTGTGTACACGGCGGTCTTTGTTACATGACAACACGCTCTGGCTATTAACAGCCCAATATAAGTAATAAACTCGGTCGATTTAACACAGCAGCTATATTTTGACACTAGCATTGTCGACAGCTTGAACCCGCATTTCCGCTCAACAGCGAAGCCAAACTCAAAGCCAAAATGACCGTAAAAGTTGCTGACAAAATGCACAATTTCAAACTGGGAAAAATTAGCCGAACGAAAGCGACGTTTACCTCATCGAAGTCTCAGGACAGGGAGACTGACACCCAAAAATAGCTCAACTGTGAAGGGAAGATCGGTCGTCGTCGTCCTGTAAAGCTCGGCTGTCTTTTTAAAGGTCTTTCGTGACCCCAGCTGGCTCTGAGGACAAATCGGCGAAACCATTTCACACATAGGGGAGATCCACCGCCGAGCAAGGGCGTAAATAAGGTTTAGGAATAAATTTAGGTGTTTTTAATTAACTTAAACTTTTGTAGTAATATATGTATGAATAAATGCGTATATTTAGCTCGAGAAAGGCTATCTGACACCATGTTCTACCCTTGGTAGAAATGGTACGCTCCACTCTCCTTCACGTGGGACGTCTATGTTTACGGAAGTGACCTCAGTGTGTTTACAGCAGTGTTATGTATGTCTGACATTAATAAGCTGAATACTGATTACAAATATGCTTTTCCTAGACTTGAAAAACAGAGTATTTCCCGTTTATTTTTCCACTGAATATTCTGGATGGATGTAGCCAACTTTATAGAGAAGACACTTAAGATAAATGTTGGGATAATGTTTAATATAATGCTATATTTTAAGACAAGACTGAAAATAACATGCTGTATATCACATAATTATCTATTATTTTTGGAAGGAGCAGTGTATGTATATCTGACATTATTAGCTGAATATTGATTATAAATGTGATTTTCGTGGACTAGAAAAGGAGTATTTTTATTATTATTATTATTTTGAGAAAAAATGTTCAGGACCCAAGCCAACGTTCCTACACTGTATTAATGAATCTAAACAGTATTGCACCATCATACCCAATATCAAAAACTAAAAGCCAGGACTTGTATATAACATAAACACAAACACTAGCATTATGAAATGTATGTAAATGTAATTATTCTAGTTTTGTCTTCTTTTTGTCTTTTTTTGTTGTTCAACTCTGTGTATCTATACCTCTGTAAATGAGCATAAGTTTAATAAAGAAAGCATAACAAGTGACATTAATAAACTGCATATTGATTATAAATGTGATTTTCCTGGACTTCCTGTAGTATTTCCCATCTATTTTTTCATTGTATACAAGAATATCCTGGATGGATGTAGCTAACTTCCTACAAAAGAAACAAAATAAAAGAATGTTGGAATAAATGTTTAATATAATGCCATATTTTAGTCAAGAGAATATTGAAAATAACATGCATATCATTTAATGATTCCATATTCATTACAAAAAATCACCAGGAACCAAGCCAACGTTCCTGCACTTCATTAATGAATTAAAACAGTATTGCACCAACGTACCAAACATTTAAAACAAAAAAGTAATTCAGATTTGTATATAACATAAACACAAACTCTAGCATTATGAAATGAATACGTTATTATTTTAGTTTTGTTTTCTTTTTGTTTTGTTTTTCTTTTTTTGGTTCAACTATCTGTGTATCTGTACCTCTGTTAATGAGCATGGGTTCAATAAAGAAAGCATAAAGAAATGTTTGACAAAATGCTTTTCACTTTCACATAGGACACATCACCTGAAGAAAACAATAGAACATCCATCCATCCATCGTCAACCGCTTCTCCCGTTAGGGGTCTTGGGGGGCTGGAGCCGATCCCAGCTGGCATTGGGCGAAGGCGGGGTTCACCCTGGACAGGTCGCCAGTCCATCACAGGGCACATAGAGACAGACAACATAGAGACAGACAACCATTCACGCTCACATCCACACCTACGGGCAATTGAGAGTCATCAATTAACCTAAACAGCATGTCTTTGGACGGTGGGAGGAAAACCCACGCTTACACAGGGAGAACATGCAAACTCCACACAGAAGAGTCCCAAGCCCGGATTCGAACCTGCGACCCTCTTGCTGTGAGGCGACAGCGCTAACCACTGCACCACCGTGCAGCCCAACAATAGAACAATGGAATCAATTTGTGGATGATATTGTGTGGAAGGAAACATAGCTTCCACCTAATCCATACTCAATCACCATCAAAGTTTTGGAAATGTGTTTTAAAATCATTCATAAATCCTATTCAGCTAAAGACTACATTAAAAAAGATTTACGAGAGACATTGATGTAGTTTTTGTTTGTCCAGAAACTGTTTTGATTCTGCTTCTTTGTGAAGACCTTCTGATTTTATTACAGAGAATATTGATCCAAGATTTGTCTTAATTTTGAGGAATGTGTTGTTTGGTCTTTTGGAAAATAATACACCAAAAACACGTATGTGTACATGAGTAATCTTATCTTCTTATCTTAATCTATTATAATGGCCACATTCCACATACACAAATGTAAATTCACAGGTAAAGAAATAATACTGTATTGCCTTTAGTAATGAGTTATATATATATATATATATATATATATATATATATATATATATATATATATATATATATATATTCTTTCAATTCAACAAACTCTAAAACAAAAAGCAATTAAAACCGTAGCTTGTACTGTGCTAAAAAGATTTTATATAGATCTTTATCCCCCTCTAGCATTAAACTATAATATATTCTTTTCTTTATTATTTGTTCCCTTTTTTACGTTTTATATACTTATAAACTGTCTCCAGACGGAGAGATCAAGGATGTACATGAAAATGGAAATTATCTTATAGAAGTAAAGGTATAAAAAAAATGTTTGAAAAACATGGGGACTCATTTGTAGTAAACCCCCTCAAGGTCATTACATTTTAGGGTTAAGACTTGTTTTAATAATAGTAATAATAAAAATAATTAATTATCAATCACCAATCATCAAATATTGCTTTGATCCCTTGTACTGTGGTCCTTTGTATATTCCTTGGACAATTTGCACATTTCTGCACAAAACTAACTTAAAAAAGGCAGAGCTCCATTATAATTCATTATATTTTATGTTTTTATAGTACTTTTTAATACTTTATGGTAATTTTGTTCTATTTTTTATTTGATGTTTCATGACTTTTGCAATACTTACTTTTATTTACCTTTTATTTTTCAATTTTCTCTTACCGAGCTTATGTTATGTAGCAATACACCAAAGCAAATTCATTGTCTGAAAAATCTACTTAACAAAACAGCAATAAGCCAGATTCTGATTATAATAATAGCACTACTGCAAATAATGATATGATCATTAATAATAACAATAATATTAGTAACAACAGCAAATTAGACCTAGTGTGTATGTTGTATAAAGTGTATGGCTGCGTAGTATCTTATATTGGAGATACAGTTTAAGAGTTGTTATGCTGGCGGCCACTAGATGGAACTAGGGATGTATGCTTCTTTGTAGATAAAAACTGCTGCTCACATCTTTAAATCTGTTTCCTTTGACAGACAGAACATGTTGTCCCAATATTCATATTTAACTATACTTATCTGAGATATCAGAGTGAATATTATTTAAAGTGTTTAAAGTCTAAGAAGTTAAATCTATTGCACTTTTCAAAAGGAAATCTTCGTAAAATTTCTGCAAACATTTGTACTCTGATGTCCGTCTTCATTCAGTAGAGTGGACAGTGTTTAAAATATGACACAAACTACCCAGAACTTTAAACTTTCAAACTAGGTTGATAAACAGCTTAAATCATAGGAGGCTATTGAGGCATGGCTAATACTGTAATAAGAATCACAGAGCAAAAATCTCACTCAGTTGTGCATTTTAAGACTAAAGCAATAATTATTACTTACATTATTAATGAATAATATTAATAAATAATTCTGTTTTGAGAACAAATTTCGCCATTTTGATCATTGACGTGTTATTTCCAGGTGTGGTAGCCATAGTTTAACCAATACATAGTTGCCAATCATTGGCAATATAGCTATAGTTGCCAATCATTGGACATCATTTGAGAAATCAAATAAGTGCCTCTACTTCTGACTGACAGCTACAATAGCAAGAATGTAGACAGAACTGCAGTAATGTTAGCGAACATGCTAATTAGGAAGAGCAGGGGCCCAACATAACCCGGCATCTGCTTCATAATCAACAACAAGTTGTGTTCAGATGTGGGCATAATTTCAATGGGCTGTTCTCCTGATCTAAATCGCCTTATGATCAGATCATTGTCTCCCAGGGGAGGTTACATCGGATGTTCTCACATAGGTGTGCATTCCACCACACGCTGCCACCACCCAAGCACTGGAACAGCTTCATGGAGTTATCAATAAGACTATGTGACTGCTGTAGCACTATGGAGTAGTGTGTGTTTAAAGACAGCAACATATACACATCTGCAAATGCACCAATGACATCTTTCCGAGGATTACTGAAAGGACATTCCCAAATCAGAAGCCCTGGGTTAAGGGGGAAGTCTGTGCTACTTAAAGCATGGAGCGGCGCCTACAACTCAGGCAGTTTGGATGTGTACAGGAAATCCAGGTATCCGCTGCAGAGAGCTTTTAGCAGTACAAAGAGACAATACAAGGACAAAGCGGAGTCCGACCACCAGGAACCCAATGTGGTCCATGTGGGCTGACCTAAGAACCATCTCAGACTACAAGAGGAAAAAGGGCAGTGCTGTGGTAATGTTTGCATCTCTCCCAGATGATCTGTACACCTTCTATGCATGGACCTATTTGAGAGTACAAAAGGCCCAGGACCCCTGTCTACTAACAATACTCAGGGTAGATGTGTGCAGGTCTTTTAAAAAGATCAACCCACGTAAAGCACCTGGACACGATTGCATCCTCGGCCGAGCTCTCAAGGTGTGTGCAGACCATCTGGCTGCTATTTTTACGCAGACATTTTCAACCTGTCATTGCTCCAGTCTGTAGTCCCCATGTTTCATGAAGACCACCGTTGTCCCTGTCCCCAAAAAGCCAGGAACCCTCTGCCTGAATGACTACCATCCAGTAGCACTCATCTGCACCACCATGAAGTGCTTTGAGTAGTTAGTTAAAACTGTCATCACCTCGTCCTTCCCTGGATCCTTTTTAATTTACATACAGACCAAATAGGTCAACTGAACATCGCCCGAGCCCTCCATATATATATATATATATATATATATATATATATATATATATATATATATACACACAAATACATATATACATACATATATACATATACATATATGTATGTATATATATATATATATATATATATATATATATATATATATATATATATATATATATATATATATACAGTATATTGTCTGCACACAAAATGTAGATTAGAGACAGATAATTGGTGTTGTTCAATAAATGTTTACTGAAATTGAGAATTTTTTTGTATCATTTCTTATTATCAAGCTGTTGTATTTTATCAGATGGAGGAAAAAAAAGAAAACCAGCCAAACATATCGGCCCAAAAAAAAATTCAGCATCATATATCAGTCATCGGCTGTCCTGATTCTGTAAAAAATTGGTGTCAGCCATAAAAACCCATATTGGTCGACCTCTAGTGTATATACACACATTAATAACACTAACATCAGAGCATTCATCTGTTAAAGTATTTTCATATTTATATTCATATATGAATATTTATTTAAGTCCTATGTTAGCTGCTCCCAAAGCAGGAGGACAACAGGTCCCTCATCATGATGAAACAACATGGAGGAAACTTAACCTCAAAGGAAAGCCATAGGTTTGTATTAGGAAAATAAATATACCAATGATAACCAAGCTTAAAATGACCTGTATATTTCTTTCAGTAGAAACAAACCCAGAGCTTTAGTTCAGTATTTGTTTAATGGTGTTCATAATATCATAACTTAATTTACAATCTCACATGAACAATAAAACAACAACAAAATGAAATGTTCAATAAAAAACTGACACCTGAGATATTAACAACAGTGGCAGTGATTGAGAAAATTAAATATGAGAAATTAAATTCTTGATTGAATATATACAATTTTAACTTGTTACACTGCTGATTCTGACCACTTCCTGATGAAAAACAAATATTCATATATACATTTGCATAAAGTTCAGTTAAAAGTTCAAGTTCAAAACCTTTATTTGTCCTCGAGGGGCAATTGGTTTTGCTGCGGTAGCAATAACAACACAGGGCTGGACACACAACATGGACGAACAGACAAACACAAATACCGCAGTAACATACAGCAGTTCTGTTAAAAATGTACCTGAAGGCGGATCTGTTACGTATTTAATACTTTTATCAAGGTGGGAGTAGACAAATATGATTGTTTTATGCAAATGTTCATATTTAACAAAAATATCTCCAAGAAACCCTCACAAGTACTGCATTTTGCATAAAAAAATATTTTTAAATCACAACATGGCAACATGCCATCATGTTAACTTTGGCAGTCCTAAAAAACAGATGACAAAAAGAAAACAGAAAACATATTGTGTATTATGTCTTACATGGAGTTATTTCTAGTCATGCAGACAGGTTTAGAGATATGCATCTCTGAGACTCTGATGAGATCTGTAATGTTTTAATGTGAAGAACAAAAATCTAATTCCATCCACCTCATTGCATTGGGATACCAGCCGCCATGGCAAAGGATGTAAAGAGCAATTAAAATAATATAATTAAATGACAAATGTCAAAAACGACATTTGTGAAAATGATACCTCATACCCTTGTGATCAGTGTTCAAAGATCTCCTACTGTGATCCTACAAAATATAATACTGTCTACCTTTTATAAGGATATATGCAAAACTACATGCACAACCACGTCCAAGGTTACTATCACTAGACTCTGTAACGTCTTAGAAATATCACAGTTGAGGGCATTATGACATCTTCACCAAAGAAGTAAATGAAAGACACAATATGTAAAATTTTAATATGAGTGCTGACAACATATTAACTCCAAAACCATTTGTTAAGATTATGAAAAGCTTGGTATTCCCTGTGGTTTTGTAAGTATTTACAAGTTCGACAAGCATGTTCTAATCCAAACATAGCCGATTTAACTTTAAACCGACTTGCCCAGCTGAAGTATTTCATGTACTCTGAATGATTTTGGTCAAGGTAAAGTAGCCTCTCTGCCAGCTCCTTTGGACTGGAAAAGTCATTGACATGAATGAAGGAATCAGGTGGGATATGGTCCTCATAGTTTTGTCTTGAAGGGCCCAGAACTACTGGTACAGTCCCCAACATCATAGGTCTGTATATCTTCTCTGTGATATAATCTTTGAAGACAGAGTTTTCAAAGGAGAGGTAGAATTTGCAGCTAGAAACTATCTCTATATAGCCTTCCTTACTTGGACTTTGGCCAAAAGCTCTTCCATAAGCATGAATTGTGATGTGATTCTTCAGTTCAGTGTAGAAATGAACTCTCTCTAACTTCGGGTTCCAGTTGCTCACAATCCAACACACTAACTTGTCCTTTGCTGGCAATTTGAAAGTCTTATCTTCAGATGTGAGTGGTTCCAGATATCCATAAGGCACTGGAATATGGGAATCTGTGCGATAATTGCATGTCAAGTTGAATATGTCATTAAGATGCGGGAATGGAGATGTGTTTGCGGGTGACTCCATATTGAACCACACCCATTTCTGAAAGTAGGGACGTGGCTCTTTCGGCATGTGTCCTATATCCCTGTGGTGGAAGATAACCCCGTGGGCCTTAGGGTAAAGTGTCTTGTCACTTGTCAAGTGGCATTTTTTGATATTGAAAATACTGCAGCTGAGGCCATGTCTGGAGCCGAATGGCCACATCCAGATCAATACAATCGTGTCAAGCTCAGCGTCCACTGCTGCTGCCTGGATCTCCTGGGTGACACTGGGTTGTGGGTTAACGTGCAGCTCTGTGGAACTGTTGCTGCTTGAGTCCTGGGTCTGTGCTCTCTCTGAACACAGAAAGGCAGGACATAACTGACGGCCTCTCTCCACGTAAATGCCAAAATTGCGGTAGTTTGGGAGTAAGTCAGACTTATATGTGAAGAGAATGCAGAGAAAGCCAAACAGTAGTAGGATGCTGAAGAGAAATGTGCGCAGAGAAGTAAACTGGCAGGTTGAGCAGGACATGGCTGCACCTTCGGAGAGAAAACAGATCCATTGCTTGTGGACATGACATTTGATAGGACAGTGCATTGAGTTGTCTGATGGTAAGCTAGCCACATTACAGGTTGTTCTGTTTACCTAAATACACAAAGAGGTTTGCATGCTGTTGCCTCCACATACATACAGTACAAACATACATAAGCACATAATTACATACAAATACCCCATCCCACCCTCCCTTAGTGTGTCTTTTCACTGTTTAAATTACATCACCAAACCCCCGGCATACTTTGAGCATTTGTATTGACACAGATGAGATGTGTAATAAAGAACTGGTATTTGACACCATGGGAATAAGAACAATCTGGTAACTTAGCACTGGGCGGAGGTTTCGAAGGGGCTCATTCCCCCTCCCGAGGCTCTAAGACTGGTTCATCCGGCCCCACCACTGACATCTGAGCACATATAGTCCTTCTTCCATTCTTAATGTTTCAATGAAATGTCAGGGATGGACTTCACTGTAAAAACTGAGAGGATTTTCTTCTGCTATATATATTTATTATTATATTTATATATATATATATATATATATATATATATATATATATATATATATATATATATATAGAGACAATAAAAGGTCTCTTTGAACATTCACAAACAAAATTGATGACTTAAAATGTCCAAATGTCTTTAAAATTCAGCTAAAATTTAATTTATATTTTTTCTTATTAGAGCAACTGGATTAAAATTAGTACAATAAAATCAAAGCAGTTTCAGGTACAAATAAAGATTAAAGTGCTTCTTACTGTTTTTTTGTCTCTGCGGAAATTCAGGCGGAGGAGTGTAAAGAGGAAGATGGACATTTCACTGCCGTCCACTTATATACAACAGCTAGCTGTCAATTTTCTCTCCCCAAGACAGCAAAGTCATGACCCGCCCTTCTCTACCTGTAATTGGTTAGTACTTTTCGCCTCTGTTGGTTGGGTTGGTTAGATTTATTCATGAGGAATGAGATTGGTTAGGGTTAGGATAAAAGTATCAGGATTAGCCAATCAGAGGCAGCGTAGGGCGGATCAGAGTAGAGCAGGTCATGCCTTTGGCGTCAAAGGGAAAAAAACATTGGTGGAAGTCACTCCCATCTTGAACAGGATCAACCTGTAGATCTGAAACCGAGCGACGCCTAACGTAATGAGACAAATACTTCAAAACACAGAAAGCTGAGTTTTTTCGTTCACTTGCAAGGACCACCACACCCTGAGTCCAGGGTGATACCTATAACTCTACGGAGGTGCTCAGCCCTCATATTTTCTCTTCAGAAAAGATGCCAAGAAAGTTTTTGTGAGAGTAGTAAGCCTGTGGTGAGGAGGTGAGGATGGTGGTGCGACAACAACAAAATCATAGATAAGATGGAGTGTAAGGGAGTCTTCTAAGTAAGGATCCAGTGCAGAGCTCTTGGGACTGTTTCTGCTGTCAGGCTTAGATGGACAGAAAAAAACTGGCTCTTTTCCAGCAAACCTTAAAAAACAAAAGACGTCTATGAAGAAGTGAAATAAAAGAAATTAAACAAATGACTTTATTTATTTTGACTTAAAGAAAAGAATATATATATATATATATATATATATATATATATATATATATATATATACACACACACACATATATATACATATATGTATATATATATGATAAAATGTGACATAAATTGATATTTCTGTTTTAATTTGCTTCTTTAACTGCTTAATTAACTTGAATGAAATCCCCTATCTACTGTAACTATTCTTCTATTTAATTTCCCCTTTTATGTATTTATTTATTTTTGTTATTCATTTTAAATGTATTTATCTTAGGATTTTCCCTTTGCATCCCCCCATTGTACTTATTTACTTATGTTTTTGTAATTCTTTTTTTTTTTTTTTCGATATTTCTTTATGCATTTCTGCTTCACTATGCAAATGAGGGGTTTGTCTTTAACTGTGGGTCATGGGGTTAACTTTTTGCCTATTGGTTTAATGACATCAGAGTGCACAGACTGACAATGCTAGTTAGCTAGTTGTCGTTGGCAGATCTTTGGTCTTACATTCTCCGACTAGTATAGGTGTCCAGATCAACTAACCGAAGCTTAACTGTTTTGCAGGCACACGCTCTCCTCCCCGAGGTTGAGCTCTTCGGAGTGGAAACCTTCAGGCCGACGTTGCCGAGCCCATTCTCTCCGTCTCTCAGTACCTCATTGCGACAACGGCCCCCTGACATTGGAGATTCTGCTCGAGCCCGGAAGGGTGGCACAAGCTGAACGGCTTGGCGCTATGCACGACGCCGAGTCCAACCATGGAGAGAAAGGGCTCAGCGGGATCGGCCTTTACGTTCCCTCTCTGAACAAGCTCAACCTCAGGAAGGACATCAGCGGTGGGTCCGCAAAACAATTCAGCTTCAGTCGGTTTCCATGGGATGGCTAGCGTCGATAATGGAGGGCTGAAGGATCTTGGCTAAATATATATAATCACCAGAAAGAATCTGCTAATACTGTAGTATGTTGTAATACAAGGGTGATGAAGAAGCTGGTTGGCTGGGTGGTGCTGTTTAGTGTACTTATTGAAAAAAGGAGCAAAAGTGTTGGGTGATGAAGAATGGAGGGGGTGGAGGTGGTTTAAAAACAGCCTGAGGCTTCCCAGCAGAACTCCACCCACCAAATAGGAAAAACTGCAACAGTTTTAGTTCAGTTGCCACAACAGAAAATTCTTTTTACAAGGCTGCGTAAAAATTATTATTAATGCGACACTTTAGAAACCAATTTAAATCAAAATTTCTGCTTATTGGTCTCTGCAGAAAAAAAGATCCCCAAAGACTTGTGAAAATATCCATCAGGACAGTAGAAATCCAGAGATTATGAGTCCAAACTCCCCCAACAGATCTCGCCCACCAAACTCTGGTACTGATAGAATACATTACCTATTATATATTTGTATACAGTCTTCAGGTGAAGATTTAAGGTGGATTCAGCTTAATTTCTTCAGTAAGTGCTTTTGAAAGTGTTTTTTTTTTCTTCAAATTAAGGGTCTCTGGTTTAATTAATACTTAAACCGTGATTAATTATCTAATAAATTAAGTTTACCATCAGAACGACGTCTGCAGAGTTATTTGTTTTTTACTTGTTAAAAAGCAGCTACAGGACAAACAACAGTAAATTCTTTGTGTGTGTGTCTGTGTAGTTGATGTTAAATTATGTGTATTAAGATGCCCTTGACTGAGCTAACAGGTCTAACAGGTCTGCAGTTTCCTGTTAAAATGCCAGTTTTTTGTGATGTAAACAAATGACACCATGATAAATCATTTCAGAAAATTTTTCCACCTTTAATGTGACCTATAAGCGGTACAACTGAAAAACACAGTTTTAGAAAAGAATAAAAAACTTACAATATCCTGGTTGCACAAAATATCCACACCATTAAACTAATATTTTGTTGAAGCACCAGGAGTCTCTCAGCATGACACATCTTGACTTGGCAATAGTTGCCCACTCTTCCATGTAAAAGCTCTCCAGATCTGTCTGACTGTGAGAGGATCCCCTGTGCACAGCCCTCTTCAGGTCACCCCACAGATTTTCAATAGGCTTCAGGTCTGGGCTCTGACTGGGCCACTCCAACACTTTAATCTTCTTCTGGTGAAGTCATTCTTTTTCTTCATCTTCAGCTTTCTCGCCCGACGATTTTGTGTCCAAACTAACTGGTATTTAGAACTGTTCATACTTCCCTCCATCTTGACTAAAGCCCTGGATCCAGCTGAGGAAAAACAGCCCCAAGGCGTGATGCTGCCACCACTATGCTTCACTGTGGGTATGCTGGTCTTTTGATGAGCTGTGGTGTTTTTACCAAACATACATTTTGGAATTACTCATCAGACCATGACATATGTTTTTATATTTGTGAATTTCCCCACTGTGGGACTAATAAAGGAATATCTTATCTTATCTTATATTATCTTATATTTTATATTTTCCCACATGCTTTTGGGAGACTTGATGTACGTTTTTGCAAAATTTGGCTTGGATGTTTTTCTTTGTAAGAAAAGGCTTCGTTCTTCCACCCTACCCCATAGCCAGACATACCGTGTAAAGAATACAGGAGACTGTTGTCACATAGTACACAATTAGCACTTGCTATAAATTCCTGCAGTTCCTTTCATGTTGCTGTGGGCCTCAAGACAGCCTCCCTGACCAGCTTTTCTTCTTGTCTTCTTATAGGTTTTGGAGTGACACTAAGTTCTTGGTGACGTCACCGTTGTGCAATATTTTCTCCAGTTGTTGATGACTGTCTTCACTGTGTTTCCTGGTACATCTAATGCCTTCGATAGTCTTTTGTACCCTTCACCTGACTGACATCTTTCAACAATGAAATCCCTTTAGTTTGATTTGATTTTGTTGCAGCTCATGGCTTTTGCTGTAAGACGCAACTTTGTAAATGTCAGGAAAATCCTACTAGAACAGCTTGTATTTTTATCATGGTCTCATTTTTTTTAACATCACAAAAACCTGGCATTTTAACAGACTTTTTCTATCCACTGTAGGTGCTACAGGGTGGATAAATGCTTCATTGTGGATAAAAAAAATTCTGGATTGACAGAGAAAGAAAACATGTTGACAAGCCATATGTCTTAATATTCATATGTATTTCAAGATTTCATGGGCATACTGTTGAAAGTGTACGGTTTAAGAAGTTGAATCCCTTGCAATTTTTAAAAGGCTATTTTGATTTTAACCAGACAAATGCTCATATTGGGGTCAACTGTGTCCAGAGTAAGCATAGAAACATGCCGTTCTCATCACAGTTCCCTACAAAACATGATAATTTGTTACAAAAGATAAATAAAAGAAAGAACTAATGGATAAGATGTTGTTTCTGTAAGTTCCAGACCTTGCAGGGGTAAAGATGAAGTTTGCATAGACAACCATGGGGATCTACTTTAAAGAGAACGTTGATAATGCAGGAGAGCCTGTTGAAAATCCTGCAGCCATATTTGAATGTTTACATGGTCTATGTAACTATTAACAATTTATCGATGAACATAAATAATGAACCAAAGTGAGCCTTTATAGACGATGAAGCTTGTTGGGTTTTTTTCTTGCAGCTATTAAAATAGCATTTATGAAATAACTGGAAAATTTGATAAAAGGTTTGGAGAATGAGAGTCATGAAAATGACGCATAAACAGTAAAAACAAAACAAATTACTGAAAACGACAGCCAAAATTAGGCCATTGATTGTCTTTTTTTCTGGTTTTGGAAAGTGAAATAAAGTAATATTAAACTAAATGAATGAGTAAAAAAAAGCAGATTACAAAGAGCCAGTTGGGATCATCTCCAGCCTCCCACAACCCTGAATAGGATAAACGCTTACAGATAATGGATGGCTGGATAACAACAGAAAACATACGGTACTGTACATTACATCTCTTACCTCTGGTTATATCTAGCCATGCAGACAGGTTCAATACCAAGAACAATGAGAATTAAACTCCATCCACCTCACTGCATTGGGATAGCAACGGCCAAAAAGCAATCAAAATAATATAATTATATAACAAATGTCAAAAAGAGCATTGGTGAGAATGATGATACCTCAAAAAACCCCTTGTGATTACAGTGTTCAAACACCTCTTAGCCCCTTACAACATGTAATATTTTCGAACCTTTATAAGAATATATGTGAATGTACATACGCAACCACAGAATCCAAGGTTACTATCACTACAGACTTCCTGTAACTTCTCAGAAGACACCTTTAGAAAAGAAGTGAATGAAAGACGCAATATGTAAGATTTTGATGGTAGCTGTGAATCAGACTGTAGAGCAGGTCGTCCACCAGTCGAAAGGTCGGTGGTTTGATCCCCGGCTCCTCTGGTGTCCTCATATGGTGAAATGTCCTTGAGAAAGACACTTAACCCCAAATTGCTCTCGAAGGCTGAGCCATCAGCGTGTGAATGAGCATTTAGATGAGATCCTGATGGGCAAAGTTGGCACCTTGCATTGCAGCCTCTGCCATCAGTGTATGAATGTGTGTGTGAATGGGTGAATGCTGACATGTAGTATAAAGCGCTTTGAGAGGTCGGTAAACTACGAAAGCGCTGTATAAATGAAAGTCCATTTACAATTTACTGTCATCCCAGAACCATTCGTTAAGATTACGAACAGTTTGGTACTCCTTGTGACTTTGTAAGTATTTACACGTTAGGCAAGCATGTTCTCTTCCAAGCACTGACCTTCTAGCTTTATACTGGCTTCTCCAGCTGAAGTATTTCATGTACTCTGAATGATTTTGGTCAAGGTAAAGTAGCCTCTCTGCCAGCTCCTTTGGACTGGAAAAGTCATCAACATGAATGAAGGAATCAGGTGGGATGCGGTTCTCATAGTCTTGTCTTGAAGGGCCCAGAACTACTGGAACAGTTCCCAACATCATTGGTCTGTATATCTTCTCTGTGATATAATCTCTGATGATAGAGTTTTCAAAGGAGAGGTAGAATTTACAGCTAGAAACTATCCCTGTATAGTCTTTGCCACTTGGACGTTTGCCAAAAGCTTTTCCAAAAGTATGAATTTTGATGTGATTCTTCAGTTCATTGTAATACTGAACTCTCTCTAACTTCGACCTCCAGAAGCTCACAATCCAACACACCAACTTGTCCTTTGCTGGCAATTTGAAAGGCTTATCTTCAGGTGTGAGTGGTTCCAGATATCCATAAGGCACTGGAATATGGGAGTCTTTGCGATAACTGCACGTCAAGTTGAATATGTCATTAAACTTTGGCACTCGATTAATTTTGATAGGTGGCTCCGTATTAAACCACACCCATTTCTGAAAATAGGGGCGAGGCTCTTTTGGCATGTTTGTTGGCTTTAGCTCATAGTGGTGGATGAGAACCCCGTGGGCTTTATGAAAAAGTGTCCTGTCAAGTGTTACATGGCATCCTGTGATATTGAAAATTTCGCAGCTGAGAGAAAATTTCAAGCCAAATGGCCACGTCCAAAGCAGTACAATAGTGTCGGGCTCAACGTCCACTGCTGGTGCCTGGATCATCAGGGTGACACTGGGTTGTGGGTTAATGGGCAGGTCTGTAGAACTGTTGTTGTTTGAGTCCTGGGTCTGTGCTCTTTCTGCACATCTCTCCATGTAAATGTCAAAATTAAGGTACTTGTCATGGTTGTACATCAGTAAAGTGCAGAGAAGGCAAAACAGCAGTAGGCTGCTGAGGAGAAATTTGCCTGGAGAAATCAACCGGCAGATCAAGAAAGACATGGCTGCACCTTTAGTGAGAGAATAGATCCATTAATTGTAGACATGACATCTGGGTTGTCTGATTGTAAGCAAATGATATGCTGTGGGACAATCATTTATGCAATCACAGGTTGTCAGTACTGCTAGGTTTCCCAAAACCCCAAAAGTAGTGTAAAGAGTCAAAGTCGTTGAAGTTCTTACATAACCAGTACATTTGTAGAGTACATATATATATATATATATATATATATATATATATATATATATATATATATATATATATATATATATATATATATATATATATATATATATATATATATGAATACATGTTTAAAAACTGTTTATGATGTGTCATGTTTCTCTGTATTATTGGTTATTTTGTTTACCTAAAAACACAAACACACATTTTTGTTGACTTCTTTTATGATAATATATCTTATGACTATCTCCCACAGAGCAGGTCTCATTTGCAAGCTGCTGCCGCCACAGTCGTACATTACAAACATACAGTACATACTGTAAGGTGCGGTACATTCTGCACATACATACACCTTTCCCCAGACATGCCCACTTAATGATAATCACATGCAGTTTTTGGATGAGTGATATTCAAGTCAACACACTGACAGCCGTTGTTGCCTGTTGGGCTGCAGTTTGATGATTTGAGCATATTTCGTATGCTAAATGCAGAACCTGTGAGGGTCTCTATACATACATTTGCATAAAGCAGCACATTTGCCCACTTCCATGTTGATGAGAATATTAAATACATACACAAATATCCCTTTAAGGTACATTTTGAACAGATAAAAAAATGTGTGATTAATTTGCAATTGATCACAATTAAATCTTTCAATGGCAGCCCTAACATGAAGGTATTTTATAGGATCATATGCAAAGTTTAAAGGATTTTAAGGCAAAAAGCGCATAAATAGTTCTTATTTTTTCAGTGAAATGTCAGGGATGGATTTCACTGTAAAATGGGGGTTTTTATTCTAATGCATATTTATTATTAGACAGATAATAAATGTCTCTCTGAGCATTTACAAACTAAACAGACCACTCTGAAAAAATGTCCATGTGCTTAAAATGATGCTCAAACAATTAAATTTGAATTATAAATTAATTTCTGTTTTAACAGAACAATCAAATAAAAGCAATTTCAGGTACAAATCAAGATTACAGTGAGTCTTACTGTGGTCGTGGTCTCTGCAGAGATTCAGGTGCTGAAGTATAAAGAAAATACTTCAGCTACTGCAGTTTTTTTCTCCCCAGGATGGTATGACCCGCCCCACTCTACCTCTGACTGGTTAGTACTTGTTGCCTTTTGTTGGTTTGTTTGATTAGGTTTAGGGATGACGAGTGAGATTGGTTGAGGTTAAGGTAAGAATATCAGGGTAAGCCAATCAGAGGCACAGTAGGGTGGGTCATGTCTTCGCCATCCAATGAAAAGAAAATATCAGTGGTGTCTGGAACAACCCTTTCATGCATCCAATGGACCCTGGTCCAACACTGGTTGAGTCTGCGGTATGGGGTGGCAGAAAGCCAAGCTCCATGGCCTGAGGACAAACTACACTAGTACACTGTGATGGAGTGGAGTTGTGGGGAAGACAGGCCTGTTATTAGCTTGTTTATATTAGTATTCTCAGGTGGTGACACCTATTGAGCTGATGTGGAACAATGCAGGAGGATTATAAAATGAGCATATACTTCATACATCATCAATCCTTCCTTCTCTGACTTCTTAAGCCAATAGTGGGTCAACAGTGTGAGAGAGGACTGACGGTTGTGGCAGATGGAAGAAAACCTAAGGAATCCATTGGTACCAACCATGTCATACTGGCTTGACAAAATAAAGTTATAATCCAAAGTAACGCTAAACTTTGGTGAGGAAAAACTGCCATAGCCATTTTCTAAGGAGTCACTTGACGTCTGACCTCAACAGTGAATGAAAATAGGTTCACTGGGTACCCACGAGGCTCCCCTTTACAGACACTTTATGATAATCACATGCAGTTTGCGGCAAGTCATAGTCAAGTCAGCACACTGACACACTGACAGCTGTTGTTGCCTGTTGGGCTGCCATGTAATGATCTGAGTCAAAGTAGATACTTTCAGACCCAACAACGGCACAACTGCGCTCTGAAAGCCGTTATATCTAATGGCTAGCGTCGCACCATGTTGGCTTTTTGCTGCGTTGAGCAAAGCCCAACTTTAGGTGCTGCATGTCGTGATGTATGGCGAGCACAGCTCAAACTGTGTTGTTTCATGAACAGCTCTCTTCTGCTGGGAAACAACATTTGATGCTACTTGATTCTTGTCTGGGTGGGCCTTATACTTGCTGTACATCTGTACATATTGTGATAATTGAGCTGATAGCTAGCTACCTAGCAGAAGCTAGCAGAGCCAGCTCTGTGGGGTGGCTCGTTTCTTCAAATTTTTTGACATCCATATTTCTTCACTTGCTATCTGGTGGGCTTTTTCTGGTCCCGGAGCTGGCTCTTGACGGGCTGATCCCAGAGCTGGCTCTTGACGGGCTGCTCGTCTTCATTTTGGTAGTAATTGGTAATTGGTGCTCAACCTCATCCTCTTCTTCAAAGTCACTGTCAGACTCTGAATTTTCAGAATGTGATTTTCTTTTTTTATTACATTTTATTAAAAAAAAAACAAGTTGCACATTAATTCATAAATGTGATCTAAAAAAGGTAAAGGGCAAATATCAACCATGTTTGCTGTTCATATGACTTGTAATTGGGATGAAGTAAACATCTGTTGAGTATTTTAACAGAAAATTATTTGATTGTGTTGTTTTGAAAACCCAAAACTGAAAACGGGTCCCACAGACCCGAACACCATACAAGGGTTAAAGGTATGATACGAACTAAGAAACAATTTGGCTAAAGAAGGGCAGCTTTTGTTTTAGCTTGTTTTACAATCCTTTGGTGCTAACCAGCACACTGGTTGTGTAACACACAGCAGTAGTGGGTACAGGCAAAACAGGTGTAAATAAAACCTTTCTAAGTTTATACTTTTTGAACAGGTTATATGTTTTTTACTTGTAAATATTTATTATACTTACAGAAATAAGCATAGCTGTCATCAACTCAAGTGAAACGTTATCTATCACTTCACCTAAGTTGACACACTATATCCAATGTTAAATTACTGTAGGCAGTACTTAAGTAAGGAAAGCAATCTGTGCTGTTATGTATGGCACAATATATTTGTTTTTCTTTTCACAAACAATCAAGATGTTGAATTGGGTTGCTCTCAAGGTGACAAGTTTGATGTACCATATGCTCTTAATGAACCTCATGTACAAGGGAAAATGTAATACATGTGTCCTTTGTGTGTTTTTAGCCCTCAGGAAGTCCAAACCAAGAGGAGGAGACCTCATCACCACCAGAGCTTTCATCTGAGCTACCTGCAGATAAAATGGGGTTTGGTAAGAATATGACTAGCCTCCTAATAGTTTACCCAGCTAATTACAAATTATCGCGGCAAGTGAGCAGCTACTCTGAGATCACACTGTGTTCATTAGTTGTTGTGTACAAGCTGTTGGCTATCACCAAACCTAAAACTGCTGGTGGAAGACGCTGTCTACCTGGGTGCAGCTACTCACATTTTACTTTGCTATTCTTACCAGTAGCAAAAACAACTGCATTTGAACTATAAACATGTATCTACAACTCCTTAGCTTTTTTACATTGTACAGGTTTGTGTCACAGTGAGTTAGATTGTTGTTCCAACACGGTCCCAATCATACATGCGCCGCTGTGTTGTTAGTGTATTTTTCTGTACACAAAAAGGGTTCATAAGCATGGGCTGTTCTTGAAACACTAGCAAGTAGGAGATAAGTCCTCTTTCAACTAATGTCCTGGAAGGTACAAATCATGTTTCATATCCTTGTATAATGTATTACGGTGACTACTGCCAGTGCTTTATGTTGTTTTGTTTTTTTTTTAAACTAGAATCGATCTCCAAGGTGTCTGATGGATCAGAAACCTTTATGAGCAGCAGAGAAAGCAGTGCTGATGAATATATTCCATCAAAAGACAAGATTACATTAATGAAACTGAAGAAGAAGACATCACAGAGGACGTATAGAAGACAGACATTGCTTATCTTCTAAAACAGGTATTTTTACACAATGAATACACTCCATGCTACCTGTTAATTACTTGTTTTAACAAAAAGGGTGGAATTAAAAGTTTAAAGTTTCTTTGAATATAATTATCAGTCACTTTGGGAAATCCGCATGAACCATCACATAAATTAGATCCACTGCACAGCACTTATTTAAAAACAAAATACAGTATATTACTTTTAAAGCTGGTTGGTCTGTTAGACCCATTATTTCTTTCTTTCTAAACAGCTGTAACACACACCAAATCAAGCCAAATTCCAGGAGTTGACTTTTCATTCAAACTAAATTCTGACAAAATTAATCCGATCTGACAAGGGGTTGTGGGGGTTGCAGGCAGCATGGTGGGCCCACCAGGCCTGTACAATTATGGGGGAAACACTGCACTGTACATTGAAATATTAGCTTAAATTTTTAAGTGGAGTTAAAAGAATACTGTGCTACTTTTGTAATATTCTACCTTGTCTTGTTTATGGCTTTAGTAGTCTTCTATTCTTTATTACAGCCCAGTTTAATCTGTCACTCATTCACTTGTGAATTTCATCATTGGTTGATTGCAGTGGTCTCAATCATTGGCTGCATTTAGACAATTAGAGCAGATTAAAAAAGAACTGATGTTACCTGTACTAGCTCAAAAGTCAGATTTCTCTCCTACCTACCATATATGAATATATGATTTTTTTAAGCCAAGTACATGCATATTATTAGGTAGATTTAAGTCAATATGCTATTTCCAGGTTTATGGTCAATCAAAGTTAACACTGAGTAGCTTATTTTAAAATTGACACACAGCTAACAGTTTGTTAGCTAACTGTTAGTTAATAATTAATGTTAGGGATTTGGCAGAGTGCATTTACATGACAATAATCATGGTATCTGCCACCGTGAGGTTGTCCATGTGTATCAAATTTCCTCATACAAACTCATACAAGCAGTTGACATTGTAAATAAGATGATTTCTACAGCTGAACATATGAAACTCCATGAATCTGACAACTTCAAGCGCTGCACAGTCATGTTCATGGGGAATGTATTGACTTAATCCATCAAAACATGACAATGTAGATCTGAAAATAAGCACATACAGGGATGGATAGAGAGCAATCTGGTTAGTGATCAACTGAAGGTAACGTCAGGTTTTTAGAGTCTTAGTAAGAGAAAACACATCTGTACTCACAGCAGGAGATAAACTGGTTACTAAAGTATTGTGTAAATATAGTCTGTTTTCTGTTATCAGCCATTAAGTGCTGACAACTCTCACTTCATGCCCTAGCTTTTAATCCTTGAGATCACCAGTTTATTCCTACTATATGAAATACATATTTGGTTGGGTAACATCGGCCATTACAACTGATGCTGTTCTTTTTAAAAAGGATTTGACTTGGTGTCAGAATATCAACTTTCCTGATGAAATTACACAATTGATCAAATTAATGAGACTGATTGATAACTGAATAATCTTATACATTGCTAATCTACAGCTCTGATTGTCTTTTTGTTTTATCTCCTTTCTTTCTTAGAAACCTCAAAGGATGAGTTGGTCAATTGTAGAGGTCCACGCTGTGGAAAAGACACTAATGGCCTTCATAAATCCGGTAAGGTACCAGGAAAGTCAGAGTGTGTTGCCTGTATCAAGGCTTCACCAGAAGCACTTAAAGAAAGAAGCTGGACAGCAGTGAAGTTCTATGTTAAAAATCCTATCACTGCCATTCAGCGTGAAAATGCAAGAAGAATTCACTGAAAAAGACTCTGCACTTGTTCTTACATGGGTTGACAGATGTGATGTTCTTTGAATTTACTGTAACTGTTCTGAAGGCGTATTTAAAATCTGTTGCTCTTTGGCACCAAGTATTCTCAGAGATGCAGAGCAACATAATGCTGTTCTTTCTGGTTCTATCAGTGTTCTTCATTCAGGCCTGAGGAGAACTTTTCTCCTGCTTCTTCTTCTTCTCGAGCTCCTCTGTGCACAATCTGTCCAAATATCACCTGGTTGGTTGCATCACCACCAGAGTTCAGAGACCAGTTGGTGAGTCAGCTCATTGATACACTGTACTGTGGAGGGAACACATCCCCACCGCCATTGTAGGATGCAAGGGGATGAATGTTTAAAATAAGACTGGCTTAAAATAAAAGCTTTGTGAAAAATATTAGCTTAATTTGTCCCTCTATTTTATACAGTAGCTCTGGGTTTTGTCCCACCAGATGCGTTTTGGAAGAAATCATATCAGGTAGGTGAGATCATTAGATTCAGAGAAAAATCATAATGTTGGTTAAGATAAGATAAGATGAACAGATCAGTGTTATCAACTGATAAATCAGTATTCAATATCAAAATGATTTTATTTGCAACATGTGTTCAATCATACTAAACAAAAGAGCAGCTATGAATAAAATATAAAAGTGAAATTATCTTGCTAATTTTTGGCTATTGAAGAAATCTTAAAAGTAGACAGTAATAAATATAATAAATAAATATAATATGGTGTTCAGGGAGTGTACTCGGGTGGAGATAACATCTTTAATCTAGAACCAATATGACTGTTCAGGTAAAACAGAATGCTTGATTGGTTAAAAAGGCCAGGAACATTGTCCATCATGTTTATCAACTGTATAATCATGTTTGCCCAACAATTATATTTACAGTGAGAAAATTACCTGCTTTTTAAGAAAAACCTGGCATCTGACAGTCTGAATAATTAGATTCAGTGTTTATGTAATCTAGTAATAAGGTTTCAATCCAACAGTTGACAAAATGCTTTTCAGTGCCTAATGGTGGTGTTCACTGTATGCCAATAGACATAACCTGAATTTTATTCACCCTGGGGACCAGTCCCCAGGGTGAATAAAATTCAGGTTTTGAATTTTTCGGAGAGTTTTTGATGTTTCAAGTCATTTTCATGTTTAAAAAAATTTATAATGATTTTAGCAGTTAAAATCATGTTTCTAGACCCTTCAGAAAGGGTGGATCCCACCGGGCTGCACCCAGTCATTGGTCCCCCTGATGTAGCAGAAACGGGTATGTGTGTGTGTGTGTGTCTGTGTGTATTTAGATCATTTTAAATCATTCAGTTAAGGAGGATTAAAGAGTATAGAGTGAAAATATAGAGTATATGAGAAGGAGTAACGTACCAAAATCTGACTGTGAGAACTGGATAGAATCAAATTCATCCGGGCTAACAACTGTGTGACACAAAAGGAGAAAAATATTACTACCTAATCTTACAACGTAGAAAATGCATTTTATTATGAATAAGGGTACTTACCTACGGTGTAAAAATTCTGTTTCTTTGGGAGGAGCATGGATTTCAGCCACAACAGTTATTTCTTTATTTCAGTTATTTTCTTATTTCTTTTTCTCTTTTTGCATCAAAACTTTTTGAACAAAATGTTTTACAACAAATGTATAATAGCTTTTTTAGGACAAACATTTTTGGTAAATTTCCCCACTGTGGGACTAATAAAGGAATATCTTATCTTACAAAATGTAAAAGGTTTAACTAGGTTTAACTAAATGTAATAAGTATAAAAATATTTTAAAATAGCTTACCGTTGGTGCTCTTCATCTCTGCTCGTGTTGAATCTGCCGATGTCTGTGACTTCAACCCTGATGCTCCTGGGTCTTATATATGGTTTGACTTCATTTTCATTGTTCTTTATTTTGAATGTGCTTCTTTTGAAAGCCCTTGTTCATCTAAAGAGTTTAAAGCTTCCTGCTTTTATGATTGGCTCAGAGTTTTGCCCCTCTATTCACCACATCTTACATGCACTTACTTACCCCCCCCGGTGTCATAAAGACTGAATAGGCTATACAGTTAATGATTCTTTGACAGAAACCTGTCTGTCTGATGGGCTCATTGCCCCTTTATTCACTACAAACAAAACTTTAATATGGAAACTTTCTTTACATCTTATATGCACTTACGTCTCGCAAATATAGGGTAGATGGAGGTTATTTTTCTCACTCATTGTGACTGATTCTGTTCTATTTTTTGCTACCTCTATATATATTTTGCTGCAGAGGCCAAGTGGGTAAGGGGCGGGACATGCGCTCCAGTCTTCTGCGCATGACCATAGACCATTACCCCCCACGTCATAAAAAATGAAAAGGCTAAACAGTTAATGATTCTTTGAGGTGCTACGACTGAGAGTTTGCCATTGCATTCGACACCTAGCTGACAAAACCCCTTCTGTATGATGGGCTCATTGACCCTCTATTCACTACAAACAAAACTTTAATTTATAAAACTTTCTTTACATCTTATATGCACTTACTTACCCCCTCATACAGGACCCTCACTATATGTGTCTGTGCCCCCCTTTGTGTGGCTGCACGTCTCCTGCTGACTCTGGCATGCGTCTACTTTTCAAATTTCCCGCCCTAGGCCTCCTAACCATGAAGTCAGCTGGTCAAAAGTCATGAGATCCTTCACATCCAACAAAGGCATGACTTCCTCAGGTCAAAGGTCAACCCAGGGGGGCGGGGCTCAATTACACGGCAATAAACCTGTCAAGTTTGACGAGAAGTAGTTTCTTACTTCTCTGATGCGGAAGATCTCCAGAAGATCTGGGTACTTTTCCAGTCAGAAGTTGAGCCATTTTGGCGTCACACACACAAAAGAGTCCCTGCATAAAGTCCCAGAACCTCTATAGAGTAACTTTCTACTATATTCTGTCTAGTGACTTACGGTTTTAATGGTTCTAACTACTACTACTACCACCACCACCACTACTACTACTGCTGGTGCTACTACTACTACTACTAATGCTCCTGCTGAAGCTGCTACTATGCCTACGATTGCTACTGCTACTATTAATATCACTATTGTTACTGTTACTACTACTACTATTGCTGCTACTGCCACTTCTAGTTCTACTACTCCTGCTTTCCACACAAACACCATTTTCTGTCTAACAACATAGTTTTAATGGTTCAGAAGGCTGTTGAGCACCTGTGAATGTGGTCCTGCAGGTCCTCAAAGTCAAACCCATTCTGATTCTGCAATTGTTGAAGGCGCAGTTTGTTGTGCATGACTTCATGTCCAAGTGTTCTTGTTCTCAGGAGCTCATACAGTGGCTGTCCTACTGTTGAGAGGTTGGGGATGTATCTTCCAAGATCGCATTTTACAGCCTCATTCAGTCTCCTGAGATCAATGCAGATGCAGGCTTTACCTGTGCTCTTCTTCAAGACTGGCACCCTGGGCGTACACCAGTCTGTAGACTGCTCACCATATGTCTCTGGGTGTCCATTGTCCAGTGGAATATCTGCAGGAGTCAGTGGTCTTGTAGGAATAAGTGAGTGGTAGGTTTCCTCTTGGATGATGTTCACATCAGCCCCTGTATGGGATCAGATCAATCTCAGAATTCACAAATGCACACAGAAAGATTCAGAAATGTATTTTGTGATTTATATATAAATGACTCTCTCCACAAAATTGTTTTTCAGTTCACACAAAAACAGTTATCGTACATAAATGTCAAAAGAATCACAGATGATTTTTTACAAGATAAATCTGCAAGTATCCACAACCACAGATTATGGGTAAACTCCCTTGTTAGATTAAACTAATTGACTTGTTTCAGCATGATTAGTTCGTCCATATCTGAAATCTGGGCTTCATCTCTTTCAGTTACATGCCAAACAGAAGACAATAAACCACTGAATAAAATTTTAACAACTGAATTAAAATTAATCAAACAATTATGTCACACAGATGAAACTTGTTGATTATCATGAAATGAAATCTATATGTTCTGAGCATGAGTAATGAAATGAGTCAATTTATGTAAAATGTTACATGTATTTATATATAAGGATTTTTTTGCTAGCAAATAATAAAGCAGGAAAGACGACAGGTTCATCATCATGGTGAAACATTTTGCTTTTATTTTGCTTTACAGATGAAGAAAATGTAATCTCAAAGGAAAGACAACGTTGTATTAGCAAAACAAAATGCATAGACACATATGCATAAATTATAGTTACAAGTAAGTTTCATGTTTAAGACCTTTATTTTTCCCAGAGAGGCAGGTGGTTTTACTGCGGTAGCAACAACAACACAGGGCTGCACACACAAGATATAAAAAAAACCCAAACACATAACACAGGAGTTAAAAAACAAACAAAACAAATGACAAAAAAGGCCAAAATTAGAGTTAGGTCACTTTTCTTTGTTCTGGTTTGGGAGAACGAGGTAAACACATACACGGACAAGTAAAAACACAACAAAATACTGAAAAAGATGGTCAAAATTTGGTCATTGTTTTTCTTTGTACTGGTTTTGGAGAATGAAAGAAACTAATAATAAACTAAACAAATGAGTAAGAAGTAAAGATTATAAAAAAGTCAGTTGGGATCATCTCCAGCCTCCCACAACCCTGAATAGGATAAGCGCTTACAGATAATGGATGGCTGGAGAACAACAGAAAACATACTGTACATTATCTCTGACCTCTAGTTATATCTAGCCATGCAGACAGGTTCAATACCAAGAACAATGAGAATTAAACTCCATCCACCTCACTGCATTGGGATAGCAGCGGCCATGGCAAAGGATGTAAAAAGCAATAAAAGTAATAGAATTATATAACAAATGTCAAAAAGAGCATTGGTGAGAATAATGATACCTCAGAAAACCTTGTTCAAACACCTCTTAGCCCCTTACAACATGTAATATTTTCTAACCTTTATAAGAATATATGTGAACGTACATACGCAACCACAGAATCCAAGGTTACTATCACTACAGACTTCCTGTAACCTCTCAGAAGACACCTTCAGAAATAAAGTGAATGAAAGACACAATATGTAAGATTTTGTTGGTAGCTGTGAATCAGACTGTAGAGCAGGTCGTCCACCAGTCAAAAGGTCGGTGGTTTGATCCCCGGCTCCTCCGGTGTCAAAGTTGGCACCTTGCATTGCAGCCTCTGCCATCAGTGTATGAATGTGTGTGTGAATGGGTGAATGCTGACATGTAGTGTAAAGCACTTTGAGTGGTCGGTAAACTACTAAAGCGCTGTATAAATGAAAGTCCATTTACAATTTACTGTCATCCCAGAACCATTCGTTAAGATTATGAACAGTTTGGTACTCCTTGTGACTTTGTAAGTATTTACACGTTAGGCAAGCATGTTCTCTTTCAAGCACTGACCTTCTAGCTTTATACTGGCTTCTCCAGCTGAAGTATTTCATGTACTCTGAATGATTTTGGTCAAGGTAAAGTAGCCTCTCTGCCAGCTCCTTTGGACTGGAAAAGTCATCGACATGAATGAAGGAACCAGGTGGGAAGCGGTTATGGTATTGTTGTTTTGAAGGGCCCAGAACTACTGGTACAGTTCCCAACATCATAGGTCTGTATATCTTCTCTGTGATATAATCTCTGACAATAGAGTTTTCAAAGGAGAGGTAGAATTTACAAGTAGAAACTATCTCTTCATAGGCATTGAAAGATATATGTTGGCCAAAAGCTCTTCCAAAAGTATGAATTTTGATGTGATTCTTCAGTTCATTGAAGTAAAGAACTCTCTCTATCGTTAGGACCCAGTAGCTCACAATCCAACACACCAACTTGTCCTTTGCTGGCAATTTGAAAGGCTTATCTTCAGGTGTGAGTGGTTCCAGATATCCATAAGGCACTGGAATATGGGAGTCTGTGCGATAAGTGCATGTCAAGTTGAATATGTTATTAAATTTAGGCTGTCGAACTGCTTTGACAGGTGGCTCCATATTAAACCACACCCATTTCTGAAAAAAGGGACGAGGCTTTTTCGGCATGTCATTTAACCATAGGTTACCGTGGTGGAAGAGAATCCCATGGGCTTTATGAAAAAGGCTCCTGTCACGTGTCAAGTGGCATCCTGTGATACTGAAAATTTTGCAATTGAGGGGAAATGTGATGTCAAATCGCCACGTCCAAATCAGTACAATAGTGTCGGGCTTAGACTTCACTGCTGGTGCCTGGATCGTCCGGGTGACGCTGGGTTGTCGGTCAATGTGCAGCTCTGTAGAACTGTTGTTGTTTGAGTCCTGGGTCTGTGCTCTCTTTGCACATCTCTCCATGTAAATGTCAAAATTAAGGTACTTCTCATGGTTGTACATCAGTAAAGTGCAGAGAAGGCAAAACAGCAGTAGGCTGCTGAGGAGAAATTTGCCTAGAGAAATCAACCGGCAGCTCGAGAGGGACATGGCTGCACCTTTGGAGAGAGATAAGATTAGATTTAGATGAATTAATTGTAGACATGACATCTGGGTTGTCTGATTGTAAGCAAATGCTGTGGGACAATCATTTATGCAATCACAGGTTGTCAGTACTGCTAGGTTTCCCAAAACCCCAAAAGTAGTGTAAAGAGTCAAAGTCGTTGAAATTCTTACATAACCAGTACATTTGTAGAGTAAAATACATGTTTAAAAAGTGTTTAAGATGTGTCGTGTTTCTCTGTATTATAGGTTGTTTTGTTTACCTAAAAACACAAACACACATTTTTCTTGACTTCTTTTATGATAATATATCTTATGACTATCTCCCACAGAGCAGGTCTCATTTGCAAGCTGCTGCCGCCACAGTCATACATTACAAACATACAGTACATACTGTAAGGTGCGGTACATTCTACACATATATACACCTTTCCCCAGACATGCCCACTTTCTGATAATTACATGCAGTTTTTGGATGAGTGATATTCAAGTCAACACACTAACAACCGTTGTCGCCTGTTGGGCTCATATTTTGTATGCTAAATGCAGTACCTGTGAGGGTCTCTATACATACATTTGCATAAAGTGGCACATTTGCCCACTCCCATGTTGATGAGAATATTGAATACATACACAAATATCCCTTTAAGGTACATTTTGAACAGATAAAAAAAAATGTGTGATTAATTTGCAATTGATCACGATTAAATCTTTCAATGGCAGCCCTAATATGAAGGTATTTTATTGGATCATATACAAAGTTTAAGGATTTTAAGGCAAAAAGCTCATAAATAGTTCTTATTTTTTCAGTGAAATGTCAGGTATGGATTTCACTGTAAAATGGAGGTTTTTATTCTAATACATATTTATTATTAGACAGATAATAAATGTCTCTCTGAGCATTTACAAACTAAACAGACCACTCTGAAAACATGTCCATGTGCCTAAAATTAAGCTCAAACAATAAAATTTTAATTATAAATTAATTTCTATTTTAAAAGAACAATCAAATAAAAGCAATTTCAGGTACAAATAAAGATTACACTGAGTCTTACTGTGGTCTTGGTCTCTGCAGAGATTCAGGTGCTGAAGTATAAAGAAGATACTTCAGCTACTGCAGTTTTATCCTCCCACAGGATGGTATGACCCGCCCCACTCTGCCTCTGACTGGTTAGTACTTGTTGCCTTTGTTGGTTGGTTTGATTAGGTTTAGGAATGACGAGTGAGATTTGTTGAGGTTAAGGTAAGAATATCAGGGTAAGCCAATCAGAGGCACAGTAGGGTGGGTCATGTCTTCGCCATCCAATGGAAAGAAAATATCAGTGGTGTCTGGAACAACCCTTTCATGCATCCAATGGACCCTGGTCCAACACTGGTTGAGTCTGCGGTATGGGGTGGCAGAAAGCCAAGCTCCATGGCCTGAGGACAAACTACACTAGTACACTGTGATGGAGTGGAGTTGTGGGGAAGACAGGCCTGTTATTAGCCTGTTTAAATTAGTATTCTCAGGTGGTGACACCTATTGAGCTGATGTGGAACAATACAGGAGGATTATAAAATGAGCATATACTTCATACATCATCAATCCTTCCTTCTCTGACTTCTTAAGCCAATAGTATCAGGTAGTGGTAGTGTCACAAGCCAAGCACTGTGGCCCGAGGGTGATGCCATGGTCGATGGCTGCACAATGACAAAATAACTAGTGCACTGTGATGCTCATAATGTGTGATTTGATTTACTATTGTCATGCATAAATAATATGCCCGGCCCAGACAGACAAGACAAGACTAAAATAAAAGAAGAGACAGAGACAGAAACGAGAGTAGCAGCATAAATTACAAATAATAGTCGACAAATAAATCATCCCGTTTTTTCCAAGCTTGAGAAACAAAAATAGCCAACTTATAGGCATTGAAATTAAACAGCCACTTCAACTTGTCATCATCCGACCACCAAAAACATTTCTGGATTTTGAACAGACATTTCATGTCAAATAAAAGTTTGTAACTCATCATAGTATCGACAATACAAAAGAAACGTGACTCATTTTCAACCTCTCGTTTTTAAATCTTTCGACTTTAAGGGCCAGAGCAAGTATTCCTGATCTTGACTGTGCTACTAAAGACCTTTAACTCCTTGATAAGTTTGCTAGAACATAAGATTCAGTGCCAGAATTGTGCTTGGTTTGTATATAAGTTTGTAATTTTGGTTTTAACAATATAGCTGTCAATGATTTTTCTTCAAATCTAGCAAGTAACTTTTTTTTGTCATTGTGCTCATACTGCATGATAAGTTATCACTACACATATATTGTAATTCAGCGTCCTCAAAAATAGCAAGCAGTTCTGTAACCCATGGAGCACTATGTCCAAATCCAAGAAGGCCAAAATTAGTTAGGTCTCTTTTCTTTGTTCTGGTTTGGGAGAATGAGGTAAACACATGAACGGACAAGTAAAAACACAACAAATTACTGAAAAAGATGGTCAAAATGTGGTCATTGTTTTTCTTTATTCTGGTTTTGGAGAACAAAATAAACTAATAATAAACTAAACAAATGAGTAAGAAATGCAGATTACAAAAAGCCAGTTGGGATCATCTCCAGCCTCCCACAACCCTGAATAGGATAAGCGCTTACAGATAATGGATGGCTGGAGAACAACAGAAAACATACTGTACATTATCTCTGACCTCTGGTTATATCTAGCCATGCAGACAGGTTCAATACCAAGAACAATGAGAATTAAACTCCATCCACCTCACTGCGTTGGGATAGCAGCGGCCAAAAAGTGATCAAAATAATATAATTACATAACAAATGTCAAAAAGAGCATTGGTGAGAATAATGATACCTCAGAAAAACTTGTTCAAACACGTCTTAGCCCCTTACAAAATGTAATATTTTCTAACCTTTATAACAATATATGTGAACGTACATACGCAACCACAGAATCCAAGGTTACTATCACCACAGACTTCCTGTAACTTCTCAGAAGACACCTTCAGAAATAAAGTGAATGAAAGACACAATATGTAAGATTTTGATGGTAGCTGTGAATCAGACTGTAGAGCAGGTCGTCCACCAGTCGAAAGGTC
Source organism: Pterois miles (assembly GCA_947000775.1). Lineage (NCBI taxonomy): Eukaryota > Metazoa > Chordata > Actinopteri > Perciformes > Scorpaenidae > Pterois > Pterois miles. The sequence continues at coordinate 9,417,521 of CAMQGK010000549.1, forward strand.
GGTGGTTTGATCCTGTGGTGTCCTCATATGGTGAAATGTCCTTGAGAAAGACACTTAACCCCAAATTGCTCTCGAAGGCTGAGCCATCAGCGTGTGAATGAGCATTTAGATGAGATCCTGATGGGCAAAGTTGGCACCTTGCATTGCAGCCTCTGCCATCAGTGTATGAATGCGTGTGAATGGGTGAATGCTGACATGTAGTGTAAAGCGCTTTGAGTGGTCGGTAAACTACGAAAGCGCTGTATAAATGAAAGTCCATTTACAGTTTATTGTCATCCCAGAACCATTCGTTAAGATTACGAACAGTTTGGTACTCCTTGTGACTTTGTAAGTATTTACACGTTAGGCAAGCATGTTCTCTTCCAAACACTGACTCTCTAGATTTATACTGGCTTGCCCAGCTGAAGTATTTCATGTACTCTGAATGATTTTGGTCAAGGTAAAGTAGCCTCTCTGCCAGCTCCTTTGGACTGGAAAAGTCATCGACATGAATGAAGGAACCAGGTGGGATGCGGTTCTCATAGTGTTGTCTTGAAGGGCCCAGAACTACTGGTACAGTTCCATACATCATAGGTCTGTATATCTTCTCTGTGATATAATCTCTGACAATAGAGTTTTCAAAGGAGAGGTAGAATTTACAAGTAGGAACTATCTCTTCATATGCATTGAAAGGTAAACGTTTGCCAAAAGCTCTTCCAAAAGTATGAATTTTGATGTGATTCTTCAGTTCATTGAAGTAAAGAACTCTCTTTATCGTCAGGACCCAGTAGGTCACAAGCCAACACACCAACTTGTCCTTTGCTGGCAATTTGAAAGGCTTATCTTTAGGTGTGAGTGGCTCCAGATATCCATAAGGCACTGGAATATGGGAGTCTGTGCGATAACTGCATGTCAAGTTGAATATGTCATTAAATTCAGGCTGTCGAACTGCTTTGACAGGTGGCTCCATATTAAACCACACCCATTTCTGAAAAAAGGGACGAGGCTTTTTCGGCATGTCATTTAACCATATGTTAGCGTGGTGGAAGAGAATCCCATGGGCTTTATCAAAAAGGCTCCTGTCATGTGTCAAGTGGCATCCTGTGATTTTGAAAAGGTTGCAATTGAGAGGAAATTTTGTGTCAAATGGCCACTTCCAAATCAGTACAATAGTGTCGGGCTTAGACTTCACTGCTGGTGCCTGGATCCTCCGGGTGACGCTGGGTTGTCGGTCAATGTGCAGCTCTGTAGAACTGTTGGTGTTTGAGTCCTGGGTCTGTGCTCTCTCTGCACATCTCTCCATGTAAATGTCAAAATTAAGGTACTTGTCATGGTTGTACATCAGTAAAGTGCAGAGAAGGCAAAACAGCAGTAGGCTGCTGAGGAGAAATTTGCCTGGAGAAATCAACCGGCAGATCAAGAAGGACATGGCTGCACCTTTGGAGAGAGAAATGATCAATTAATTGTAGACATGACATCTGGGTTGTCTGATTGTAAGCAAATGATATGCTGTGGGACAATCATTTATGCAATCACAGGTTGTCAGTACTGCTATGTTTCCCAAAACCCCAAAAGTAGTGTAAAGAGTCAAAGTCGTTGAAATTCTTACATAACCAGTACATTTGTAGAGTAAAATACATGTTTAAAAAGTGTTTAAGATGTGTCGTGTTTCTCTGTATTATAGGTTGTTTTGTTGACCTAAAAACACAAACACACATTTTTCTTGACTTCTTTTATGATAATATATCTTATGACTATCTCCCACAGAGCACGTCTCATTTGCAAGCTGTTGCTGCCACAGTCGTACATTACAAACATACTAGGGCTGTCAGTTTAACGCGTTAATTAGATTAATTAATTACGCTGCAAATTAACACGCTATAAAAATTAACGCAATTAATCATGAGTGGCAAGTCAGTCATTTTAAGTTTGGCCAATTGAGTGACCCGTAGGCTGCAGTGGCGCGTTACTTCGTACCTGCGCCACTAGTCAAAAGCAGGGTGACTGACAACAGAGATGGACGCGACAAAGGAGAGCGAGGCGAGCCCACTCGGACCTTTCACTCGGACTCTGACTCTGACTCGGAGCAGCAGGGGCCTCTAGCCCGCTACAAAGCCGAGCCGTGCATTGGAATGCATGAGTGTCCACTGGAGTGGTGGCAGCTCACGCAGGAGCTGATGAACAGCTGTCCTCTCTTTAATACCTGGCTACCGCTGCCACGTCTGAGCCTGGTGAGAGACTCTGTTCACTCAGGTAACATCATTCAGAAGAAGAGGGCAGCCTCACACTCAGACAATGTAGACAAGCTTGTTTGTCTGAGCAACTGTTGTCAGTTCCTGTAACGTTAGCTCACCTTTTAAAGAAAACGCCTGATGTTGCCTTATTTAGAGGCATGTTATACTATTGATTTTGAGTTGCTGTATTGAGTCACCTTTAGTATTCATTTTGATTGAGAGTCTGCTTATGTGCCTATTTGAGACTCAGCCTTATTTTATTTCTGAATTTTATTTATTTTATTTAACTGTATTTGTATTGCATTTTTGAGAAATGCATCTGGCCTAATTGGTCTGCTGATGTGCTTGACCTTTTTTCCTTTGAATTTCTTTTATAAAGCACACTTAACCATTAAAAATCTGGATTTCAAATCTTCTCTTCTTGGTATATTTTATTGATTAGTCAGGCACTACAATTTTATCATGTCCTAGAATTCAAATTCTTTATTTGGGGGCCTTTAGCAGGTATGAGATTAAAATGCGATTAATTAGATTAATTAATTACAAATCCTGTAATTAATTAGATTAGTTTTTTTAATCGCCTGACAGCACTAAAACATACAATACATACTGTAAGGTGCGGTACATTCTGCACAAACATACACCATTCCCCAGACATGCCCACTTCATGATAATCACATGCAGTTTTTCGATGAGTCACAGTCAAGTCAGCACACTGACACACTGACAGCCATTGTCGCCTGTTGGGCTGCAGTTTTATGATTTGAGCATATTTTGTATGCTAAATGCAGAACCTGTGAGGGTCTCTATACATACATTTGCATAAAGCAGCACATTTGCCCACTTCCATGTTGATGAGAATATTAAATACATACACAAATATCTCTTTAAGGTACATTTTCAACAGATAAAAAAAAATGTGTGATTAATTTGCAATTGATCACAATTAAATCTTTCAATGGCAGCCCTAATATGAAGGTAATTTATTGGATCATATACAAAGTTTAAGGATTTTAAGGCAAAAAGCTCATAAATAGTTCTTATTTTTTCAGTGAAATGTCAGGGATGGATTTCACTGTAAAATGGAGGGTTTTTTTCTAATACATATTTATTATTAAACAGATAATAAATGTCTCTCTGAGCATTTACAAACTAAACAGATCACTCTGAAAACATGTCCATGTGCCTAAAATTAAGCTCAAACAATAAAATTTTAATTATAAATTAATTTCTATTTTAACAGAACAATCAAATAAAAGCAATTTCAGGTACAAATAAAGATTACACTGAGTCTTACTGTGGTCTTGGTCTCTGCAGAGATTCAGGTGCTGAAGTATAAAGAAGATACTTCAGCTACTGCAGTTTTATCCTCCCACAGGATGGTATGACCCGCCCCACTCTGCCTCTGACTGGTTAGTACTTGTTGCTTTTGTTGGTTGGTTTGATTAGGTTTAGGGATGACGAGTGAGATTGGTTGAGGTTAAGGTAAAAATATCAGGGTAAGCCAATCAGAGGCACAGTAGGGTGGGTCATGTCTTCGCCATCCAATGGAAAGAAAATATCAGTGGTGTCTGGAACAACCTGTTCATGCATCCAATGGACCCTGGTCCAACACTGGTTGAGTCTGCGGTATGGGGTGGCAGAAAGCCAAGCTCCATGGCCTGAGGACAAACTACACTAGTACACTGTGATGGAGTGGAGTTGTGGGGAAGACAGGCCTGTTATTAGCTTGTTTTTTAGTATTCTCAGGTGGTGACACCTATTGAGCTGATGTGGAACAATGCAGGAGGATTATAAAATGAGCATATACATCATACATCATCAATCCTTCCTTCTCTGACTTCTTAAGCCAATAGTGGGTCAACAGTGTGAGAGAGGACTGACGGTTGTGGCAGATGGAAGAAAACCTAAGGAATCCATTGGTACTAACCATGTCATACTGGCTTGTCAAAATAAAGTTATAATCCAAAGTAACGCTAAACCTTGGTGAGGAAAAACTGCCATAGCCATTTTCTAAGGAGTCACTTGACATCTGACCTCAACAGTGAATGAAAATAGGTTCACTGGGTACCCACGAGGCTCCCCTTTACAGACACTTTATGATAATCACATGCAGTTTGCGGCAAGTCATAGTCAAGTCAGCACACTGACAGCGGTTGTTGCCTGTTGGGCTGCCATGTAATGATCTGAGTCAAAGTAGATACTTTCAGACCCAACAATGGCGCAACTGCGCTCTGAAAGCCGTTATATCTAATGGCTAGTGTCGCACCATGTTGGCTTTTTGCTGCGTTGAGCAAAGCCCAACTTTAGGTGTTGCATGCCGTGATGTATGGCGAGCACAGCTCAAACTGTGTTGTTTCATGAACAGCTCTCTTCCGCTGGGAAACAACATTTGATGCTACTTGATTCTTGTCTGGGTGGGCCTTATACTTGCTGTACATCTGTACATATTGTGATAATTGAGCTGATAGCTAGCTACCTAGCAGAAGCTACCGTCAAGTTGCATTAACATGCTATAACATGGGCTTCAGAATAAAATATTACTTTTGGGGTTTATTTTCTTAGCGAATGAGACAGCAGAGGAGGAGAGACAGGTGATCAGAGAGGGGAGAGGACGGGACATGTGGAGACAGAGACGGCAGCAGCTGGAGTCAGTGTATCAGGGAGCTCTTTCTCTTTCAGAGCCACCAGCCAGTGATGCAGTAACTTATTGATCTCTGTTTGAGTCCAGAGTTACTTCCCCTCCGTTCATGTGAATGAGCTCCAGACAGAGGCCAGAGGTAGGGCTGGGAGGCGGAGTTAGCGACGACAGTGTGACGGCCTTGACCAGGCCGGCTGTAACCATGTGACTGAGCGGATGCTACTGCGCCTGCTCTGTGGGCCCAGTGGATGCGGAAGATCTCCAGAAGATCTGGGTACTTTTCCAGTCAGAAGTTGAGCCATTTTGGCGTCACACACACAAAAGAGTCTCTGCATAAAGTCCCAGAACCTCTATAGAGTAACTATCTACTATATTCTGTCTAGTGACTTACGGTTTTAATGGTTCTAGCTACTACTACTACCACCACCACTACTACTACTGCTGCTGGTGCTACTACTACTACTACTAATGCTCCTGCTGTAGCTGCTACTATGCCTACTATTGCTACTGCTACGATTAATTACTAATTACTATTGTTACTGTTACTACTACTACTACTGCTCCTGCTGCTACTGCCACTTCTAGTTCTACTACTCCTGCTTTCCACACAAACACCACTTTCTGTCTAACAACATAGTTTTAATGGTTCAGAAGGCTGTTGAACACCTGTAATTGTGGTCCTGCAGCTCCTCAAAGTCAAATCCATTCTGATTCCACCGTGTCACGTATTGGCATACTGACAAGCCAAGCACTGTGGCCTGAGGGGGATGCCATGGTCGATGGCTGCACAGTGACAAAATAACTAGTGCGCTGTAATGCTCACAATGTGTGATTTGATTTACTATTGTCATGCATAAATAATATGCCCGGCCCAGACAGGCTTACAAGACTAAAATAAAAGAAGAGACAGAGACAGAAACCAGAGTAGCAGCATAAATTACAAATAATACTCGACAAATAAATCATCCCGTTTTTTCCAAGCTTGAGAAACAAAAATAGCCAACTTATAAGCATTGAAATTAAACAGCCACTTCCAATTGTCATCATCTGACCACCAAAACATTTCTGGATTTTGAACAGACATTTCATGTCAAATAAAAGTTTGTAACCCATCATAGTATCGACAATACAAAAGAAACGTGACTCATTTTCAACTTCTCGTTTTTAAATCTTTCGACTTCAAGGGCCAGAGCAAGTATTCCTGATCTTGACTGTGCTACTAAAGACCTTTAACTCCTTGATAAGTTTGCTAGAACATAAGATTCAGTGCCAGAATTGTGCTTGGTTTGAATATAAGTTTGTAATTTTGGTTTTCACAATTTAGCTTTTAATGATTTTTCTTCAAATCTAGCAAGTAATTTTTTTTGTCATTGTGCTCATACTGCATGATAAGTTATCACTACATATATATTGTAATTCAGCGTCCTCAAAAATAGCAAGCACTTCTGTAACCCATAGAGCATTATGTCCAAATCTAAGAGGGCCAAAATTAGTTAGGTCTCTTTTCTTTGTTCTGGTTTGGGAGAACGAGGTAAACACATGAACAGACAAGTAAAAACACAACAAATTACTGAAAAAGATGGTCAAAATGTGGTCATTGATTTTCTTTATTCTGGATTTGGAGAATGAAATAAACTAATAATAAACTAAACAAATCAGTAAGAAGTAAAGATTATAAAAAAGCCAGTTGGGATCATCTCCAGCCTCCCGCAACCCTGAAGAGGATAAGCGCTTACAGATAATGGATGGCTGGAAAACAACAGAAAACATACTGTACATTATCTCTGACCTCTAGTTATATCTAGCCATGCAGACAGGTTCAATACCAAGAACAATGAGAATTAAACTCCATCCACCTCACTGCGTTGGGATAGCAGCGGCCAAAAAGTGATCAAAATAATATAATTACAGAACAAATGTCAAAAAGAGCATTGGTGAGAATAATGATACCTCAGAAAACTTTGTTCAAACACCTCTTAGCCCCTTACAAAATGTAGTATTTTCTAACCTTTACAACAATATATGTGAACGTACATACGCAACCACAGAATCCAAGGTTACTATCACTACAGACTTCCTGTAACCTCTCAGAAGACACCTTCAGAAATAAAGTGAATGAAAGACACAATATGTAAGATTTTGATGGTAGCTGTGAATCAGACTGTAGAGCAGGTCGTCCACCAGTCGAAAGGTCGGTGGTTTGATCCCCGGCTCCTCTGGTGTCCTCATATGTTGAAATGTCCTTGAGAAAGACACTTAACCCCAAATTGCTCTCGAAGGCTGAGCCATCAGTGTGTGAATGAGCATTTAGATGAGATCCTGATGGGCAAAGTTGGCACTTTGCATTGCAGCCTCTGCCATCAGTGTATGAATGCGTGTGAATGGGTGAATGCTGACATGTAGTGTAAAGCGCTTTGAGTGGTCGGGAAACTACAAAAGCGCTGTATACATGAAAGTCCATTTACAATTTACTGTGATCCCAGAACCATTTGTTAAGATTACGAACAGTTTGGTACTCCTTGTGACTTTGTAAGTATTTACACGTTAGGCAAGCATGTTCTCTTCCAAGCACTGACCTTCTAGCTTTATACTGGCTTCTCCAGCTGAAGTATTTCATGTACTCTGAATGATTTTGGTCAAGGTAAAGTAGCCTCTCTGCCAGCTCCTTTGGACTGGAAAAGTCATCGACATGAATGAAGGAACCAGGTGGGAAGCGGTTATGGTAGTGTTGTTTTGAAGGGCCCAGAACTACTGGTACAGTTCCATACATCATAGGTCTGTATATCTTCTCTGTGATATAATCTCTGACAATAGAGTTTTCAAAGGAGAGGTAGAATTTACAAGTAGGAACTATCTCTTCATAGGCATTGAAAGGTATACGTTCGCCAAAAGCTCTTCCAAAAGTATGAATTTTGATGTGATTCTTCAATTCATTGAAGTAAAGAACTCTCTTTATCGTCGGGACCCAGTAGCTCACAATCCAACACACCAACTTGTCCTTTGCTGGCAATTTGAAAGGCTTATCTTCAGGTGTGAGTGGTTCCAGATATCCATAAGGCACTGGAATATGGGAATCTGTGCGATAACTGCATGTCAAGTTGAATATGTCATTAAATTCAGGCTGCCAATGTATCTTGATAGGTGGTTCCATATTAAACCACACCCATTTCTGAAAAAAGGGACGAGGCTTTTTCGGGATGTCATTTAACCATAGGTTATAGTGGTGGAAGAGAATCCCATGGGCTTTATGAACAAGGGTCCTGTCTCGTGTCAAGTGGCATCCTGTGATATTGAAAATGTCGCAATTGAGAGGAAATTTCGAGTCAAATGGCCACTTCCAAATCAGTACAATAGTGTCTGGCTTAGACTTCACTGCTGGTGCCTGGATCCTCCGGGTGACGCTGGGTTGTGGGTTAATGTGCAGCTCTGTAGAACTGTTGTTGTTTGAGTCCTGGTTCTGTGCTCTCTCTGCACATCTCCCCATGTAAATGTCAAAATTAAGGTACTTGTCATGGTTGTACACCAGTAAAATGCAGAGAAGGAAAAACAGCAGTAGGCTGCTGAGGAGAAATTTGTTTTGAGAAATCAACCGGCAGATCGAGAACGACATGGCTGCACCTTTGGAGAGAGAGAAGATGAGATTTAGATGAATTAATTGTAGACATGACATCTGGGTTGTCTGATTGTAAGCAAATGATATGCTGTGGGACAATCATTTATGCAATCACAGGTTGTCAGTACTGCTAGGTTTCCCAAAACCCCAAAAGTAGTGTAAAGAGTCAAAGTCGTTGAAGTTCTAACATCACCAGTACATTTGTAGAGTAAAATACATGTTTAAAAACTGTTTATGATGTGTCATGTTTCTCTGTATTATAGGTTGTTTTGTTGACCTAAAAACACAAACACACATTTTTCTTGACTTCTTTTATGATAATATATCTTATGACTATCTCCCACAGTGCAGGTCTCATTTGCAAGCCGCTGCCGCCACAGTCGTACATTACAAACATACTAGGGCTGTCAGTTTAACGCGTTAATTAGATTAATTAATTACGCTGCAAATTAACACGCTATAAAAATTAACGCAATTAATCATGAGTGGCAAGTCAGTCAATTTAAGTTTGGCCAATTGAGTGACCCGTAGGCTGCAGTGGCGCGTTACTTCGTACCTGCGCCACTAGTCAAAAGCAGAGTGACTGACAACAGAGATGGACGCGACAAAGGAGAGCGAGGCGAGCGCACTCGGACCTTTCACTCGGACTCTGACTCTGACTCGGAGCAGCAGGGGCCTCTAGCCCGCTACAAAGCCGAGCCGTGCATTGGAATGCATGAGTGTCCACTGGAGTGGTGGCAGCTCACGCAGGAGCTGATGAACAGCTGTCCTCTCTTTAATACCTGGCTACCGCTGCCACGTCTGAGCCCGGTGAGAGACTCTGTTCACTCGCAGGTAACATCATTCAGAAGAAGAGGGCAGCCTCACACTCAGACAATGTAGACAAGCTTGTTTGTCTGAGCAACTGTTGTCAGCTCCTGTAACGTTAGCTCACCTTTTAAAGAAAACGCCTGATGTTGCCTTATTTAGAGGCATGTTATACTATTGATTTTGAATTGCTGTATTGAGTCAGCTTTAGTATTCATTTTGATTGCGAGTCTGCTTATGTGCCTATTTGAGACTCAGCCTTATTTTATTTCTGAATTTTATTTATTTTATTTAACTGTATTTGTATTGCATTTTTGAGAAATGCACCTGGCCTAATTGGTCTGCTGATGTGCTTGACCTTTTTTCCTTTGAATTTCTTTTATAAAGCACACTTAACCATTAAAAATCTGGATTTCAAATCTTCTCTTCTTGGTATATTTTATTGATTAGTCAGGCACTACAATTTTATAATGTCCTAGAATTCAAATTCTTTATTTGGGGGCCTTTAGCAGGTATGAGATTAAAATGTGATTAATTAGATTAATTAATTACAAATCCTGTAATTAATTAGATTAGTTTTTTTAATCGCCTGACAGCACTAAAACATACAGTACATACTGTAAGGTGCGGTACATTCTGCACAAACATACACCATTCCCCAGACATGCCCACTTCATGATAATCACATGCAGTTTTTCGATGAGTCACAGTCAAGTCAGCACACTGACACACTGACAGCCATTGTCGCCTGTTGGGCTGCAGTTTTATGATTTGAGCATATTTCGTATGCTAAATACAGTACCTGTGAGGGTCTCTATACATACATTTGCATAAAGCAGCACATTTGCCCACTTCCATGTTGATGAGAATATTAAATACATACACAAATATCCCTTTAAGGTACATTTTGAACAGATAAAAAAAATGTGTGATTAATTTGCAATTGATCACAATTAAATCTTTCAATGGCAGCCCTAATATGAAGGTATTTTATTGGATCATATACAAAGTGTAAGGATTTTAAGGCAAAAAGCGCATAAATAGTTCTTATTTTTCCAGTGAAATGTCAGGGATGGATTTCACTGTAAAATGGAGGTTTTTTTTTCTAATACATATTTATTATTAGACAGATAATAAATGTCTCTCTGAGCATTTACAAACTAAACAGACCACTCTGAAAACATGTCCATGTGCCTAAAATTAAGCTCAAACAATAAAATTTTAATTATAAATTAATTTCTATTTTAACAGAACAATCAAATAAAAGCAATTTCAGGTACAAATAAAGATTACACTGAGTCTTACTGTGGTCTTGGTCTCTGCAGAGATTCAGGTGCTGAAGTATAAAGAAGATACTTCAGCTACTGCAGTTTTATCCTCCCACAGGATGGTATGACCCGCCCCACTCTGCCTCTGACTGGTTAGTACTTGTTGCTTTTGTTGGTTGGTTTGATTAGGTTTAGGGATGACGAGTGAGATTGGTTGAGGTTAAGGTAAGAATATCAGGGTAAGCCAATCAGAGGCACAGTAGGGTGGGTCATGTCTTCGCCATCCAATGGAAAGAAAATATCAGTGGTGTCTGGAACAACCTGTTCATGCATCCAATGGACCCTGGTCCAACACTGGTTGAGTCTGCGGTATGGGGTGGCAGAAAGCCAAGCTCCATGGCCTGAGGACAAACTACACTAGTACACTGTGATGGAGTGGAGTTGTGGGGAAGACAGGCCTGTTATTAGCTTGTTTTTTAGTATTCTCAGGTGGTGACACCTATTGAGCTGATGTGGAACAATGCAGGAGGATTATAAAATGAGCATATACATCATACATCATCAATCCTTCCTTCTCTGACTTCTTAAGCCAATAGTGGGTCAACAGTGTGAGAGAGGACTGACGGTTGTGGCAGATGGAAGAAAACCTAAGGAATCCATTGGTACCAACCATGTCATACTGGCTTGACAGAATAAAGTTATAATCCAAAGTAACGCTAAACTTTGGTGAGGAAAAACTGCCATAGCCATTTTCTAAGGAGTCACTTGACATCTGACCTCAACAGTGAATGAAAATAGGTTCACTGGGTACCCACGAGTCTCCCCTTTACAGACACTTTATGATAATCACATGCAGTTTGCGGCAAGTCATAGTCAAGTCAGCACACTGACACACTGACAGTTGTTGTTGCCTGTTGGGCTGCCATGTAATGATCTGAGTCAAAGTAGATACTTTCAGACCCAACAACGGCGCAACTGCGCTCTGAAAGCCGTTATATCTAATGGCTAGCGTCGCACCATGTTGGCTTTTTGCTGCGTTGAGCAAAGCCCAACTTTAGGTGCTGCATGCCGTGATGTATGGCGAGCACAGCTCAAACTGTGTTGTTTCATGAACAGCTCTCTTCCGCTGGGAAACAACATTTGATGCTACTTGATTCTTGTCTGGGTGGGCCTTATACTTGCTGTAAATCTGTACATATTGTCATAATTGAGCTGATAGCTAGCTACCTAGCAGAAGCTACCGTCAAGTTGCATTAACATGCTATAACATTGGCTTCAGAATAAAATATTACTTTTGGGGTTTATTTTCTTAGCGAATGAGACAGCAGAGGAGGAGAGACAGGTGATCAGAGAGGGGAGAGGACGGGACATGTGGAGACAGAGACGGCAGCAGCTGGAGTCAGTGTATCAGGGAGCTCTTTCTCTTTCAGAGCCACCAGCCAGTGATGCAGTAACTTATTGATCTCTGTTTGAGTCCAGAGTTACTTCCCCTCCGTTCATGTGAATGAGCCCCAGACGGGCCAGAGGTAGGGCTGGGAGGCGGAAGATGCGCCTGCTCTGTGGGCCCAGTGGATGCGGAAGATCTCCAGAAGATCTGGGTACTTTTCCAGTCAGAAGTTGAGCCATTTTGGCGTCACACACACAAAAGAGTCTCTGCATAAAGTCCCAGAACCTCTATAGAGTAACTATCTACTATATTCTGTCTAGTGACTTACGGTTTTAATGGTTCTAGCTACTACTACTACCACCACCACTACTACTACTGCTGCTGGTGCTACTACTACTACTACTATTGCTCCTGCTGCTACTGCCACTTCTAGTTCTACTACTCCTGCTTTCCACACAAACACCACTTTCTGTCTAACAACATAGTTTTAATGGTTCAGAAGGCTGTTGAGCACCTGTAATTGTGGTCCTGCAGCTCCTCAAAGTCAAATCCATTCTGATTCCACCATGTCACGTATTGGCATACTGACAAGCCAAGCACTGTGGCCTGAGGGGGATGCCATGGTCGATGGCTGCACAGTGACAAAATAACTAGTGCGCTGTAATGCTCACAATGTGTGATTTGATTTACTATTGTCATGCATAAATAATATGCCCGGCCCAGACAGGCTTACAAGACTAAAATAAAAGAAGAGACAGAGACAGAAACCAGAGTAGCAGCATAAATTACAAATAATACTTGACAAATAAATCATTCCATTTTTTCCAAGCTTGAGAAACAAAAATAGCCAACTTATAAGCATTGAAATTAAACAGCCACTTCCAATTGTCATCATCCGACCACCAAAACATTTCTGGATTTTGAACAGACATTTCATGTCAAATAAAAGTTTGTATCTCATCATAGTATCGACAATACAAAAGAAACGTGACTCATTTTCAACCTCTCGTTTTTAAATCTTTCGACTTCAAGGGCCAGAGCAAGTATTCCTGATCTTGACTGTGCTACTAAAGACCTTTAACTCCTTGATAAGTTTGCTAGAACATAAGATTCAGTGCCAGAATTGTGCTTGGTTTGAATATAAGTTTGTAATTTTGGTTTTCACAATTTAGCTTTTAATGATTTTTCTTCAAATCTAGCAAGTAACTTTTTTTTTGTCATTGTGCTCATACTGCATGATAAGTTATTACTACACATATATTGTAATTCAGCATCCTCAAAAATAGCAAGCAGTTCTGTAACCCATAGAGCATTATGTCCAAATCCAAGAAGGCCAAAATTAGTTAGGTCTCTTTTCTTTGTTCTGGTTTGGGAGAACGAGGTAAACACATGAACAGACAAGTAAAAACACAACAAATTACTGAAAAAGATGGTCAAAATGTGGTCATTGATTTTCTTTATTCTGGATTTGGAAAATGAAATAAACTAATAATAAACTAAACAAATCAGTAAGAAGTAAAGATTATTAAAAAGCCAGTTGGGATCATCTCCAGCCTCCCACAACCCTGAATAGGATAAGCGCTTACAGATAATGGATGGCTGGAAAACAACAGAAAACATACTGTACATTATCTCTGACCTCTAGTTATATCTAGCCATGCAGACAGGTTCAATACCAAGAACAATGAGAATTAAACTCCATCCACCTCACTGCGTTGGGATAGCAGCGGCCAAAAAGTGATCAAAATAATATAATTACATAACAAATGTCAAAAAGAGCATTTGTGACAAAAATAACTTGTTCAAATACCGCTTAGCCCCTTACAACATGTAATATTTTCTAACCTTTATAACAATATATGTGAACGTACATACGCAACCACAGATTTCAAGGTTACTATCACTACAGACTTCCTGTAACTTCTCAGAAGACACCTTCAGAAAAGAAGTGAATGAAAGACACAATATGTAAGATTTTGATGGTAGCTGTGAATCAGACTGTAGAGCAGGTCGTCCACCAGTCGAAAGGTCGGTGGTTTGATCCCCGGCTCCTCTGGTGTCCTCATATGGTGAAGTGTCCTTGAGAAAGACACTTAACCCCAAATTGCTCTCGAAGGCTGAGCCATCAGCGTGTGAATGAGCATTTAGATGAGATCCTGATGGGCAAAGTTGGCACCTTGCATTGCGGCCTCTGCCATCAGCCTCAGTGTATGCGGAAGTGTGTGTGAATGGGTGAATGCTGACATGTAGTGTAAAGCGCTTTGAGTGGTCGGAAGACTACAAAAGCGCTGTATACATGAAAGTCCATTTACAATTTACTGTCATCCCAGAACCATTCGTTAAGATTATGAACAGTTTGGTACTCCTTGTGACTTTGTAAGTATTTACACGTTAGGCAAGCATGTTCTGCTCCAAACATTGACCTTCTAGATTTATACTGGCTCCTCCAGCTGAAGTATTTCATGTACTCTGAATGATTTTGGTCAAGGTAAAGTAGCCTCCCTGCCAGCTCCTTTGGACTGGAAAAGTCATCGACATGAATGAAGGAACCAGGTGGGATGCGGTTCTCATAGTCTTGTCTTGAAGGGCCCAGAACTACTGGTACAGTTCCATACATCATAGGTCTGTATATCTTCTCTGTGATATAATCTCTGACAATAGAGTTTTCAAAGGAGAGGTAGAATTTACAAGTAGGAACTATCTCTTCATAGGCATTGAAAGGTATACGTTCGCCAAAAGCTCTTCCAAAAGTATGAATTTTGATGTGATTCTTCAATTCATTGAAGTAAAGAACTCTCTTTATCGTCGGGACCCAGTAGCTCACAATCCAACACACCAACTTGTCCTTTGCTGGCAATTTGAAAGGCTTATCTTCAGGTGTGAGTGGTTCCAGATATCCATAAGGCACTGGAATATGGGAATCTGTGCGATAACTGCATGTCAAGTTGAATATGTCATTAAATTCAGGCTGCCAATGTATCTTGATAGGTGGCTCCATATTAAACCACACCCATTTCTGAAAAAAGGGACGAGGCTTTTTCGGGATGTCATTTAACCATAGGTTATAGTGGTGGAAGAGAATCCCATGGGCTTTATGAACAAGGGTCCTGTCTCGTGTCAAGTGGCATCCTGTGATATTGAAAATGTCGCAATTGAGAGGAAATTTCGAGTCAAATGGCCACTTCCAAATCAGTACAATAGTGTCTGGCTTAGACTTCACTGCTGGTGCCTGGATCCTCCGGGTGACGCTGGGTTGTGGGTTAATGTGCAGCTCTGTAGAACTGTTGTTGTTTGAGTCCTGGTTCTGTGCTCTCTCTGCACATCTCCCCATGTAAATGTCAAAATTAAGGTACTTGTCATGGTTGTACACCAGTAAAATGCAGAGAAGGAAAAACAGCAGTAGGCTGCTGAGGAGAAATTTGTTTTGAGAAATCAACCGGCAGATCGAGAACGACATGGCTGCACCTTTGGAGAGAGAGAAGATGAGATTTAGATGAATTAATTGTAGACATGACATCTGGGTTGTCTGATTGTAAGCAAATGATATGCTGTGGGACAATCATTTATGCAATCACAGGTTGTCAGTACTGCTAGGTTTCCCAAAACCCCAAAAGTAGTGTAAAGAGTCAAAGTCGTTGAAGTTCTAACATCACCAGTACATTTGTAGAGTAAAATACATGTTTAAAAACTGTTTATGATGTGTCATGTTTCTCTGTATTATAGGTTGTTTTGTTGACCTAAAAACACAAACACACATTTTTCTTGACTTCTTTTATGATAATATATCTTATGACTATCTCCCACAGTGCAGGTCTCATTTGCAAGCCGCTGCCGCCACAGTCATACATTACAAACATACTAGGGCTGTCAGTTTAACGTGTTAATTAGATTAATTAATTACGCTGCAAATTAACACGCTATAAAAATTAACGCAATTAATCATGAGTGGCAAGTCAGTCAATTTAAGTTTGGCCAATTGAGTGACCCGTAGGTTGCAGTGGCGCGTTACTTCGTACCTGCGCCACTAGTCAAAAGCAGAGTGACTGACAACAGAGATGGACGCGACAAAGGAGAGCGAGGCGAGCGCACTCGGACCTTTCACTCGGACTCTGACTCTGACTCGGAGCAGCAGGGGCCTCTAGCCCGCTACAAAGCCGAGCCGTGCATTGGAATGCATGAGTGTCCACTGGAGTGGTGGCAGCTCACGCAGGAGCTGATGAACAGCTGTCCTCTCTTTAATACCTGGCTACCGCTGCCACGTCTGAGCCCGGTGAGAGACTCTGTTCACTCGCAGGTAACATCATTCAGAAGAAGAGGGCAGCCTCACACTCAGACAATGTAGACAAGCTTGTTTGTCTGAGCAACTGTTGTCAGCTCCTGTAACGTTAGCTCACCTTTTAAAGAAAACGCCTGATGTTGCCTTATTTAGAGGCATGTTATACTATTGATTTTGAATTGCTGTATTGAGTCAGCTTTAGTATTCATTTTGATTGCGAGTCTGCTTATGTGCCTATTTGAGACTCAGCCTTATTTTATTTCTGAATTTTATTTATTTTATTTAACTGTATTTGTATTGCATTTTTGAGAAATGCACCTGGCCTAATTGGTCTGCTGATGTGCTTGACCTTTTTTCCTTTGAATTTCTTTTATAAAGCACACTTAACCATTAAAAATCTGGATTTCAAATCTTCTCTTCTTGGTATATTTTATTGATTAGTCAGGCACTACAATTTTATAATGTCCTAGAATTCAAATTCTTTATTTGGGGGCCTTTAGCAGGTATGAGATTAAAATGTGATTAATTAGATTAATTAATTACAAATCCTGTAATTAATTAGATTAGTTTTTTTAATCGCCTGACAGCACTAAAACATACAGTACATACTGTAAGGTGCGGTACATTCTGCACAAACATACACCATTCCCCAGACATGCCCACTTCATGATAATCACATGCAGTTTTTCGATGAGTCACAGTCAAGTCAGCACACTGACACACTGACAGCCATTGTCGCCTGTTGGGCTGCAGTTTTATGATTTGAGCATATTTCGTATGCTAAATACAGTACCTGTGAGGGTCTCTATACATACATTTGCATAAAGCAGCACATTTGCCCACTTCCATGTTGATGAGAATATTAAATACATACACAAATATCCCTTTAAGGTACATTTTGAACAGATAAAAAAAATGTGTGATTAATTTGCAATTGATCACAATTAAATCTTTCAATGGCAGCCCTAATATGAAGGTATTTTATTGGATCATATACAAAGTGTAAGGATTTTAAGGCAAAAAGCGCATAAATAGTTCTTATTTTTCCAGTGAAATGTCAGGGATGGATTTCACTGTAAAATGGAGGTTTTTTTTCTAATACATATTTATTATTAGACAGATAATAAATGTCTCTCTGAGCATTTACAAACTAAACAGACCACTCTGAAAACATGTCCATGTGCCTAAAATTAAGCTCAAACAATAAAATTTTAATTATAAATTAATTTCTATTTTAACAGAACAATCAAATAAAAGCAATTTCAGGTACAAATAAAGATTACACTGAGTCTTACTGTGGTCTTGGTCTCTGCAGAGATTCAGGTGCTGAAGTATAAAGAAGATACTTCAGCTACTGCAGTTTTATCCTCCCACAGGATGGTATGACCCGCCCCACTCTGCCTCTGACTGGTTAGTACTTGTTGCTTTTGTTGGTTGGTTTGATTAGGTTTAGGAATGACGAGTGAGATTGGTTGAGGTTAAGGTAAGAATATCAGGGTAAGCCAATCAGAGGCACAGTAGGGTGGGTCATGTCTTCGCCATCCAATGGAAAGAAAATATCAGTGGTGTCTGGAACAACCTGTTCATGCATCCAATGG
Source organism: Pterois miles (assembly GCA_947000775.1). Classification (NCBI taxonomy): domain Eukaryota; kingdom Metazoa; phylum Chordata; class Actinopteri; order Perciformes; family Scorpaenidae; genus Pterois; species Pterois miles. The sequence goes on from CAMQGK010000549.1 coordinate 9,435,324, forward strand.
ACCCTGGTCCAACACTGGTTGAGTCTGCGGTATGGGGTGGCAGAAAGCCAAGCTCCATGGCCTGAGGACAAACTACACTAGTACACTGTGATGGAGTGGAGTTGTGGGGAAGACAGGCCTGTTATTAGCTTGTTTTTTAGTATTCTCAGGTGGTGACACCTATTGAGCTGATGTGGAACAATGCAGGAGGATTATAAAATGAGCATATACATCATACATCATCAATCCTTCCTTCTCTGACTTCTTAAGCCAATAGTGGGTCAACAGTGTGAGAGAGGACTGACGGTTGTGGCAGATGGAAGAAAACCTAAGGAATCCATTGGTACCAACCATGTCATACTGGCTTGACAGAATAAAGTTATAATCCAAAGTAACGCTAAACTTTGGTGAGGAAAAACTGCCATAGCCATTTTCTAAGGAGTCACTTGACATCTGACCTCAACAGTGAATGAAAATAGGTTCACTGGGTACCCACGAGTCTCCCCTTCACAGACACTTTATGATAATCACATGCAGTTTGCGGCAAGTCATAGTCAAGTCAGCACACTGACACACTGACAGTTGTTGTTGCCTGTTGGGCTGCCATGTAATGATCTGAGTCAAAGTAGATACTTTCAGACCCAACAACGGCGCAACTGCGCTCTGAAAGCCGTTATATCTAATGGCTAGCGTCGCACCATGTTGGCTTTTTGCTGCGTTGAGCAAAGCCCAACTTTAGGTGCTGCATGCCGTGATGTATGGCGAGCACAGCTCAAACTGTGTTGTTTCATGAACAGCTCTCTTCCGCTGGGAAACAACATTTGATGCTACTTGATTCTTGTCTGGGTGGGCCTTATACTTGCTGTAAATCTGTACATATTGTCATAATTGAGCTGATAGCTAGCTACCTAGCAGAAGCTACCGTCAAGTTGCATTAACATGCTATAACATTGGCTTCAGAATAAAATATTACTTTTGGGGTTTATTTTCTTAGCGAATGAGACAGCAGAGGAGGAGAGACAGGTGATCAGAGAGGGGAGAGGACGGGACATGTGGAGACAGAGACGGCAGCAGCTGGAGTCAGTGTATCAGGGAGCTCTTTCTCTTTCAGAGCCACCAGCCAGTGATGCAGTAACTTATTGATCTCTGTTTGAGTCCAGAGTTACTTCCCCTCCGTTCATGTGAATGAGCCCCAGACGGGCCAGAGGTAGGGCTGGGAGGCGGAAGATGCGCCTGCTCTGTGGGCCCAGTGGATGCGGAAGATCTCCAGAAGATCTGGGTACTTTTCCAGTCAGAAGTTGAGCCATTTTGGCGTCACACACACAAAAGAGTCTCTGCATAAAGTCCCAGAACCTCTATAGAGTAACTATCTACTATATTCTGTCTAGTGACTTACGGTTTTAATGGTTCTAGCTACTACTACTACCACCACCACTACTACTACTGCTGCTGGTGCTACTACTACTACTACTATTGCTCCTGCTGCTACTGCCACTTCTAGTTCTACTACTCCTGCTTTCCACACAAACACCACTTTCTGTCTAACAACATAGTTTTAATGGTTCAGAAGGCTGTTGAGCACCTGTAATTGTGGTCCTGCAGCTCCTCAAAGTCAAATCCATTCTGATTCCACCATGTCACGTATTGGCATACTGACAAGCCAAGCACTGTGGCCTGAGGGGGATGCCATGGTCGATGGCTGCACAGTGACAAAATAACTAGTGCGCTGTAATGCTCACAATGTGTGATTTGATTTACTATTGTCATGCATAAATAATATGCCCGGCCCAGACAGGCTTACAAGACTAAAATAAAAGAAGAGACAGAGACAGAAACCAGAGTAGCAGCATAAATTACAAATAATACTCGACAAATAAATCATCCCGTTTTTTCCAAGCTTGAGAAACAAAAATAGCCAACTTATAAGCATTGAAATTAAACAGCCACTTCCAATTGTCATCATCCGACCACCAAAACATTTCTGGATTTTGAACAGACATTTCATGTCAAATAAAAGTTTGTATCTCATCATAGTATCGACAATACAAAAGAAACGTGACTCATTTTCAACCTCTCGTTTTTAAATCTTTCGACTTCAAGGGCCAGAGCAAGTATTCCTGATCTTGACTGTGCTACTAAAGACCTTTAACTCCTTGATAAGTTTGCTAGAACATAAGATTCAGTGCCAGAATTGTGCTTGGTTTGAATATAAGTTTGTAATTTTGGTTTTCACAATTTAGCTTTTAATGATTTTTCTTCAAATCTAGCAAGTAACTTTTTTTTGTCATTGTGCTCATACTGCATGATAAGTTATTACTACACATATATTGTAATTCAGCATCCTCAAAAATAGCAAGCAGTTCTGTAACCCATAGAGCATTATGTCCAAATCCAAGAAGGCCAAAATTAGTTAGGTCTCTTTTCTTTGTTCTGGTTTGGGAGAACGAGGTAAACACATGAACAGACAAGTAAAAACACAACAAATTACTGAAAAAGATGGTCAAAATGTGGTCATTGATTTTCTTTATTCTGGATTTGGAAAATGAAATAAACTAATAATAAACTAAACAAATCAGTAAGAAGTAAAGATTATTAAAAAGCCAGTTGGGATCATCTCCAGCCTCCCACAACCCTGAATAGGATAAGCGCTTACAGATAATGGATGGCTGGAAAACAACAGAAAACATACTGTACATTATCTCTGACCTCTAGTTATGTCTAGCCATGCAGACAGGTTCAATACCAAGAACAATGAGAATTAAACTCCATCCACCTCACTGCGTTGGGATAGCAGCGGCCAAAAAGTGATCAAAATAATATAATTACATAACAAATGTCAAAAAGAGCATTTGTGACAAAAATAACTTGTTCAAATACCGCTTAGCCCCTTACAACATGTAATATTTTCTAACCTTTATAACAATATATGTGAACGTACATACGCAACCACAGATTTCAAGGTTACTATCACTACAGACTTCCTGTAACTTCTCAGAAGACACCTTCAGAAAAGAAGTGAATGAAAGACACAATATGTAAGATTTTGATGGTAGCTGTGAATCAGACTGTAGAGCAGGTCGTCCACCAGTCGAAAGGTCGGTGGTTTGATCCCCGGCTCCTCTGGTGTCCTCATATGGTGAAGTGTCCTTGAGAAAGACACTTAACCCCAAATTGCTCTCGAAGGCTGAGCCATCAGCGTGTGAATGAGCATTTAGATGAGATCCTGATGGGCAAAGTTGGCACCTTGCATTGCGGCCTCTGCCATCAGCCTCAGTGTATGCGGAAGTGTGTGTGAATGGGTGAATGCTGACATGTAGTGTAAAGCGCTTTGAGTGGTCGGAAGACTACAAAAGCGCTGTATACATGAAAGTCCATTTACAATTTACTGTCATCCCAGAACCATTCGTTAAGATTATGAACAGTTTGGTACTCCTTGTGACTTTGTAAGTATTTACACGTTAGGCAAGCATGTTCTGCTCCAAACATTGACCTTCTAGATTTATACTGGCTCCTCCAGCTGAAGTATTTCATGTACTCTGAATGATTTTGGTCAAGGTAAAGTAGCCTCTCTGCCAGCTCCTTTGGACTGGAAAAGTCATCGACATGAATGAAGGAACCAGGTGGGATGCGGTTCTCATAGTCTTGTCTTGAAGGGCCCAGAACTACTGGTACAGTTCCATACATCATAGGTCTGTATATCTTCTCTGTGATATAATCTCTGACAATAGAGTTTTCAAAGGAGAGGTAGAATTTACAAGTAGAAACTACCTCTTCATAGGCATTGAAAGGTATACGTTCGCCAAAAGCTCTTCCAAAAGTATGAATTTTGATGTGATTCTTCAGTTCATTGAAGTAAAGAACTCTCTTTATCGTCAGGACCCAGTGGCTCACAATCCAACACACCAACTTGTCCTTTGCTGGCAATTTGAAAGGCTTATCTTTAGGTGTGAGTGGCTCCAGATATCCATAAGGCACTGGAATATGGGAGTCTGTGCGATAACTGCATGTCAAGTTGAATATGTCATTAAATTTAGAATGTCGAACTGCTTTGACAGGTGGCTCCATATTAAACCACACCCATTTCTGAAAAAAGGGACGAGGCTTTTTCGGGATGTCATTTAACCATAGGTTACTGTGGTGGAAGAGAATCCCATGGGCTTTATGAAAAAGGCTCCTGTCAAGTGTCAAGTGGCATCCTGTGATTTTGAAAAGGTCGCAATTGAGAGGAAATTTTGAGTCAAATCGCCACGTCCAAATCAGTACAATAGTGTCGGGCTTAGACTTCACTGCTGGTGCCTGGATCCTCCGGGTGACGCTGGGTTGTCGGTCAATGTGCAGCTCTGTAGAGCTGTTGTTGTTTGAGTCCTGGTTCTGTGCTCTCTCTGCACATCTCCCCATGTAAATGTCAAAATTAAGGTACTTGTCATGGTTGTACACCAGGAAAGTGCAGAGAAGGCAAAACAGCAGTAGGCTGCTGAGGAGAAATTTGCCTGGAGAAATCAACCGGCAGATCAAGAAGGACATGGCTGCACCTTTGGAGACAGAAAAGATCAATTAATTGTAGACATGACATCTGGGTTGTCTGATTGTAAGCAAATGATATGCTGTGGGACAATCATTTATGCAATCACAGGTTGTCAGTACTGCTAGGTTTCCCAAAACCCCAAAAGTAGTGTAAAGAGTCAAAGTCGTTGAAGTTCTAACATCACCAGTACATTTGTAGAGTAAAATACATGTTTAAAAAGTGTTTAAGATGTGTCATGTTCCTCTGTATTATAGGTTGTTTTGTTGACCTAAAAACACAAACACACATTTTTCTTGACTTCTTTTATGATAATATATCTTATGACTATCTCCCACAGTGCAGGTCTCATTTGCAAGCCGCTGCCGCCACAGTCGTACATTACAAACATACTAGGGCTGTCAGTTTAACGCGTTAATTAGATTAATTAATTACGCTGCAAATTAACGCGCTATAAAAATTAACGCAATTAATTAGTGGCAAGTCAGTCATTTTAAGTTTGGCCAATTGAGTGACCCGTAGGCTGCAGTGGCGCGTTACTTCGTACCTGCGCCACTAGTCAAAAGCAGGGTGACTGACAACAGAGATGGACGCGACAAAGGAGAGCGAGGCGAGCCCACTCAGACCTTTCACTCGGACTCGGACTCTGACTCGGAGCAGCAGGGGCCTCTAGCCCGCTACAAAGCCGAGCCGTGCATTGGAATGCATGAGTGTCCACTGGAGTGGTGGCAGCTCACGCAGGAGCTGATGAACAGCTGTCCTCTCTTTAATACCTGGCTACCGCTGCCACGTCTGAGCCTGGTGAGAGACTCTGTTCACTCAGGTAACATCATTCAGAAGAAGAGGGCAGCCTCACACTCAGACAATGTAGACAAGCTTGTTTGTCTGAGCAACTGTTGTCAGTTCCTGTAACGTTAGCTCACCTTTTAAAGAAAACGCCTGATGTTGCCTTATTTAGAGGCATGTTATACTATTGATTTTGAATTGCTGTATTGAGTCAGCTTTAGTATTCATTTTGATTGAGAGTCTGCTTATGTGCCTATTTGAGACTCAGCCTTATTTTATTTCTGAATTTTATTTATTTTATTTAACTGTATTTGTATTGCATTTTTGAGAAATGCATCTGGCCTAATTGGTCTGCTGATGTGCTTGACCTTTTTTCCTTTGAATTTCTTTTATAAAGCACACTTAACCATTAAAAATCTGGATTTCAAATCTTCTCTTCTTGGTGTATTTTATTGATTAGTCATGCACTACAATTTTGTAATGTCCTAGAATTCAAATTCTTTATTTGGGGGCCTTTAGCAGGTATGCGATTAAAATGCGATTAATTAGATTAATTAATTACAAATCCTGTAATTAATTAGATTAATTTTTTTAATTGGGGGCGGCAGTAGCTCAGTCTGTAGGGAGTTGGCTTGGGAACCGGAGGGTCACCGGTTCAAGTCCCGACATGACCAAGAACTGAGTGTGAACTGGTAGCTGGAGAGGTGCCAGTTTAGCTCTTGGGCACTGCCGAGGTGCCCCTGAGCAAGGCACCAAACCCCCAACTGCTCGGGGCGCTTGTCAGGAGCAGCCCCCTCACTCTGACATCTCTCCATTGTTGCATGTATATGTGCATGTGTGTGTCTCGGGTCTGCATGTACCGTGTATAAGTAAAAACAACAGAGTGTAAAAATTGAATTTCCCCATTGCGGGACAAATAAAGGAATATCTTCTTCTTCTTCTTCTAATCGCCTGACAGCACTAAAACATACAGTACATACTGTAAGGTGCGGTACATTCTGCACAAACATACACCTTTTCCCAGACATGCCCACTTCATGATAATCACATGCAGTTTTTCGATGAGTCACAGTCAAGTCAGCACACTGACACACTGACAGCCATTGTCGCCTGTTGGGCTGCAGTTTTATGATTTGAGCATATTTTGTATGCTAAATGCAGAACCTGTGAGGGTCTCTATACATACATTTGCATAAAGCAGCACATTTGCCCACTCCCATGTTGATGAGAATATTAAATACATACACAAATATCCCTTTAAGGTACATTTTGAACAGATAAAAAAAATGTGTGATTAATTTGATTTATTGATCACAATTAAATCTTTCAATGGCAGCCCTAATATGAAGGTATTTTATTGGATCATATACAAAGTGTAAGGATTTTAAGGCAAAAAGCGCATAAATAGTTCTTATTTTTCCAGTGAAATGTCAGGGATGGATTTCATTGTAAAATGGAGGTTTTTATTCTAATACATATTTATTATTAGAGAGATAATAAATGTCTCTCTGAGCATTTACAAACTAAACAGACCACTCTGAAAACATGTCCCTGTGCCTAAAATTAAGCTCAAACAATAAAATTTTAATTATAAATTAATTTCTATTTTAACAGAACAATCAAATAAAAGCAATTTCAGGTACAAATAAAGATTACACTGAGTCTTACTGTGGTCTTGGTCTCTGCAGAGATTCAGGTGCTGAAGTATAAAGAAGATACTTCAGCTACTGCAGTTTTATCCTCCCACAGGATGGTATGACCCGCCCCACTCTACCTCTGACTGGTTAGTACTTGTTGCTTTTGTTGGTTGGTTTGATTAGGTTTAGGGATGACGAGTGAGATTGGTTGAGGTTAAGGTAAGAATATCAGGGTAAGCCAATCAGAGGCACAGTAGGGTGGGTCATGTCTTCGCCATCCAATGGAAAGAAAATATCAGTGGTGTCTGGAACAACCTGTTCATGCATCCAATGGACCCTGGTCCAACACTGGTTGAGTCTGCGGTATGGGGTGGCAGAAAGCCAAGCTCCATGGCCTGAGGACAAACTACACTAGTACACTGTGATGGAGTGGAGTTGTGGGGAAGACAGGCCTGTTATTAGCTTGTTTTTTAGTATTCTCAGGTGGTGACACCTATTGAGCTGATGTGGAACAATGCAGGAGGATTATAAAATGAGCATATACATCATACATCATCAATCCTTCCTTCTCTGACTTCTTAAGCCAATAGTGGGTCAACAGTGTGAGAGAGGACTGACGGTTGTGGCAGATGGAAGAAAACCTAAGGAATCCATTGGTACTAACCATGTCATACTGGCTTGACAAAATAAAGTTATAATCCAAAGTTACACTAAACTTTGGTGAGGAAAAACTGCCATAGCCATTTTCTAAGGAGTCACTTGACGTCTGACCTCAACAGTGACTGAAAATAGGTTCATTGGGTACCCACGAGGCTCCCCTTTACAGACACTTTATGATAAGAAGAAGAAGAAGAAGAAGACAAGCGCCCCGAGCGGTTGGGGGTTTGGTGACTTGCTCAGGGGCACCTCGGCAGTGCCCAAGAGGTAAACTGGCACCTCTCCAGCTACCAGTTCACACTCAGTTTTTGGTCCATGTCGGGACTTGAACCGGTGACCCTCCGGTTCCCAAGCCAACTCCCTACAGACTGAGCTACTGCCGCCCCCAAATCATCAATAATCACAAGCAGTTTGCGGCAAGTCATAGTCAAGTCAGCACACTGACACACTGACAGCTGTTGTTGCCTGTTGGGCTGCCATGTAATGGTCTGAGTCAAAGTAGATACTTTCAGACCCAACAACGGCACAACTCAGAAGTTGAGCCATTTTGGCGTCACACACACACAAAAGAGTCCCTGCATAAAGTCCCAGAATCTCTATAGAGTAACTATCTACTATATTCTGTCTAGTGACTTACGGTTTTAATGGTTCTAGCTCAGGGGTGGGCAAACTTTTTGGCTCTGGGGCCACATTGACATTTAACATTTGACAGAGGGGCCAGGCCATTAGTGCTGTCAGGCGATTAAAAAAAATTAATCTAATTAATTACAGGATTTGTAATTAATTAATCTAATTAATCACATTTTAATCTCATACCTGCTAAAGGCCCCCAAATAAAGAATTTGAATTCTAGGACATTATAAAATTGTAGTGCATGACTAATCAATAAAATACACCAAGAAGAGAAGATTTGAAATCCAGATTTTTAATGGTTAAGTGTGCTTTATAAAAGAAATTCAAAGGAAAAAAGGTCAAGCACATCAGCAGACCAATTAGGCCAGATGCATTTCTCAAAAATGCAATACAAATACAGTTAAATAAAATAAATAAAATTCAGAAATAAAATAAGGCTGAGTCTCAAATAGGCACATAAGCAGACTCTCAATCAAAATGAATACTAAAGCTGACTCATTACAGCAATTCAAAATCAATAGTATAACATGCCTCTAAATAAGGCAACATCAGGCGTTTCCTTTAAAAGGTGAGCTAACGTTACAGGAACTGACAACAGTTGCTCAGACAAACAGCTTGTCTACAGTGTCTGAGTGTCAGGCTGCCCTCTTCTTCTGAATGATGTTACCTGAGTGAACAGAGTCTCTCACCAGGCTCAGACATGGCAGCGGTAGCCAGGTATTAAAGAGAGGACAGCTGTTCATCAGCTCCTGCGTGAGCTGCCACCACTCCAGTGAACACACATGCATTCCAGCGCACGGCTCGGCTTTATAGCGGGCTAGAGGCCCCTGCTCCTCCTAGTCCGAGTCCGAGTGAAAGGTTCGAGTGGGCTCGCCTCGCTCTCCTGTGTCGCATCCATCTCTGTCACCCTGCTTTTGACTAGTGGCGCAGGTACGAAGTAATGCGCCACTGCAGCCTACGGGTCAATCAATGGGCCAAACTTAAAATGACTGACTTGCCACTCAAAATTAATTGCGTTAATTTTTATAGCGCATTAATTTGCAGCGTAATTAATTAATCTAATTAACGCGTTAAACTGACAGCCCTAATATATATCAAACATAAACATAAAAAAAGCATTACAGTGGTAATACTTACATTCACTTTTAGTGGGAACAGTGTTGTTGATCACCCTTTTTGGCCAGTGCATCAAAGTCCGGTGTTAGTTTTGTTGTGGCAATTCTCAGAACAGATCTGAGGTGTTCATCACTCAGCTGGGATCTGTGTGGAGCTTTGTTGGTGTTCATCACACTAAAAGTCTGTTCACAAACATATGTAGAGCCAAACAACTCCAGCATCCTCTGTGCCATCCTCTGAATGTTTGGAAATTTGGCTGCACTTAATGAAGCATAAAACTCATCCAGTTTTGAAGAGTTGAACTTCTCCTTTAAGACAGTGTCACATTGGAGGTCAATCAGCTCCAACTGCAGCTCCTCTGGTGCTGTTTCAGGGTCTTGTGTGAAGGGACACGACACCAGTTGAAGAAATTTGTCAATTTTTCCAAAGTCCGAGAACCGACGACAGAATTCTCCATGCAGGTCGTCCAGTGATTTCCTGTATTTGTTCACACGTCGAGGGGCCTCTCTTAGCGTAGCCAGTGTGGGGAAATGAGCAAATGACTTGTTTGACATTTGTTTTGAGAATAAAGCTAGCTTGGTTTTGAAGGCTCTGACGTTTGTGTGCATTTCATGCACAAACAGGTCTTTCCCTTGTAGCTTCACGTTTAGCTCATTCATGTGTGTCAGTATGTCCACAGCAAAAGCTAAATCACAAAGCCAGTCAGCATCTCTCAGCTCAGGAAAATCGTCAGCTTTCTCAATTAGCTCCAAAAACGAAATGATCTCCTGTCTGAGCTCCCACACTCGTTGACACACTTTCCCCAAACTTAACCAGCGGACATTGGAGTGGTAAAGCAAGTCCTGGTGATCAGCGTCAGTTTCTTCAAGAAACTTAATAAACTGACGATGCTGAAGACCCCTCGCTCGAATAAAGTTAACGAGTTTCACAACAGGCTTTACTACGTGGTCGAGCTGCAGTACGAATTTACACAGTGCTTCCTGGTGGATTATGCAGTGTAAGAAAATTACCTCCTGCTCAGGGTTGTCTTCTTTCACCCTCTCCTGGATTCTTCTGAGCAAACCAACATTTTTTCCCGTCAGATTTGGCGATCCATCTGTGGTAACGTTGGCGAGCGTACTCCACGGTAGCTTGTGCCTCCTGATGACCCCAGACACACTGTCATACAAGTCCTCTCCCCGTGTTTTCCCCTTTAGAGACTCCATGGCCAAAAACTCCTCCGTTATCTCAAAATTGTCATTAATCCCTCTGATAAAAATTAAAAGTTGAGCAATGTCCTTTATGTCATTACTTTCGTCCAGCGCCAAGGAATACAATGTAAATGACTCCGCTTTTTTGTTTAGCTCGTTAGCTAAGTCTTCGTCAATTAGCTCAACACGGAGAGTCACTGGCCTACGTGTTAAGCTAATTTTTTCAAATTTGCTCTTGCTCTCAGGACACAAGATACTTGCTGTCTCTACCATACACTCTTTGAAAAACTCCCCTTTGGAGAAAGGTTTGCTGGTCTTTGCTAATTTGAATGCCAGCAGATAACTTGCCTTTGTGCTTGACTCTTGGATGGCAGTTTGTCGCACAAAGGTGTTTTGCTGAGCCAGCAAACTAGCTGCCAACCTGTGCGCGGTAGCCGTCCGCTCTTGAGTTGACTGGTTGTTAGCATAATTAGCATGCTTGGTGGAAAAGTGACGGCTGACGTATTCTTTTAAAACCGCAACAGTATCTTGGCAAATAAGGCATACAGCCTTGGACCCGACTTCCGTGAAAAAATATTTAGTAGTCCATTCCTTATTAAACACTCACTGTCGACTTTTCTTTTCTTTGGCCCACTCATCGCTGCAGATGGGTTCAGAACAGGGTCATTTCCAATTCCTCAGCAAAGAAAGCGGAGACCGGTCTGATGACGTCATTTACGGCAGCCCTGGCACAAATGGAACACTGCGCGTAATGCGTCATCTGCTGCGACGCCAGGCATTACAGGACAAGGCCAAATGAATCCAGTCATAATTATGATATAATTTGATTTGGACATATCTCTACCAATCTTCGGGTTAAAAGAACCAACGGGCTGGATGTGGCCCGCGTGCCGTAGTTTGCCCACCTCTGTTCTACCTACTACTACTACCACCACCACTACTACTACTACTACTGCTGGTGCTACTACTACTACTACTAATGCTCCTGCTGTAGCTGCTTCTATGCCTACTATTGCTACTGCTACTATTAATATTACAATTGTTACTGTTACTACTACTACTATTGCTCCTGCTGCTACTGCCACTTCTAGTTCTACTACTCCTGCTTTCCACACAAACACCACTTTCTGTCTAACAACATAGTTTTAATGGTTCAGAAGGCTGTTGAGCACCTGTGAATGTGGTCCTGCAGCTCCTCAAAGTCAAACCCATTCTGATTCCACCGTGTCACGTATTAGCATACTGACAAGCCAAGCACTGTGGCTTACAAGACTAAAATAAAAGAAGAGACAGAGACAGAAACCAGAGTAGCAGCATAAATTACAAATAATACTCGACAAATAAATCATCCCGTTTTTTCCGAGCTTGAGAAACAAAAATAGCCAACTTATAAGCATTGAAATTAAACAGCCACTTCCAATTGTCATCATCCGACCACCAAAACATTTCTGGATTTTGAACAGACATTTCATGTCAAATAAAAGTTTGTAACCCATCATAGTATCGACAATACAAAAGAAACGTGACTCATTTTCAACTTTTTGTTTTTAAATCTTTCGACTTTAAGGGCCAGAGCAAGTATTCCTGATCTTGACTGTGCTACTAAAGACCTTTAACTCCTTGATAAGTTTGCTAGAACATAAGATTCAGTGCCAGAATTGTGCTTGGTTTGAATATAAGTTTGTAATTTTGGTTTTCACAATTTAGCTTTTAATGATTTTTCTTCAAATCTAGCAAGTAACTTTTTTTTGTCATTGTGCTCATACTGCATGATAAGTTATTACTACACATATATTGTAATTCAGCATCCTCAAAAATAGCAAGCAGTTCTGTAACCCTTGAAGCATTATGTCCAAATCCAAGAAGGCCAAAATTAGTAAGGTCTTTTATCTTTCTTCTGGTTTGGGAGAACGAGGTAAACACATGAACAGACAAGTAAAAACACAACAAATTACTGAAAAAGATGGTCAAAATGTGGTCATTGATTTTCTTTATTCTGGATTTGGAAAATGAAATAAACTAATAATAAACTAAACAAATCAGTAAGAAGTAAAGATTATAAAAAAAGCCAGTTGGGATCATCTCCAGCCTCCCACAACCCTGAATAGGATAAGCGCTTACAGATAATGGATGGCTGGAAAACAACAGAAAACATACTGTACATTATCTCTGACCTCTAGTTATATCTAGCCATGCAGACAGGTTCAATACCAAGAACAATGAGAATTAAACTCCATCCACCTCACTGCATTGGGATAGCAGCGGCCAAAAAGTGATCAAAATAATATAATTACAGAAGAAATGTCAAAAAGAGCATTGGTGAGAATAATGATACCTCAGAAAACTTTGTTCAAACACCTCTTAGCCCCTTACAAAATGTAGTATTTTCTAACCTTTATAACAATATATGTGAACGTACATACGCAACCACAGAATCCAAGGTTACTATCACTACAGACTTCCTGTAACCTCTCAGAAGACACCTTCAGAAATAAAGTGAATGAAAGACACAATATGTAAGATTTTGATGGTAGCTGTGAATCAGACTGTAGAGCAGGTCGTCCACCAGTCGAAAGGTCGGTGGTTTGATCCCCGGCTCCTCCGGTGTCCTCATATGGTGAAATGTCCTTGAGAAAGACACTTAACCCCAAATTGCTCTCGAAGGCTGAGCCATCAGCGTGTGAATGAGCATTTAGATGAGATCCTGATGGGCAAAGTTGGCACCTTGCATTGCAGCCTCTGCCATCAGTGTATGAATGTGTGTGTGAATGGGTGAATGCTGACATGTGTTGTAAAGCACTTTGAGTGGTCGGTAAACTACGAAAGCGCTGTATGAATGAAAGTCCATTTACAATTTATTGTCATCCCAGAACCATTCGTTAAGATTATGAACAGTTTGGTACTCCTTGTGACTTTGTAAGTATTTACACGTTAGGCAAGCATGTTCTCTTCCAAACACTGACCTTCTAGATTTATACTGGCTTGCCCAGCTGAAGTATTTCATGTACTCTGAATGATTTTGGTTGTCTCTTGCCAGCTCCTTGGCTGGGTCACTGCATGGGGACGGGGGGCGGTTCTCATGTCTTGTCTGGGCAGAATGGATTCCCAAAGGTTTTTTCTTGGTGGGGGTTTCTCTCCCCCCCCCGCCCTTCCCCCCGCCCACAACCCAACAACCCAACCTGGGGTCCCAGGGGGGGGGGGGGGGGGCGGGGGGGGGGGGGGGGGGGGGGGGGGGTCTTTCTCTTGGGGGGGGGGGGGGGGGGGCGGGGGGTTTGCACAACACACAAACAGGGGGGCCGACGGGGGGGGGGGGAACCAGGGGGGGGGGGGGGAAGGGAGCCCAAAAGGGCCGAGAAGAAGGCCCCGCGGGGGGGGGGGGGGGGGGGGGGGGGGGCGCGGCCACAGGGGGGGGGGGAGGAGGACGCGGGGGAGACAGGAGAAAGACAAAAAACGGCATCTAACCCCCCATCACCCCCCCCACCCCCCCACCACAACCCCCCCTCAGGGGGGCAGGGGGCCCCGGGGCGGCCCGCCCCGCCGCGTGCGCCGCCGCCGGCGGGGGCGGGGGGGGCCCCGAGGTAAAGAATATGCCACAGGTTTCCACTGCTCCCCATAGAGTTGAAGGAATACACCCCCCGCGTAAAAGTCCTCGACAAGTAGTGGGTTTGTTAGTATAGTAGGAAAGTACTGGTGCAATTGTCAACGCTGGGAAGGGGGGGTGTGGAAGCCACAAAAGTCTTTGGGAAGGGCCGGGGGGGGGGGGGGGAAAACAAAGAGAAACCCTCACACCCCCAGAAGAAAGGAGGGGGGCAACCGCCTCCCAGCAGGGCCCGGGGGGAAACACACCGGCAGAGACCTAGCCGGCGGCCCGCCCCCCCCGGAGATCTCTGTCCAGCAAGAAATAGAATAGAAAAGAAGAAAAAAGGATAAAAGGAAGGGAAAAAAAAAAAAGAAAAAAAAAAAAATTGGTGAAAAGAAAAAAAAAAAAAAAGAAAAAAAAAAAAAAAAAAAAAAAAAAGTTTTGGAGGAAAAAAAAAAAAAAAAAAAAAAAATTTTTTCCTTTGGACTGGGAGAAAAAGTCATCGACATGAATGAAGGAACCAGGTGGGATGCTGGACCCAGATTTTTTTTGTTTGGGGGGGGTTCTCATAGTCTTGTCTTGAAGGGCCCAGAACTACTGGTACAGTTCCATACATCATAGGTCTGTATATCTTCTCTGTGATATAATCTCTGACAATAGAGTTTTCAAAGGAGAGATAGAATTTACAAGTAGAAACTATCTCTTCATAGGCATCGAGAGGTATACGTTTGCCAAAAGCTCCTCCAAAAGTATGAATTTTGATGTGATTCTTCAGTTCATTGAAATAAAGAACTCTCTTTACCGTCAGGACCCAGTGGCTCACAATCCAACACACCAACTTGTCCTTTGCTGGCAATTTGAAAGGCTTATCTTCAGGTGTGAGTGGTTCCAGATATCCATAAGGCACTGGAATATGGGAGTCTGTGCGATAATTGCATGTCAAGTTGAATATGTCATTGAATTTAGAATGTCGAACTGCTACGACAGGTGGCTCCATATTAAACCATACCCATTTCTGAAAAAAGGGACGAGGCTTTTTCGGGATGTCATTTAACCATACGCTACTGTGGTGGAAGAGAATCCCATGGGCTTTATCAAAAAGGCTCCTGTCACGTGTCAAGTGGCATCCTGTGATATTGAAAAGGTCGCAATTGAGAGGAAATGTCACGCCAAATGGCCACTTCCAAAGCAGTACAATAGTGTCGGGCTTAGACTTCACTGCTGGTGCCTGGATCCTCCGGGTGACGCTGGGTTGTCGGTCAATGTGCAGCTTTGTAGAGCTTTTGTTGTTTGAGTCCTGGTTCTGTGCTCTTTCTGCACATCTCTCCATGTAAATGTCAAAATTAAGGTACTTGTCATGGTTGTACATCAGTAAAGTGCAGAGAAGGCAAAACAGCAGTAGGCTGCTGAGGAGAAATTTGCCTAGAGAAATCAACCGGCAGATCAAGAAGGACATGGCTGCACCTTTGGAGAGAGAAATGATCAATTAATTGTAGACATGACATCTGGGTTGTCTGATTGTAAGCAAATGATATGCTGTGGGACAATCATTTATGCAATCACAGGTTGTCAGTACTGCTAGGTTTCCCAAAACCCCAAAAGTAGTGTAAAGAGTCAAAGTCGTTGAAGTTCTAACATCACCAGTACATTTGTAGAGTAAAATACATGTTTAAAAAGTGTTTAAGATGTGTCATGTTCCTCTGTATTATAGGTTGTTTTGTTGACCTAAAAACACAAACACACATTTTTCTTCACTTCTTTTATGATAATATATCTTATGACTATCTCCCACAGAGCAGGTCTCATTTGCAAGCCGCTGCCGCCACAGTCGTACATTACAAAAAAACTAGGGCTGTCAGTTTAACGTGTTAATTAGATTAATTAATTATGCTGCAAATTAACGCGCTATAAAAATTAACGCAATTAATCTTGAGTGCGAAGTCGGTCATTTTAAGTTTGGCCAATTGAGTGACCCGTAGGCTGCAGTGGCACGTTACTTCGTACCTGCACGACTAGTCAAAAGCAGAGTGACTGACAACAGAGATGGACGCGACACAGGAGAGCGAGGCGAGCCCACTCGGACCTTTCACTCGGACTCTGACTCTGACTCGGAGCAGCAGGGGCCTCTAGCCCGCTACAAAGCCGAGCCGTGCATTGGAATGCATGAGTGTCCACTGGAGTGGTGGCAGCTCACGCAGGAGCTGATGAACAGCTGTCCTCTCTTTAATACCTGGCTACCGCTGCCACGTCTGAGCCTGGTGAGAGACTCTGTTCACTCAGGTAACATCATTCAGAAGAAGAAGGCAGCCTGACACTCAGACAATGTAGACAAGCTTGTTTGTCTGAGCAACTGTTGTCAGTTCCTGTAACGTTAGCTCACCTTTTAAAGGAAACGCCTGATGTTGCCTTATTTAGAGGCATGTTATACTATTGATTTTGAATTGCTGTATTGAGTCAGCTTTAGTATTCATTTTGATTGAGAGTCTGCTTATGTGCCTATTTGAGACTCAGCCTTATTTTATTTCTGAATTTTATTTATTTTATTTAACTGTATTTGTATTGCATTTTTGAGAAATGCATCTGGCCTAATTGGTTTGCTGATGTGCTTGACCTTTTTTCCTTTGAATTTCTTTTATAAAGCACACTTAACCATTAAAAATTTGGATTTCAAATCTTCTCTTCTTGGTGTATTTTATTGATTAGTCATGCACTACAATTTTGTAATGTCCTAGAATTCAAATTCTTTATTTGGGGGCCTTTAGCAGGTATGCGATTAAAATGCGATTAATTAGATTAATTAATTACAAATCCTGTAATTAATTAGATTAGTTTTTTTAATCGCCTGACAGCACTAAAACATACAGTACATACTGTAAGGTGCGGTACATTCTGCACAAACATACACCATTCCCCAGACATGCCCACTTCATGATAATCACATGCAGTTTTTCGATGAGTCACAGTCAAGTCAGCACACTGACACACTGACAGCCATTGTCGCCTGTTGGGCTGCAGTTTTATGATTTGAGCATATTTCGTATGCTAAATGCAGTACCTGTGAGGGTCTCTATACATACATTTGCATAAAGTGGCACATTTGCCCACTCCCATGTTGATGAGAATATTAAATACATACACAAATATCCCTTTAAGGTACATTTTGAACAGATAAAAAAAATGTGTGATTAATTTGATTTATTGATCACAATTAAATCTTTCAATGGCAGCCCTAATATGAAGGTATTTTATTGGATCATATACAAAGTGTAAGGATTTTAAGGCAAAAAGCTCATAAATAGTTCTTATTTTTCAGTGAAATGTCAGGGATGGATTTCACTGTAAAATGGAGGTTTTTATTCTAATACATATTTATTATTAGACAGATAATAAATGTCTCTCTGAGCATTTACAAACTAAACAGACCACTCTGAAAACATGTCCCTGTGCCTAAAATTAAGCTCAAACAATAAAATTTTAATTATAAATTAATTTCTATTTTAACAGAACAATCAAATAAAAGCAATTTCAGGTACAAATAAAGATTACACTGAGTCTTACTGTGGTCTTGGTCTCTGCAGAGATTCAGGTGCTGAAGTATAAAGAAGATACTTCAGCTACTGCAGTTTTATCCTCCCACAGGATGGTATGACCCGCCCCACTCTGCCTCTGACTGGTTAGTACTTGTTGCTTTTGTTGGTTGGTTTGATTAGGTTTAGGGATGACGAGTGAGATTGGTTGAGGTTAAGGTAAGAATATCAGGGTAAGCCAATCAGAGGCACAGTAGGGTGGGTCATGTCTTCGCCATCCAATGGAAAGAAAATATCAGTGGTGTCTGGAACAACCCGTTCATGCATCCAATGGACCCTGGTCCAACACTGGTTGAGTCTGCGGTATGGGGTGGCAGAAAGCCAAGCTCCATGGCCTGAGGACAAACTACACTAGTACACTGTGATGGAGTGGAGTTGTGGGGAAGACAGGCCTGTTATTAGCTTGTTTTTTAGTATTCTCAGGTGGTGACACCTATTGAGCTGATGTGGAACAATGCAGGAGGATTATAAAATGAGCATATACATCATACATCATCAATCCTTCCTTCTCTGACTTCTTAAGCCAATAGTGGGTCAACAGTGTGAGAGAGGACTGACGGTTGTGGCAGATGGAAGAAAACCTAAGGAATCCATTGGTACTAACCATGTCATACTGGCTTGACAAAATAAAGTTATAATCCAAAGTTACACTAAACTTTGGTGAGGAAAAACTGCCATAGCCATTTTCTAAGGAGTCACTTGACATCTGACCTCAACAGTGAATGAAAATAGGTTCACTGGGTACCCACGAGTCTCCCCTTTACAGACACTTTATGATAATCACATGCAGTTTGCGGCAAGTCATAGTCAAGTCAGCACACTGACACACTGACAGCTGTTGTTGCCTGTTGGGCTGCCATGTAATGGTCTGAGTCAAAGTAGATACTTTAAGACCCAACAACGGCACAACTCAGAAGTTGAGCCATTTTGGCGTCACACACACACAAAAGAGTCCCTGCATAAAGTCCCAGAATCTCTATAGAGTAACTATCTACTATATTCTGTCTAGTGACTTACGGTTTTAATGGTTCTAGCTCAGGGGTGGGCAAACTTTTTGGCTCTGGGGCCACATTGACAT
This sequence comes from Pterois miles, assembly GCA_947000775.1. NCBI lineage: Eukaryota > Metazoa > Chordata > Actinopteri > Perciformes > Scorpaenidae > Pterois > Pterois miles. The sequence goes on from CAMQGK010000549.1 coordinate 9,454,089, forward strand.
TTAACATTTGACAGAGGGGCCAGGCCATTAGTGCTGTCAGGCGATTAAAAAAATTAATCTAATTAATTACAGGATTTGTAATTAATTAATCTAATTAATCACATTTTAATCTCATACCTGCTAAAGGCCCCCAAATAAAGAATTTGAATTCTAGGACATTATAAAATTGTAGTGCATGACTAATCAATAAAATACACCAAGAAGAGAAGATTTGAAATCCACATTTTTAATGGTAAAGTGTGCTTTATAAAAGAAATTCAAAGGAAAAAAGGTCAAGCACATCAGCAAACCAATGAGGCCAGATGCATTTCTCAAAAATGCAATACAAATACAGTTAAATAAAATAAATAAAATTCAGAAATAAAATAAGGCTGAGTCTCAAATAGGCACATAAGCAGACTCTCAATCAAAATGAATACTAAAGCTGACTCAATACAGCAATTCAAAATCAATAGTATAACATGCCTCTAAATAAGGCAACATCAGGCATTTCCTTTAAAAGGTGAGCTAACGTTACAGGAACTGACAACAGTTGCTCAGACAAACAGCTTGTCTACAGTGTCTGAGTGTCAGGCTGCCCTCTTCTTCTGAATGATGTTACCTGAGTGAACAGAGTCTCTCACTAGGCTCAGACGTGGCAGCGGTAGCCAGGTATTAAAGAGAGGACAGCTGTTCATCAGCTCCTGCGTGAGCTGCCACCACTCCAGTGAACACACATGCATTCCAGCGCACGGCTCGGCTTTATAGCGGGCTAGAGGCCCCTGCTCCTCCTAGTCCGAGTCCGAGTGAAAGGTTCGAGTGGGCTTGCCTCGCTCTCCTGTGTCGCATCCATCTCTGTCACCCTGCTTTTGACTAGTGGCGCAGGTACGAAGTAATGCGCCACTGCAGCCTACGGGTCAATCAATGGGCCAAACTTAAAATGACTGACTTGCCACTCAAAATTAATTGCGTTAATTTTTATAGCGCGTTAATTTGCAGCGTAATTGATTAATCTAATTAACGCGTTAAACTGACAGCCCTAATATATATCAAACATAAACATAAAAAAAGCATTACAGTGGTAATACTTACATTCACTTTTAGTGGGAACAGTGTTGTTGATCACCCTTTTTGGCCAGTGCATCAAAGTCCGGTGTTAGTTTTGTTGTGGCAATTCTCAGAACAGATCTGAGGTGTTCATCACTCAGCTGGGATCTGTGTGGAGCTTTGTTGGTGTTCATCACACTAAAAGTCTGTTCACAAACATATGTAGAGCCAAACAACTCCAGCATCCTCTGTGCCATCCTCTGAATGTTTGGAAATTTGGCTGCACTTAATGAAGCATAAAACTCATCCAGTTTTGAAGAGTTGAACTTCTCCTTTAAGACAGTGTCACATTGGAGGTCAATCAGCTCCAACTGCAGCTCCTCTGGTGCTGTTTCAGGGTCTTGTGTGAAGGGACACGACACCAGTTGAAGAAATTTGTCAATTTTTCCAAAGTCCGAGAACCGACGACAGAATTCTCCATGCAGGTCGTCCAGTGATTTCCTGTATTTGTTCACACGTCGAGGGGCCTCTCTTAGCGTAGCCAGTGTGGGGAAATGAGCAAATGACTTGTTTGACATTTGTTTTGAGAATAAAGCTAGCTTGGTTTTGAAGGCTCTGACGTTTGTGTGCATTTCATGCACAAACAGGTCTTTCCCTTGTAGCTTCACGTTTAGCTCATTCATGTGTGTCAGTATGTCCACAGCAAAAGCTAAATCACAAAGCCAGTCAGCATCTCTCAGCTCAGGAAAATCGTCAGCTTTCTCAATTAGCTCCAAAAACGAAATGATCTCCTGTCTGAGCTCCCACACTCGTTGACACACTTTCCCCAAACTTAACCAGCGGACATTGGAGTGGTAAAGCAAGTCCTGGTGATCAGCGTCAGTTTCTTCAAGAAACTTAATAAACTGACGATGCTGAAGACCCCTCGCTCGAATAAAGTTAACGAGTTTCACAACAGGCTTTACTACGTGGTCGAGCTGCAGTACGAATTTACACAGTGCTTCCTGGTGGATTATGCAGTGTAAGAAAATTACCTCCTGCTCAGGGTTGTCTTCTTTCACCCTCTCCTGGATTCTTCTGAGCAAACCGACATTTTTTCCCGTCAGATTTGGCGATCCATCTGTGGTAACGTTGGCGAGCGTACTCCACGGTAGCTTGTGCCTCCTGATGACCCCAGACACACTGTCATACAAGTCCTCTCCCCGTGTTTTCCCCTTTAGAGACTCCATGGCCAAAAACTCCTCCGTTATCTCAAAATTGTCATTAATCCCTCTGATAAAAATTAAAAGTTGAGCAATGTCCTTTATGTCATTACTTTCGTCCAGCGCCAAGGAATACAATGTAAATGACTCCGCTTTTTTGTTTAGCTCGTTAGCTAAGTCTTCGTCAATTAGCTCAACACGGCGAGTCACTGGCCTACGTGTTAAGCTAATTTTTTCAAATTTGCTCTTGCTCTCAGGACACAAGATACTTGCTGTCTCTACCATACACTCTTTGAAAAACTCCCCTTTGGAGAAAGGTTTGCTGGTCTTTGCTAATTTGAATGCCAGCAGATAACTTGCCTTTGTGCTTGACTCTTGGATGGCAGTTTGTCGCACAAAGGTGTTTTGCTGAGCCAGCAAACTAGCTGCCAACCTGTGCGCGGTAGCCGTCCGCTCTTGCGTTGACTGGTTGTTAGCATAATTAGCATGCTTGGTGGAAAAGTGACGGCTGACGTATTCTTTTAAAACCGCAACAGTATCTTGGCAAATAAGGCATACAGCCTTGGACCCGACTTCCGTGAAAAAATATTTAGTAGTCCATTCCTTATTAAACACTCACTGTCGACTTTTCTTTTCTTTGGCCCACTCATCGCTGCAGATGGGTTCAGAACAGGGTCATTTCCAATTCCTCAGCAAAGAAAGCGGAGACCGGTCTGATGACGTCATTTACGGCAGCCCTGGCACAACTGGAACACTGCGCGTAATGCGTCATCTGGTGCGACGCCAGGCATTACAGGACAAGGCCAAATGAATCCAGTCATAATTATGATATAATTTGATTTGGACATATCTCTACCAATCTTCGGGTTAAAAGAACCAACGGGCTGGATGTGGCCCGCGTGCCGTAGTTTGCCCACCTCTGTTCTACCTACTACCACCACCACTACTACTACTACTACTGCTGGTGCTACTACTACTACTACTAATGCTCCTGCTGTAGCTGCTTCTATGCCTACTATTGCTACTGCTACTATTAATATTACTATTGTTACTGTTACTACTACTACTATTGCTCCTGCTGCTACTGCCACTTCTAGTTCTACTACTCCTGCTTTCCACACAAACACCACTTTCTGTCTAACAACATAGTTTTAATGGTTCAGAAGGCTGTTGAGCACCTGTGAATGTGGTCCTGCAGCTCCTCAAAGTCACACCCATTCTGATTCCACCGTGTCACGTATTAGCATACTGACAAGCCAAGCACTGTGGCTTACAAGACTAAAATAAAAGAAGAGACAGAGACAGAAACCAGAGTAGCAGCATAAATTACAAATAATACTCGACAAATAAATCATCCCGTTTTTTCCGAGCTTGAGAAACAAAAATAGCCAACTTATAAGCATTGAAATTAAACAGCCACTTCCAATTGTCATCATCCGACCACCAAAACATTTCTGGATTTTGAACAGACATTTCATGTCAAATAAAAGTTTGTAACCCATCATAGTATCGACAATACAAAAGAAACGTGACTCATTTTCAACTTTTTGTTTTTAAATCTTTCGACTTTAAGGGCCAGAGCAAGTATTCCTGATCTTGACTGTGCTACTAAAGACCTTTAACTCCTTGATAAGTTTGCTAGAACATAAGATTCAGTGCCAGAATTGTGCTTGGTTTGAATAAAAGTTTGTAATTTTGGTTTTCACAATTTAGCTTTTAATGATTTTTCTTCAAATCTAGCAAGTAACTTTTTTTTGTCATTGTGCTCATACTGCATGATAAGTTATTACTACACATATATTGTAATTCAGCGTCCTCAAAAATAGCAAGCAGTTCTGTAACCCATAGAGCATTATGTCCAAATCCAAGAAGGCCAAAATTAGTTAGGTCTCTTTTCTTTGTTCTGGTTTGGGAGAACGAGGTAAACACATGAACAGACAAGTAAAAACACAACAAATTACTGAAAAAGATGGTCAAAATGTGGTCATTGATTTTCTTTATTCTGGATTTGGAAAATGAAATAAACTAATAATAAACTAAACAAATCAGTAAGAAGTAAAGATTATAAAAAAGCCAGTTGGGATCATCTCCAGCCTCCCACAACCCTGAAGAGGATAAGCGCTTACAGATAATGGATGGCTGGAAAACAACAGAAAACATACTGTACATTACATCTCTTACCTCTAGTTATATCTAGCCATGCAGACAGGTTCAATACCAAGAACAATGAGAATTAAACTCCATCCACCTCACTGCATTGGGATAGCAGCGGCCAAAAAGCAATCAAAATAATATAATTACATAACAAATGTCAAAAAGAGCATTGGTGAGAATGATGATACCTCAGAAAACTTTGTTCAAACACCTCTTAGCCCCTTACAACATGTAATATTTTCTAACCTTTACAACAATATATGTGAACGTACATACGCAACCACAGAATCCAAGGTTACTATCACTACAGACTTCCTGTAACCTCTCAGAAGACACCTTCAGAAATAAAGTGAATGAAAGACACAATATGTAAGATTTTGATGGTAGCTGTGAATCAGACTGTAGAGCAGGTCGTCCACCAGTCGAAAGGTCGGTGGTTTGATCCTCTGGTGTCCTCATATGTTGAAATGTCCTTGAGAAAGACACTTAACCCCAAATTGCTCTCGAAGGCTGAGCCATCAGTGTGTGAAAGAGCATTTAGATGAGATCCTGATGGGCAAAGTTGGCACCTTGCATTGCAGCCTCTGCCATCAGTGTATGAATGCGTGTGAATGGGTGAATGCTGACATGTTGTGTAAAGCGCTTTGAGTGGTCGGAAGACTACAAAAGCGCTGTATAAATGAAAGTCCATTTACCATTTACTGTGATCCCAGAACCATTCGTTAAGATTATGAACAGTTTGGTACTCCTTGTGGCTTTGTAAGTATTTACACGTTAGGCAAGCATGTTCTCTTCCAAGCACTGACTTTCTAGCTTTATACTGGCTTCTCCAGCTGAAGTATTTCATGTACTCTGAATGATTTTGGTCAAGGTAAAGTAGCCTCTCTGCCAGCTCCTTTGGACTGGAAAAGTCACTGACATGAATGAAGGAACCAGGTGGGATGCGGTTCTCATAGTGTTGTCTTGAAGGGCCCAGAACTACTGGTACAGTTCCATACATCATAGGTCTGTATATCTTCTCTGTGATATAATCTCTGACAATAGAGTTTTCAAAGGAGAGATAGAATTTACAGCTAGAAACCATCTTTATATAGCCTTGGCCACTTGGATGTTTGCGAAAAGCTCTTCCAGAAGTATGAATTTTGATGTGCTTCTTCAGTTCATTGTAATACTGAACTCTCTCTAACTTCAACCCCCAGAAGGTCACAATCCAACACACCAACTTGTCCTTTGCTGGCAATTTGAAAGTCTTATCTTCAGATGTGACTGGTTCCAGATATCCATAAGGCACTGGAATATGGGAATCTGTGCGATAACTGCATGTCAAGTTGAATATGTCATTAAACTCTAGCACTCGATTTATTTTGATAGGTGGCTCCATATTAAACCACACCCATTTCTGAAAATAGGGACGAGGCTCTTTTGGCATGTCTGTTAGCTTTAGGTCATAGTGGTGGAAGAGAACCCCGTGGGCTTTATGAAAAAGGCTCCTGTCACGTGTCAAGTGGCATCCTGTGATTTTGAAAAGGTCGCAATTGAGAGAAAATTTCAAGCCAAATGGCCACTTCCAAAGCAGTACAATAGTGTCGGGCTCAGCGTCCACTGCTGGTGCCTGGATCTTCCGGGTGACGCTGGGTTGTGGGTTAATGTGCAGCTCTGTAGAACTGTTGTTGTTTGAGTCCTGGGTCTGTGCTCTCTTTGCACATCTCTCCATGTAAATGTCAAAATTAGGGTACTTGTCATGGTTGTACATCAGTAAAATACAGAAAAGGCAAAACAGCAGTAGGCTGCTGAGGAGAAATTTGCCTGGAGAAATCAACCGGCAGATCAAGAAGGACATGGCTGCACCTTTGGAGAGAGAAAAGATCAATTAATTGTAGACATGACATCTGGGTTGTCTGATTGTAAGCAAATGATATGCTGTGGGACAATCATTTATGCAATCACAGGTTGTCAGTACTGCTAGGTTTCCCAAAACCCCAAAAGTAGTGTAAAGAGTCAAAGTCATTGAAGTTCTAACATCACCAGTACATTTGTAGAGTAAAATACATGTTTAAAAAGTGTTTAAGATGTGTCGTGTTTCTCTGTATTATAGGTTGTTTTGTTGACCTAAAAACACAAACACACATTTTTCTTGACTTCTTTTATGATAATATATCTTATGACTATCTCCCACAGAGCAGGTCTCAGGTGCGGTACATTCTGCAAACAACACCTTTCCCCAGACATGCCCACTTCATGATAATCACATGCAGTTTTCCGATGAGTCACAGTCAAGTCAGAACACTGACACACTGACAGCCATTGTCGCCTGTTGGGCTGCAGTTTTATGATTTTCATATTTTGTATGCTAAATGCAGAACCTGTGAGGGTCTATATACATACATTTGCATAAAGCAGCACATTTGCCCACTCCCATGTTGATGAGAATATTAAATACAAATACAACAATACAAATATCCCTTTAAGGTACATTTTGAACAGATAAAAAAAATGTGTGATTAATTTGCAATTGATCACAATTAAATCTTTCAATGGCAGCCCTAATATGAAGGTATTTTATTGGATCATATACAATATCATATAAGGATTTTAAGGTAAAAAGCTCATAAATAGTTCTTATTTTTCAGTGAAATGTCAGGGATGGATTTCACTGTAAAATGGAGGTTTTTATTCTAATACATATTTATTATTAGACAGATAATGAATGTCTCTCTGAGCATTTACAAACTAAACAGACCACTCTGAAAAAATGTCCATATGCCTAAAATAAAGCTCAAACAATTACATTTTAATTATAAATTAATTTCTATTTTAACAGAACAATCAAATAAAAACAATTTCAGGTACAAATAAAGATTACACTGAGTCTTACTGTGGTCGTGGTCTCTGCAGAGATTCAGGTGCGGAAGTATAAAGAAGATACTTCAGCTACTGCAGTTTTATTCTCCCACAGGATGGTATGACCCGCCCCACTCTGCCTCTGACTGGTTAGTACTTGTTGCCTTTGTTGGCTGGGTTGATTAGACAGGCCTATTATTAGTCTGTTTATAATAGTATTCTCAGGTGGTGACACCTATTGAGCTGATGTGGAACAATGCAGGAGGATTATAAAATGAGCATATACTTCATGCATCGTAAATTCTTCCTTCTCTGACTTCTTAAGCCAATAGTGGGTCAACAGTGTGATGTTTGTGAGAGAGGACTGACGGTTGTGGAAGATGGAAGAAAACCTAAGGAGTCCATTGGTACCAACCATGTCATACTGGCTTGTTGTGAAGGAGGCAAAATAAAGTTAGAATCCAAAGTTACGCTAAACTTTGGTGAGGAAAAACTGCCATAGCCATTTTCTAAGGAGTCACTTGACGTCTGACCTCAACACTGAATGAAAATAGGTTCACTGGGTACCCACGAGTCTCCCCTTTACAGACACTTTATGATAATCACATGCAGTTTGCGGCAAGTCATAGTCAAGTCACCACACTGACACACTGACAGCTGTTGTTGCCTGTTGGGCTGCCATGTAATGATTTGAGTCAATGTAGATACTTTCAGACCCAACAACGGCGCAACTGCACTCTGAAAGCCGTTATATCTAATGGCTAGCGTCGCACCATGTTGGCTTTTTGCTGCGTTGAGCAAAGCCCAACTTTAGGTGCTGCATGCCGTGATGTATGGCGAGCACAGCTCAAACTGTGTTGTTTCATGAACAGCTCTCTTCCGCTGGGAAACAACATTTGATGCTACTTGATTCTTGTCTGGGTGGGCCTTATACTTGCTGTACATCTGTACATCTTGTCATAATTGAGCTGATAGCTAGCTACCTAGCAGAAGCTACCGTCAAGTTACATTAAAATGCTATAACATTGGCTTCAGAATAAAATATTGCTTTGGGGGTTTTTATTTTCTTAGCGAATGAGACAGCAGAGGAGGAGAGACAGGTGATCAGAGAGGGGAGAGGACGGGACATGTGGAGACAGAGACGGCAGCAGCTGGAGTCAGTGTATCAGGGAGCTCTTTCTCTTTCAGAGCCACCAGCCAGTGATGCAGTAACTTATTGATCTCTGTTTGAGTCCAGAGTTACTTCCCCTCCGTTCATGTGAATGAGCCCCAGACAGAGGCCAGAGGTAGGGCTGGGAGGCGGAGTTAGCGACGACAGTGTGACGGCCTTGACCAGGCCGGCTGTAACCATGTGACTGAGCGGATGCTACTGCGCCTGCTCTGTGGGCCCAGTGGATGCGGAAGATCTCCAGAAGATCTGGGTACTTTTCCAGGCAGAAGTTGAGCCATTTTGGCGTCACACACACAAAAGAGTCTCTGCATAAAGTCCCAGAACCTCTATAGAGTAACTATCTACTATATTCTGTCTAGTGACTTACAGTTTTAATGGTTCTAGCTACTACTACTACCACCACCACTACTACTACTACTGCTGGTGCCACTACTACTACTAATGCTCCTGCTGTAGCTGCTACTATGCCTATTATTGCTACTGCTACTATTAATATTGATATTGTTACTGTTACTACTACTACTATAATAGCAAGCAGTTCTGTAACCCATGGAGCACTATGTCCAAATCCAAGAAGGCCAAAATTAGTTAGGTCTCTTTTCTTTGTTCTGGTTTGGGAGAACGAGGTAAACACATGAACGGACAAGTAAAAAGACAACAAATTACTGAAAAAGATGGTCAAAATGTGGTCATTGATTTTCTTTATTCTGGTTTTGGAGAATAAAATAATCCAATAATAAACTAAACGAATGAGTAAGAAATGCAGATTACAAAAAGCCAGTTGGGATCATCTCCAGCCTCCCGCAACCCTGAATAGGATAAGCGCTTACAGATAATGGATGGCTGGAGAACAACAGAAAACATACTGTACATTACATCTCTTACCTCTAGTTATATCTAGCCATGCAGACAGGTTCAATACCAAGAACAATGAGAATTAAACTCCATCCACCTCACTGCGTTGGGATAGCAGCGGCCAAAAAGCAATCAAAATAATATAATTACATAACAAATGTCAAAAAGAGCATTGGTGAGAATGATGATACCTCAGAAAACTTTGTTCAAACACCTCTTAGCCCCTTACAACATGTAATATTTTCTAACCTTTATAACAATATATGTGAACGTACATACGCAACCACAGAATCCAAGGTTACTATCACCACAGACTTCCTGTAACCTCTCAGAAGACACCTTCAGAAATAAAGTGAATGAAAGACACAATATGTAAGATTTTGATGGTAGCTGTGAATCAGACTGTAGAGCAGGTCGTCCACCAGTCGAAAGGTCGGTGGTTTGATCCCCGGCTCCTCTGGTGTCCTCATATGTTGAAATGTCCTTGAGAAAGACACTTAACCCCAAATTGCTCTCGAAGGCTGAGCCATCAGTGTGTGAAAGAGCATTTAGATGAGATCCTGATGGGCAAAGTTGGCACCTTGCATTGCAGCCTCTGCCATCAGTGTATGAATGCGTGTGAATGGGTGAATGCTGACATGTTGTGTAAAGCGCTTTGAGTGGTCGGAAGACTACAAAAGCGCTGTATAAATGAAAGTCCATTTACCATTTACTGTCATCCCAGAACCATTCGTTAAGATTATGAACAGTTTGGTACTCCTTGTGGCTTTGTAAGTATTTACACGTAAGGCAAGCATGCTCTCTTCCAAACACTGACCTTCTAGATTTATACTGGCTCCTCCAGCTGAAGTATTTCATGTACTCTGAATGATTTTGGTCAAGGTAAAGTAGCCTCTCTGCCAGCTCCTTTGGACTGGAAAAGTCATCAACATGAATGAAGGAACCAGGTGGGATGCGGTTCTCATAGTCTTGTCTTGAAGGGCCCAGAACTACTGGTACAGTTCCCAACATCATAGGTCTGTATATCTTCTCTGTGATATAATCTCTGATGATAGAGTTTTCAAAGGAGAGGTAGAATTTACAAGTAGAAACTATCTCTTCATAGCCTTCCCTACTTGGACGTTTGCCAAAAGCTCCTCCAAAAGTATGAATTTTGATGTGCTTCTTCAGTTCATTGTAATACTGAACTCTTCTTAACACCGGGTTCCAGTAGGTCACAATCCAACACACCAACTTGTCCTTTGCTGGCAATTTGAAAGTCTTATCTTCAGGTGTGAGTGGTTCCAGATATCCATAAGGCACTGGAATATGGGAATCTGTGCGATAACTGCATGTCAAGTTGAATATGTCATTAAATTCAGGCTGCCAATGTATCTTGATAGGTGGCTCCATATTAAACCACACCCATTTCTGAAAATAGGGACGAGGCTCTTTCGGCATGTCTGTTAGCTTTAGGTCATAGTGGTGGATGAGAACTCCGTGGGCTTTATGAAAAAATTTCCTGTCAAGTGTCAAGTGGCATCCTGTGATATTGAAAATTTCGCAGCTGAGGGAAAATTTCAAGCCAAATGGCCACGTCCAAAGCAGTACAATAGTGTCGGGCTCAGCGTCCACTGCTGGTGCCTGGATCTTCCGGGTGACGCTGGGTTGTCGGTCATTGTGCAGCTCTGTGGAACTGCTGTTGTTTGAATCCTGGGTCTGTGCTCTCTCTGCACATCTCTCCATGTAAATATCATAATTAAGGTACTTGTCATGGTTGTACATCAGTAAAGTGCAGAGAAGGCAAAACAGCAGTAGGCTGCTGAGGAGAAACTTGTTTTGAGAAATCAACCGGCAGACTGAGGAGGACATGGCTGCACCTTTGGAGAGAGAGTAGATCCATTAATTTGTAGACAGATAGTCGAGTCAGCACACTGTCACTCTAACAGCTGTTGTTGCCTGTTGGGCTGCTGTTTGCCATGTTATGATTTGAGCATAGTTTTTATACTAAATGCAGTACCTGACAGGGTTTCCAGACAATAATATAATATAATATAATATAATATAATATAATATATTTCATGAAGAATCATATTTGCCCAATCTCATGTTGATCTGAGTATTAAATACTTGACAAATCTCCCTTTACTTTTCACTTTGAACAGATAATGATTAATTTGCGATAAATCACAATTAAATATTTTCATGACAGCCCTAATATGAAGGTATTTTATTGGCTCATATGTACAGTTTAAGGATGTTTAAGGTAAAAAAAAAAAATAGTTCTTAGTTTTTCAATGAAATGTCAGGGATGGTTTTCACTGTAAAACAGAGAAGTTTCTATTCTAATAAATATTTATTATAATACAGATAATAAATGTCTCTCTGAACATTCTCAAACTAAACAGACCACTCACATGTCCATGTGCCTCAAAATGAAGCTAAAACAATTAAAATTTAATTTCTATTTTAACAGAACAATCACATAAAAGCAATTTCAGGTACAAATCAAGATTACACTGAGTCTTACTGTGGTCGTGGTCTCTGCAGAGATTCAGGTGCTGGAGTATAAAGAAGATACTTCAGCTACTGCCAGTTTTATTCTCCCCGGGATGGTATGACCCGCCCCACTCTGCCTCTGACTGGTTAGTACTTGTTGCTTTTGTTGGTTGGTTTGATTAGGTTTAGGGATGACGAGTGAGATTGGTTGAGGTTAAGGTAAGAATATCAGGGTAAGCCAATCAGAGGCACAGTAGGGTGGGTCATGTCTTCACCATCCAATGAAAAGAAAATATCAGTGGTGTCTGGAACAACCCTTTCATGCACCCAATGGACCCTGGTCCAACACTGTTTGAGTCTGCGGTATGGGGTGGCAGAAAGCCAAGCTCCATGGCCTGAGGACAAACTATACTAGTACACTGTGATGCTTGGACATCTGGGGAAGTACTTACATACTTGATTTTGGGCTGTCAAAGTTAACATGATAAAATTATTTTAACATCACTAATTTCTTTAAGGCATCAACGCAAACAATCTTTCAGAGCTTTCAGGCTCAGTTTTGAAGCTAGTAAAGATGCGTCATCATATGAAACTAGAAAACCGAAGGAATTCAATGGTACCAACTACATCATAGTAGCTTGTTATGAAGGAGGTTAAATAACGCTCCGAACTTGAGTAAATTTTGGCAAGGGAAAAACTGTCATGGCCATTTTCAAAGGGCTTTCTTGACCTCTGACCTCAGGATATGTGAATGAAAATGGGTTTTATGGGTACCCACGAGTCTCCCTTTTACAGACATGCCCACTTTATGATAATCACATGCAGTTTGGGGCAAGTCATAGTCAAGTCAGCACACTGACACACAGCTGTTGTTGCATGTTGGGCTGCAATTTTAATGCATAGACAAATTACACTAGTGCACTGTGATGCTCGCAATGTGTGATTAGATTTGATTTATTATTGTGTCATGCATAAATAATATGCCCAGCCCAAACAGGTTTACAAGATGAAAATAAGAACCAGAGTAGCAGGATTTTGAACAGACATTTTATTTAAAATAGAAGTTCATAACTCATCATAGTATCACAGTACAAAAGAAAATGTGAATAATTTTCAACTTCTTGTTTTTAAATCTTTCAACTTCTACTACGGCAACGTACTACTGCTGTTCCTGCTGCTCCTGCCACTAGTTCTACTAATGCTACTTTCCACCCAAACACCACTTTCTGTCTAACATAGTTTGTAACGGTTCAGAAGGCTGTTGAGCACCTGTGAATGTGGTCCTGCAGGTCCTTAAAGTCGAACCCAGTCTGATTCTACCGTGTCACGTATTGGCATACTGGCAAGCCAAGCACTGTGGCCTGAGGGTGATGCCATGGTCGATGGCTGCACATTGACAAAGTACACTAGTGCACAGTGATGCTCACAATGTGTGACTTGATTTGAGTTATTATTGTCATGCATAAATAATATGCCCAGCCCAAACAGGCTTACAAGACAAAAACAAAAGAAGAGACAGAAACCAGAGTAGCAGCATAAATACAGCTTGTTTAGCCTTTTCCCACCCATCCTTTTCTTTCACTGCTGCTCTGCTGGGCCATTTGGTAGGAGATTTTTCTCCAAAGTGGGGAGTGTTGGTCTAATTTTTTTCCCCATCAGCAGCTCGGCTGTGCTGAAGGCCGTGGTGCAGCAGGGTGTGGACCTATAGCTCATTAGAGGAATCACAGGATCGTCTTGCTTGAGAATTTTCTTTGCTGTCTGTACAGCTCTCTCTGCATGCCCATTGCAGTGTTGGTGGTGAGGGCTGGATGTGCAGTGCTTGAAGTCCAGCTGCTTCGCAAACTGTTGGAACATCACGCTTGCAAACTGAGGCCCAGTATAACTCACCACCTCATCTGGAATGCTAAACCTGGCGAGGACTGTTTTCAGCTTTTTGATCACCTGTGGAATCGTGGTCGAGTATAGGTGCAGTATTTCTATAAACCTGGAGTAGTAGTCTGACACTACCAGGTAATTGTGGTGTTGGTGCTCACAGAGGTCTGTTGCTGTTCTCTTCCCGGGTCGCAACAGCTTATGGCACATTTGGCATGATGTCACGAGCTTAATACGCTCTCTCCCTACATTTAACTAAGCCCTGGTGCCCATGAATTTTCTGATTCAACGATCTCACCTCTCATTGACCTTGGTACGACGATCCTGCTTCCTCTGAGGACAAGACGATTGTATTCTGATTGCTCTGATTTCATTTGGACGTACTCTATAGTAACCCAAGGAACATTGCTTACATGTTCTTGTCATCCAGTATTTATGAGCTTCATGGCAGACAGCAGTTCAGCATCCGCTGCTGTTGCCATACTGATTTCATCCATCTTGCTTATAGATGCAAGGACCCCCCCCCCCCCCCCCCCCCCCCCACACACTCTACATCACACATAAAATGCCACGTCACTGTGTGTGACAGTCTCTGCACATTTGCTAGCCTGCAATGACCAGAGTTCTCTGCTACTAGGTTAAATCTTATGACTCTCATGAGAAGACATTGACGTTGTAAAGGTACATTGTCCAGGCTGGTTAATGAGGGGCTCTAGAGGCTTGTGGTCAGTTACAAGCTTAAACTGTTCCAGTCCATTCAGAAATCTGTCACACTTCTTGCGCACCCTCACACCAGCCAGACTCTCCTTTTCAATCTGGGCGTAGCATATTTCTTCTTTTGTGATCTAGAGCAATATGCCACAGGTTTCCACTGCTCCCCATGGAGTTTAAGGAGTACATCCCCCAACCCGTAACTACTTACTTCTGCTGACAAAGCAGTGGGTTTGTTCACGTCATAGTAGGCAATAGCTCCTTGATGTCTTCAAAGGCAGTTTGTAGCTCATACAGTGGCTGTCCTACCGTTGAGAAGTTGGGGATATATCTTCCAAGATCCCTTTTTACAGCCTCATTTAGTCTCTTGAGATCAATGCAGATGCAGGCTTTACCTGTGCTCTTCTTCAAGACTGGCACCCTGGGCGTAGACCAGTCTGTAGACTGTGTCACCCTCTCAATGATGCCATTTCTCTCCATCCTCCGGAGTGCTATTTTTACAGCATAGGGAAAGGTACACCATGTGCTATGTGTACAGTGTATGACTGAGCAGTCTTTCAACTGTATTTTTACAAGTTCAGTATTTAATGTCCCTTGCTCACCATATGCCTCTGGGTGTCCAGTATCCAGTGGAATATCTGCAGGTGTCAGTGGTCTTGTAGGAATAAGTGAGTGGTAGGTCTCCTCGCGGATGATGTTCACATCAGCCCTCATATGGGATCAGATCAGTCTCAGTATTCACAAATCCACACAGAAAGATTCAGAAATGTATTTTGCGATTTATGTATAAATGACTCTCCACAAAATTGTTTTTCAGTTCACACAAAAACGAGTCACAGATAATTTTTTCCAAGATAAATCTGCAAGTATCTTACCACAGTTTATGGGTATGTGTACATTTCCAGAACAGATGGACAATGGTTTCAGTATGGGAATCACACAAGGCACCACTTCAAGCAATATCATTTTTGCAAAAAGGACCTAACTGGGTAACATCTAAGAATGATTTTAGATGATACTTCTTTGAATTTATTCACCAAAAAACTTTTAGATGATTCCTTTTGATGAATAAATAGTCCATGGCATCATGGTTCTTTTGATTTAGCATATTTCCTCGCTCTGCAGTGTGGTGAATTGTTTTACCCTGTTGCTGTGGAGCTTGTTCAGTGAAATGGTGCGGGACTTGCTGGTCTGGTAGGTGCTTCCAGTCCATGAACCCTCTCTAGCAAACATGCTATTAGCTCCAATGGGGAAGCATCTGTACATTTTACAGAAAAGTGTGCCCTTATTTAAACTCTATTATTTCAAACAAGAAAGCTGTCCATACCACTTTGAGGACAAGTACCTTAATTTTCCATTGTTGACAGTGCAGGGCAATACCTTGAAATTTGGCTGTAGGCGTGGGTAATCAATTGCAGACAAAGCAGTTGGTAAACTTGCATCACGCTGCCGGGAAAGAGCACCCGAGAGCAAGCAGCCGCCGGCCCGGGCTACCCTTCTTGTGAGCTATTGAATCTGAAGAAGTGGGCTGGGTGGACTCAGTGGTGTGTCTTCTTCCTCAACCCTTGTTTTTTTAAAATAACACATTCAAGAACTTAGTTTAGCCCTTGTTGTAGCTCACTCATGTACTCCTGGACGCGATCGTCTTCTGTACAGCACATGTACATGTATTTATATATATATATAGGGATTTTTATTTTTGCTAGCAAATAATCAAGCAGGAAAGACGACAGGTTCATCACCATGGTGAAACGTTTTGCTTTTATTTTGGTTTACAGATATAGTAAATGTAATCTCAAAGAAAAGCCACAACTTTGTATTAGCAAAACAAAATGCATAGACACATTTGCATAAATTATAGTTACAAGTTAGTTTCATGTTTAAGACCTTTATTTGTCCCACAGAGGCAGCTGGTTTTACTGCAGTAGCAATAACAACACAGGGCCGTACACACAAGGTATATATATATATATATATATATATATATATATATATATATATATATATATATATATATATAAACACATTACAAAAAAAAGGCCAAAATTAGAGTTAGGTCACTTTTCTTTGTTCTGGTTTGGGAGAATGAGGTGAACACATACACGGACAAGTAAAACCACAACAAATTATTGAAAAAAATGGTCAAAATTTGGTCATTGTTTTTCTTTGTTCTGGTTTTGGAGAATGAAAGAAACTAATAATAAACTAAACAAATGAGTAAGAAGTAAAGATTATAAAAAAGCCAGTTGGGATCATCTCCAGCCTCCCACAACCCTGAATAGGATAAGCGCTTAAAGATAATGGATGGCTGGATAACACCAGAAAACATACTGTACATTATCTCTGACCTCTAGTTATATCTAGCCATGCAGACAGGTTCAATACCAAGAACAATGAGAATTAAACTCCATCCACCTCACTGCATTGGGATAGCAGCGGCCATGGCAAAGGATCTAAAATGCAATAAAAGTAATAGAATTATATAACAAATGTCAAAAAGAGCATTGGTGAGAATAATGATACCTCAGAAAACCTTGTTCAAACACCTCTTAGCCCCTTACAACATGTAATATTTTCTAACCTTTATAAGAATATATGTGAACGTACATACGCAACCACAGAATCCAAGGTTACTATCACTACAGACTTTCTGTAACCTCTCAGAAGACACCTTCAGAAATAAAGTGAATGAAAGACACAATATGTAAGATTTTGTTGGTAGCTGTGAATCAGACTGTAGAGCAGGTCGTCCACCAGTCAAAAGGTCGGTGGTTTGATCCCCGGCTCCTCCGGTGTCAAAGTTGGCACCTTGCATTGCAGCCTCTGCCATCAGTGTATGAATGTGTGTGTGAATGGGTGAATGCTGACATGTAGTGTAAAGCGCTTTGAGTGGTTGGACTAGAAACTAGAACTAGAAAAGCGCTGTATAAATGAAAGTCCATTTACAATTTACTGTGATCCCAGAACCATTCCCTAAGATTATGAACAGTTTGGTACTCCTTGTGGCTTTTTAAGTATTTGCACGTTAGGCAAGCATGCTCTCTTCCAAACACTGACCTTCTAGCTTTATACTGGCTTCTCCAGCTGAAGTATTTCATGTACTCTGAATGATTTTGGTCAAGGTAAAGTAGCCTCTCTGCCAGCTCCTTTGGACTGGAAAAGTCATCAACATGAATGAAGGAACCAGGTGGGATGCGGTTCTCATAGTCTTGTCTTGAAGGGCCCAGAACTACTGGTACAGTTCCCAACATCATAGGTCTGTATATCTTCTCTGTGATATAATCTCTGATGATAGAATTTTCAAAGGAGAGGTAGAATTTACAAGTAGAAACTATCTCGTCATAGCGTTCGTTACTTGGACTTTGGCCAAAAGCTCTTCCAAAAGTATGAATTTTGATGTGCTTCTTCAGTTCATCGTAGAAATAAACTCTCTTTAACTCTGGGTTCCAGTAGCTCACAATCCAACACACCAACTTGTCCTTTGCTGGCAATTTGAAAGTCTTATTTTCAGATGTGAGTGGTTCCAGATATCCATAAGGCACTGGAATATGGGAATCTTTGCGATAACTGCATGTCAAGTTGAATATGTCATTAACTTGAGGCTGTCGATATATTTTGATAGGTGGCTCCATATTAAACCACACCCATTTCTGAAAATCGGGACGAGGCTCTTTTGGCATGTCTGTTAGCTTTAGGTCATTGTGGTGGATGAGAACCCCATGGGCTTTATGTAAAAGTTTCCTGTCAAGTGTCAAGTGGCATCCTGTGATATTGAAAATTTCGCAGGTGAGAGAAAATTTCAAGCCAAATGGCCACGTCCAAATCAGTACAATAGTGTCGGGCTTAGACTTCACTGCTGGTGCCTGGATCTTCCGGGTGACGCTGGGTTGTGGGTTAATGTGCAGCTCTGTAGAACTGTTGTTGTTTGAATCCTGGGTCTGTGCTCTCTCTGCACATCTCTCCATGTAAATGTCAAAATTAAGGTACTTGTCAGGGTTGTACATCAGTAAAGTGCAGAGAAGGCAAAACAGCAGTAGGCTGCTGAGGAGAAATTTGTTTCGAGAAATCAACCGGCAGACTGAGGAGGACATGGCTGCACCTTTGGAGAGAGAGTAGATTCATTAATTGTAGACAGATAGTCAAGTCAGCACACTGTCACTCTAACAGCTGTTGTTGCCTGTTGGGCTGCTGTTTGCCATGTTATGATTTGAGCATAATTTCTATGCTAAATAAGATAAGATAAGATGAGCCTTTATTAATCCCCGGAGGAAAATTCGGGTGTCATAGCAGCATCGACACAGGACAGATAAATACAGTATAGTAAAAATTAAAAGGGGAGGTGCAATGAAGGAAATTGACAATAAAATAAGTGAGTAACAGTAATAAGTAAAGTGCAGCAGGTGGTAGGTATTGAATATGCACAGCATATGTATATGTAATTATATAATTATATGTAATTATATACAGTTGGAATAAATACGGAGCAGATGATCAGAGTCACATGGGGGTCAGACCTTGGTTATGGAGCCTGATGGCCACCAAAAGGAAGGACTGACCCAGACGGTTTGTAGTGTGCCGAGGGGGGATCAGTCTCTGGCTGAATGTACTCCTCATCTGGACCAGTTGGTCACTGAGGGGGTGGGAGGGGTTCTTGGTTCAGTACCTGTCAGGGTTTCCAGACAATATTCTAATATAATATAATATATACATATATTTCATAAAGAATCATATTTGCCCAATCTCATGTTGATAAGAGTATTTAAGGCAAGTTTAAGGCAAAAAAAACTCTTAAATAGTTCTTGGGATGGATTTCACTGTAAAAACAGAGAAGTTTTTATTCTAATAAATATTTATTATAATACAGATAATAAATGTGTCTTTGAACATTCTCAAACTAAACAGACCACTCACATGTCCATGTGCCTCAAAATGAAGCTAAAACAATTAAAATTTAATTTCTATTTTAACAGAACAATCAAATAAAAGCAATTTCAGGTACAAATCAAGATTACAGCGAGTCTTACTGTGGTCGTGGTCTCTGCAGAGATTCAGGTGGTGGAGTATAAAGACGATACTTCAGCTACTGCAGTTTTATTCTCCCCAGGATGGTATGACCCGCCCCACTCTGCCTCTGACTGGTTAGTACTTGTTGCCTTTGTTGGTTTGGTTGATTAGGTTTAGGAATGACGAGTGAGATTGGTTGAGGTTAAGGTAAGAATATCAGGGTAAGCCAATCAGAGGCACAGTAGGGTGGGTCATGTCTTCGCCATCCAATGAAAAGAAAATATCAGTGATGTCTGGAACAACCCTTTCATGCACCCAATGGACCCTGGTCCAACACTGGTTGAGTCTGCGGTATGGGGTGGCAGAAAGCCAAGCTCCATGGCCTGAGGACAAACTACACTAGTACACTGTGATGCTTGGACATCTGGGGAAGTACTTACATACTTGATTTTGGGCTGTCAAAGTTAACATGATAAAATTATTTTAACATCACTAATTTCTTTAAGGCATCAACGCAAACAATCTTTCAGAGCTTTCAGGCTCAGTTTTGAAGCTAGTAAAGATGCGTCATCATATGAAACTAGAAAGCCGAAGGAATTCAATGGTACCAACTACATCGTAGTAGCTTGTTATGAAGGAGGTTAAATAACGCTCCGAACTTGAGCTAAATTTTGGCAAGGGAAAAACTGTCATGGCCATTTTCAAAGGGCTTTCTTGGCCTCTAATCTAAAGATGTGTGAATGAAAATGGGTTTTATGGGTACCCACGAGTCTCCCTTTTACAGACATGCCCACTTTATGATAATCACATGCAGTTTGGGACAAGTCATAGTCAAGTCAGCACACTGACACACAGCTGTCGTTGCATGTTGGGCTGCAATTTTAATGCACAGACAAATTACACTAGTGCACTGTGATGCTCGCAATGTGTGATTAGATTTGATTTATTATTGTGTCATGCATAAATAATATGCCCAGCCCAAACAGGTTTACAAGATGAAAATAAAAGAAGAGACAGAGACAGAAAGCAGAGTAGCAGGATTTTTGATTCATCCATCCATCCATCCATCCATCGTCAGCCACTTATCCCGTTAGGGGTCGCGGGGTTGCTGGAGCCGATTCCAGCTGGCATTGGGCGAAGGCAGGGTTCACCCTGGACAGGTCGCCAGTCCATCACAGGGCACATAGAGACAGACAACATATAGACAGACAACCATTCACGCTCACATCCACACCTACGGGCAATTTAGAGTCATCAATTAACCTAAATAGCATGTCTTTGGACTGTGGGAGGAAGCCGGAGTACCTGGAGAAAACCCACGCTTACACGGGGAGAACATGCAAACCCCACACAGAGGAGTCCCAAGCCAGAATCGTACCTGCGACCCTCTTGCTGTGAGGTGAGAGTGCTAACCACTGCACCACCGTGCAGCCCAACAATAGAACAATGGAATCAATTTGTGGATGATATTGTGTGGAAGGAAACATAGCTTCCACCTAATCCATACTCAATCACCATCAAAGTTTTTGGATTTTTGATTTTGACATTTTATTTAAAGTAGAAGTTCGTAACTCATCATAGTATCACAATACAAAAGAAAATGTGGATAATTTTCAACTTCTTGTTTTTAAATCTTTCGACTTCAAGGGCCAGAGGAAGGATTCCTGGTTCCTGATTCTAATGACTTATAGCTTTAAAGGTTCTACTACGACTACGTACTACTACTGCTCTTGTTGATACTGCCACTACAAGTTCTACTAATCCTACTTTCCACCCAAACACCACTTTCTGTCTAACATAGTTTGTAACGGTTCAGAAGGCTGTTGAGCACCTGTGAATGTGGTCCTGCAGGTGAATCCACTGTGATTCTACCGTGTCACGTATTGGCATAGTGGCAAGCCACACATCGTGGCCTGAGGGTGATGCCATGGTCGATGGCTGCACATTGACAAAGTACACTAGTGCACAGGGATGCTCACAATGTGTGATTTGATTTGAGTTATTATTGTCATGCATAAATAATATGCCCAGCCCAAACAGGCTTACAAGACAAAAACAAAAGAAGAGACAGAAACCAGAGTAGCAGCATAAATACAGCTTGTTTAGCCTTTTCCCACCCATCCTTTTCTTTCACTGCTGCTCTGCTGGGCCATTTGGTAGGAGATTTTTCTCCAAAGTGGGGAGTGTTGGTCTAATTTTTTTTCCCCATCAGCAGCTCGGCTGTGCTGAAGGCCGTGGTGCAGCAGGGTGTGGACCTATAGCTCATTAGAGGAATCACAGGATCGTCTTGCTTGAGAATTTTCTTTGCTGTCTGTACAGCTCTCTCTGCATGCCCATTGCACTGTTGGTGGTGAGGGCTGGATGTGCAGTGCTTGAAGTCCAGCTGCTTTGCAAACTGTTGGAACTTCACGCTTGCAAACTGAGGCCCAGTATCGCTCACCACCTCATCTGGAATGCTAAACCTGGCGAGGACTGTTTTCAGCTTTTGGACCACTTGTGCACTCGTGGTTGAGCGTAGGTGCAGTATTTCTATAAACCTGGAGTAGTAGTCTGAGACTACCAGGTAATTGTGGTGTTGGTGCTCACAGAGGTCTGTTGCTATTCTCCTCCCGGGTTGCTCCGGAAGAGATGAGAGGTTCCATTTGCTAGTACTTAGTATATGAGCATGAGAAGTCAAACACTAGGAAAGAAGACTGGGACACTATCACACAAGGACCAAAGATGAACTGACAACATGAAGAAGGGAGGACACACATTATATACTGGTGGGGGAAGTGAATACCGAGACACAGGTGGACACAATCGGGGCGGGGAAGACATCAGACGCAGGTGAGATGATGAAAAGTAGGTCAGGGGGCGTGGAGACACAGAAGGGCAGGAAGTGCAGTGAACAAGAGGGAAGGTTAGTGATTTCAAAGTAAAACAGGAAGTGAACAAGAAAGAAAATGTAAAGACCAAAACAAACAGGACCTAAAAGCTGATGGGCTTAACAGTTACGAGCTTACACTGGTCCAGTCCATTCAGATCTGTCCATCTGTCACACTTCTCGGACACCCTCACACCAGCCAGAGTCTCCTTTTCAATCTGGGCGTAGCGTCTTTCTGCTTCTGTGATCTAGAGCAATATGCCACAGGTTTCCACTGCTCCCCATAGAGTTGAAGGAATACACCCCCCAGCCCGTAAAAGTCCTCCGACACAGCAGTGGGTTTGTTCACGTCACAGTAGGAAAGTACTGGTGCAATTGTCAACAGCTCCTTGATGTGTTCAAAGGCGCAGTTTGTTGTGCATGACTTCATGTCCAAGTGTTCTTGTTCTCAGGAGCTCATACAGTGGCTGTCCTACTGTTGAGAGGTTGGGGATGTATCTTCCAAGATCGTGTTTTACAGCCTCATTCAGTCTCCTGAGATCAATGCAGATGCAGGCTTTACCTGTGCTCTTCTTCAAGACTGGCACCCTGGGCGTAGACCAGTCTGTAGACTGCTCACCATATGCCTCTGGGTGTCCATTGTCCAGAGGAATATCTGCAGGAGTCAGTGGTCTTGTAGGAATAAGTGAGTGGTAAGTCTCCTCTTGGATGATGTTCACATCAGCCCCTGTATGGGATCAGATCAGTCTCAGAATTCACAAATGCACACAGAAAGATTCAGAAATGTATTTTGTGATTTATATATAAATGACTCTCTCCACAAACAAAATTGTTTTTCAGTTCACACAAAAACAGCTATTGTACATAAATGTCAAAAGAAGCACAGATAATTTTTTACAAGATAAATCTGCAAGTATCCACAACCACAGATTATGGGTAAACTCCCTTGTTAGATTAAACTAATTGACTTGTTTCAGCATGATTAGTTCGTCCATATCTGAAATCTGGGCTTCATCTCTTTCAGAAACAGGCCAAACAGAAGACATCAATCACTGAATAAAACTTGATCAACTGAATTAAATTAATCAAACAATTATGTCACACAGATGAAACTTGTTGATTATCATGAAATGAAATCTATATGTTCTGAGCATGAGTAATGAAATCAGTCAATTTATGTAAAATGTTACAAGTATTTATATATAAGGATTTTTTTTGCTAGCAAATAATAAAGCAGGAAAGACGACAGGTTCATCATCATGATGAAACATTTTGCTTTTATTTTGCTTTACAGATGAAGAAAATGTAATCTCAAAGGAAAGACAACGTTGTATTAGCAAAACAAAATGCATAGACACATTTTGCATAAATTATAGTTACAAGTAAGTTTCATGTTTAAGACCTTTATTTTTCCCAGAGAGGCAGCTGGTTTTACTGCGGTAGCAACAACAACACAGGGCTGCACACACAAGATATAAAAAAAACCCCAAACACATAACACAGGAGTTAAAAAACAAACAAAACAAATGACAAAAAAGGCCAAAATTAGAGTTAGGTCACTTTTCTTTGTTCTGGTTTGGGAGAATGAGGTGAAGACATACACGGACAAGTAAAAACACAACAAAATACTGAAAAAGATGGTCAAAATTTGGTCATTGTTTTTCTTTGTACTGGTTTTGGAGAATGAAAGAAACTAATAATAAACTAAACAAATGAGTAAGAAGTAAAGATTATACAAAGCCAGTTGGGATCATCTCCAGCCTCCCACAACCCTGAATAGGATAAGCGCTTACAGATAATGGATGGCTGGAAAACAACAGAAAACATACTGTACATTATCTCTGACCTCTAGTTATATCTAGCCATGCAGACAGGTTCAATACCAAGAACAATGAGAATTAAACTCCATCCACCTCACTGCGTTGGGATAGCAGCGGCCAAAAAGCAATCAAAATAATTTAATTATAGAACAAATGTCAAAAAGAGCATTTGTGAGAATGATGATACCTCAGCTCCTCTGGTGTCCTCATATGTTGAAATGTCCTTGAGAAAGACACTTAACCCCAAACTGCTCTCGAAGGCTGAGCCATCAGAGTGTGAATGAGCATTTAGATGAGATCCTGATGGGCAAAGTTGGCACCTTGCATTGCAGCCTCTGCCATCAGTGTATGAATGTGTGTGTGAATGGGTGAATGCTGACATGTAGTGTAAAGCACTTTGAGTGGTCGGAAGACTAGAAAAGCGCTGTATAAATGAAAGTCCATTTACAATTTACTGTCATCCCAGAACCATTCGTTAAGATTATGAACAGTTTGGTACTCCTTGTGACTTTGTAAGTATTTACACGTTAGGCAAGCATGTTCTCTTCCAAACACAGACCTTCTAGATTTATACTGGCTTGCCCAGCTGAAGTATTTCATGTACTCTGAATGATTTTGGTCAAGGTAAAGTAGCCTCTCTGCCAGCTCCTTTGGACTGGAAAAGTCATCGACATGAATGAAGGAACCAGGTGGGATGCGGTTATGGTAGTGTTGTTTTGAAGGGCCCAGAACTACTGGTACAGTTCCATACATCATAGGTCTGTATATCTTCTCTGTGATATAATCTCTGACAATAGAGTTTTCAAAGGAGAGGTAGAATTTACAAGTAGGAACTATGTCTGCATAGGCATTGAAAGGTATACGTTTGCCAAAAGCTTCTCCAAAAGTATGAATTTTGATGTGATTCTTCAGTTCATTGAAGTAAAGAACTCTCTTTATCGTCGGGACCCAGTGGCTCACAATCCAACACACCAACTTGTCCTTTGCTGGCAATTTGAAAGGCTTATCTTCAGGTGTGAGTGGTTCCAGATATCCATAAGGCACTGGAATATGGGAGTCTGTGCGATAACTGCATGTTAAGTTGAATATGTCATTAAATTTAGGCTGTCGAACTGCTTTGACAGGTGGCTCCATATTAAACCACACCCATTTCTGAAAAAAGGGACGAGGCTTTTTCGGGATGTCATTAAACCATATGTTACCGTGGTGGAAGAGAATCCCATGGGCTTTATGAAAAAGGCTCCTGTCAAGTGTCAAGTGGCATCCTGTGATATTGAAAATTTCACAATTGAGAGGAAATGTCATGCCAAATGGCCACGTCCAAAGCAGTACAATAGTGTCGGGCTTAGACTTCACTGCTGGTGCCTGGATCATCCGGGTGACGCTGGGTTGTCGGTCAATGTGCAGCTCTGTAGAACTGTTGTTGTTTGAGTCCTGGGTCTGTGCTCTCTTTGCACATCTCTCCATGTAAATGTCAAAATTAAGGTACTTGTCATGGTTGTACATCAGTAAAGTGCAGAGAAGGCAAAACAGCAGTAGGCTGCTGAGGAGAAATTTGCCTGGAGAAATCAACCGGCAGATCAAGAAGGACATGGCTGCACCTTTGGAGAGAGAAAAGATCAATTAATTGTAGACATGACATCTGGGTTGTCTGATTGTAAGCAAATGATATGCTGTGGGACAATCATTTATGCAATCACAGGTTGTCAGTACTGCTAGGTTTCCCAAAACCCCAAAAGTAGTGTAAAGAGTCAAAGTCGTTGAAGTTCTTACATAACCAGTACATTTGTAGATTAAAATACATGTTTAAAAAGTGTTTAAGATGTGTCATGTTTCTCTGTATTATAGGTTGTTTTGTTTACCTAAAATCACAAACACACATTTTTCTTGACTTCTTTTATGATAATATATCTTATGACTGTCTCCCACAGAGCAGGTCTCATTTGCAAGCTGCTGCTGCCACAGTCGTACATTACAAACATACAGTATATACTGTAAGGTGCGGTACATTCTGCACATACATACACCTTTCCCCAGACATGCCCACGTAATGATAATCACATGCAGTTTTTGGATGAGTGATATTCAATTCAACACACTGACAGCCGTTGTTGCCTGTTGGGCTGCAGTTTGCCATGTTATGATTTGAGCATATTTTTATGATAAATGCAGTAATTGTCTGGGTCTCTGGGCAATATTTGTCATTGTTTTGCATTGTCAATTGATTCCCAATCCTAAATATATACATAGATTTGCATGAAGTAGCATATTTGCCTACTCCCACTCCCTGAGGATTAAATACTTGACAAATCTCCCTTTAAGGTACATTTTCAACAGATAAAAAAATGTGTGATTAATTTGCAATTCATCACAATTAAATCTTTTAATGACAGCCCTAATATGAAGGTATTTTATTGGATCATATGCAGAGTTTAAGGGTTTTCAAGGCAACCCCCCCCCCTTAAATAGTTCCTTGTTTGTCAATGAAACGTCAGGGATGTATTTCACTGTAAAACTGTAAAAAGTTTTTATTCTAATACATATTTACTGTCATACAGGTAATAAAATGTCTGTTTGAGCATTCACAAACTAAACACACCATTCTTAAAAAGTCCATGTGCCTCAAAATGAAGTTAAAACAACTGAGATGTATTTTTTGCTTTAACAGAACAATCAAATAAAAGCAATTTTAGGAACAAATAAAGATTACAGTGAGTCTTACTGTGGTCGTGGTCTCTGCAGAGATTCAGGTGCTGAAGTATTAAAAAAAAATGCTTCACGTCTGTGAATCTTTATAACATCAACCAGCTGCAGCCTTCAACCAATTACAGCCCAGCTGCTGTCCGACCCCCACCCCAGAATGGACTGGTTAGGGTAAGAATGTCAGGTTAAGCCAGTCAGAGGCAGAGTTGGTTGAGTCATGCCTTTAGGGTCCTACGGAGAAAAATGCAGCAAGTTATTCCTGTCTGGAACAGAATCTACCTGTCCATCTGACATTGGGCAATACCAAAGTTTACAAGACAAAAACTTCAAAATACAGGTGGACTAGGGCAGGTCATGCCTTCACCAGCTCATGCAAAAAATTATTGGTGATGTCTGGAACAGGACTCGTATGTCCATCCCAACGCATAGATTCAGCTGGTGGGTCCGGATTGGCTGACAGTATGCATGTAAGAAACTAAGTGATGCCAAAGTTTACAATAAAAAAAGGTTTAACCACTAAACTAACCACAGAAAGCTTTGACGATTCTTTTATCAGCAAGGACCACAAGGGAGTCCAGGTTGATGCCTAAGACCTCTATGGAGGTGCTTGGCCCTCACGTTTTCTCTATGGAAAGAAGGACGGCAAGTTCTGAGAAAGCTATTGAGCTTTCTAGGTGCATAGAATAAAAATAGCTAAACTTGAAAAATAGCAGCTAGCAGAAGTTACCGGCAAGTTACGTAAACGCACGCCATAAGTAGGAGCTGGTCTAGAAATTTGTTGACGGCACAGACTCAGAGAAGAGCCGCACATTCAAATAGCATGTTAAAACTAGACCCGTCTATCTGCTCTGAGGAAGTAATAATAATTGTACATATACAGTATACGCCTCTCTTAAATATCTTTAAAATACAGGCATGTTGCTCTGTTTTCAGACTTTAGAAAATCTAGCCTGTGACGGAAGACTTTGTCCAATCACAGGACCTTTCAGAGAGAGCGTTCTTAATGGCTGTGCTGGTGGCTGGTACTCGGTATTTCCTCAACAGATATCAACATGGCTGCTAGGTCACAACAGAACATTGATTCATATTTGAACGCTGCCTAGTTTGACCATTTGGTCAGATTGTGAGTGATTGACTCCTGGCTCTCATAGACGGAGGCTCGACGTTAGAGTCCAGATCAGCTCTGGTTGTTTTAAGCCTGGGCCAGACCAGTCGCATGATAACACAGTTGTCATTCTTGTTATGACATTATTCTCATTATTCTGATTATTTTGATAATTCGTTAAAGTGGAAATCCATTTAGTAAACAAGCTTGGCTGACTGCTTCATTTCCACTTTAAGCATGTGTTTACTACGACTGAAAAGTGACGCAGAGGGGGTGTTAAGATGTTTACAGCCTGACGAAGGGGAAAAAAAAGGTTACTGTGACAAGTTGTGATGAGAACATGTAGGTTAAACTGATAAAACTGGCTGGGTGGGTGGTGCTGCTGCTTAGTGTACTAGTGTAATTTGGGTGATGAAGAATGGAGGGAATGGAGGGCTTTAACAACAGTCTGAGGACCAGCAGGACTCCACCCACCAAATCAAACTGGTCTTTCTTCTGTTCTTTCTGTTTTCTTTGTGTTGCAAAACACAAAACTGTTGTTTTTTTTTGTTGTGACTTTCTTCTCCTCCTCCAAGTTTCTGTCATGATCGGACTTTTATTTTGAAGTACATAAAAGAAAACTTCATTCCACTCACCAAAAACAGAAATCGTTAGTGAGTCATCCGACCCTCCTCTCCGAATGTGGTCCTGCAGGTTCAGAAGAGCCCCGAGGCCTCAATGTCGAACACGCTCTCTTCCCAAGTCGCCAGGTTCTGCCGGTTTGTCTCGCCCCTTGTCTTCACCCTATTGTCTTACAGATTTATTACCCACCGCTCGGAGCGACAAACCGATGACAATGACAGTGGTGCTCATGGGAAAAATACAAGGGTTATAATTCAACATATTGTGATATATCGCGATACTGAAAAGAAAGAAAAGAAAAGAAAAGAAAGATATTCCTTTATTAGTCCCACAGTGGGGAAAGTCAGTTTAAAAGGAAGGGAAGCTGTCACAGTATAAATACTGTCAGGACTAGCATCATTACACATGAATACAATTGGACTGACTGGATCCACAAGAGCCTCAGCTTTCCAATGATACCAAATTTATGCAATTCTGACTGTTTAGGGACCTCAGTATGCGGAAATATTCAAACACACCATTTTAGAATAGGAGAAAATAACCTATTTGTACTGCATGCAGAAAACTGCATTGTTTTTGCCCCAAACTGCATGTGATTATCAGAAAGTGGGCGTGTCTGTAATGGGGAGACTCGTGGGTAACCATAGAACCCCTTTTTATTCACATATCTTAAGGTCAGAGGTCAAGATAAGATAAGATAAGATGAACCTTTATTAATTATTATTTCCCCTTCTTCCCGGCATGCAAGTATGACATGGTTGGTACCAATGGATTCTTTAGCTTCTCTAGTTTCCTATGATGCCAGTCTGGGTCCGCCAGCGGGCTGTGCTGTGCACTATCGCACAACATAATACTACGATACTCGTGTACTGATATTTTCTTACACTCCTATCGTGCCGTGAGTCTCATTTTTGAAGCTTGTGTCTTGTTTTTAAATCTAATCTTAAAACCCATCTCTTCCTTTTAGCCTAGGGTTTTATAAATGCTAGGATTTTATAGTATTTTAAGCTGGTTATAACTTATGTCAGAAAGTAACATTTCAATACTTTTATTCCTCCTACTCGTTTATTATCTTAACGCTGTATTGTGATTGTTTAGCCCTTGTTGTGAAGCACCTTGAGATGTCGCTGTATTTTAAAGCGTGCTACATAAATTAAATTCATTATTATTATTACTACATAGTGAATGGGCAAAGTAGGACAAAAATCCAGTAGAAATGCTGCATGATACAGTTCTGCAAAAGCATTCACCAGGTACAAAGACAAACTCTGCATGCAAGACTGAATTAGGCCGATATCCTTAACTTATAAGTAAAGATCAAATCAAATCAAATTCTGAAGCCATATGAATGAGAACGACCCTGCCTGTTACCATTATAAACCCTTCATAAACCATTATAAAGCCTTATAAACTCATTTCTTGCTCAACTCTTGCGTGAAATGAGTCCCCTCCTCATCAGGAGTTTGATATCAAAGCAGTACCTAATAATACAGTGTTTTAAGATAAGATAAGATAAGATAAGATAAGATATTCCTTTATTAGTCCCACAGTGGGGAAATTTACAGTGGGGAAATTTACAATTTTTAGCTTCAAGCATATGTCTCAATGAACTATACTTAAGTGAATGTCCCCTTACTATTAATGGGGTTTCTATGTCTTTATTAGAAAACATCTTAAACTCCTAAATGTAAATATAGGTGGCTATACTTAAGCAGAAGAACTATCTTTCCAAATAGAATCAAGGCGTTTCTACTGAAGACTGTACACAGGTACTACCCTGCTAAAGCTAATATTTGCAAGTACTCTGCAAATGTGAACAATAGATTCAGTGTTTTCATGCTGCTTCGTTTTGGTTTAATTTACAAAAGGCCATTTCAGAACATTTTGATCATACTAACAACGATTGAGATATTACTCATTTTTAACAGTAACAGTTTTTCGGCAAAATTAATTTGATTAATAGCTTAGTAAAAATATTTCATCCATAAAACATGACTTAAAAGACTGCTTTTACACTTTTAAAGATACTGATTTTAAAACATATTTGACTATGATTGAAAAATTAAAACAAAAAACTATTAGATTGTTTAGACGTTTCAAATTTGATTTGATCTGATTGTTTTTTTTTATTTAGTTTTCCCTTTCCATACATTTTATTCATTGTACATTTTATTTCATTTTTATTATTATATATTATAAAATATGATATATTATATATGTTATTGTATTATTTTATACTGTGAAATATATTTGCTATTTTTTTGTACTGACAAATCTGAACATGTTTATGTAACTACTGCACTGAAATTTCAAAATAAAATAATAATAATAAAAAAGTCCCCTCAGCCAACTAGTCCTGAGCCTGACTGAGCTTTCACCCTCTCACATCAAACCCCAACCAGCCTCAGAGCAGATACCACTCTCCACCTGACCAAATTATAACTAAAGAAAAAGAAACATACTCGGTGGTGTGATATTACACACTCACAATGCAAACTAGAAACACAGTTGGCTGTAAACAGAGAGTATACTGTGTCAGACTGGCTACCACCAGCACAGCAACCAATGAAGAATCTGAGACTGACATTGATATGTGGTAATAGAGAAGGGTGGACACAGGCAGACCTGGCTGCCCAGAGACAACAGGCTGTGCTGCTATTGTGATGAAGGAGCTGCAGAGACAATTACACCTTCTAACAGGGTGGATACAGACCGTTCAGGGTTGGTTGCTATATGTCACACACAAAAGAGACAACCAGTTGGATTTACTTGTACCATAATATGATTACCACCACCATCTCCTTTACGTATATTTACTTCTATGTTGTTTCTGGCACTATGGTCACTTTTGACTCGCCTAAATAAAAAAAAACTAAAAAAAAACTATGAATTTTAACCATAACTATATACATATAGTGGTTGAGATTTTAATCTGTAACATGTTTATTTTTTATTGTTTTCATCACTTGTTCTTAGATGTCCTTACCATAATATAACAAAAACATTAATTTAATACATTTTTGGATTTCATTTTCTCTACACCATGAAAAATATAGACAGTAAAAATAGCTGTCAGTCTTCATACGCAAAAATATAAATTGTGTTGTTTTTTTATGACAGGTTTTGTAATTTTGTCAATAATGTCCTTACCGCACCAGATTATTGCTAATATTGCAGGAAAATGGCAGCTAGTAAGGTCTGCTAGCTTTGACTCTTAGCATCTAATATGCATGCACAGTTCACACACTGTTTCCAGAAAGAAACTTTTATTATAGCATTTCTTCAGTGTTGTGGTAAGGACTCAGACCTGTGGGATAGGCGCATTTAGATGAAATATATACAATATAAATATATATAATATGTATATGAAACACTTCCATTAGTTACTTATTTTTTGTATAGATGTGTATTTATTCATTTCACTATTAATTTTAACATAAATGCAAAATTTCATCGCTGGGACATAAATGGGCTCCTAGCTGTAGAAACACCTCTATATATTATTGTACACGGCGTTGTCGCCATCTGCCGGTCGTAGTGCGCAGGCGCATGAAGCGGCGTTCAAGAACACCGACAACGTTTGGAACAGCAGTTATGAACGCAGTCTGTACGTAGTCTAACACTGTATTAAAACATCAAACAGCAGGGAAAAGCAGACGAATAATGAACTCGTGAGCTATCCATATAAAATGTCTGGGTGAGTTATTAAACACCTGTTGAGATCATGATAAATTAAACGCCAGGTGTTTGATGACGCCTTGAAATGAAGAGCTCCTGTTTACAACTTGGGACGTTATGTACACAATGTGCTTGGCGTTCAAGTGATTACAAGTGATATTTTGGCATTTCTATAGTATTTAATATTTATTTGAGTCATTTCCTTGCTAAGTTGATAAACTTAGCAAGGTTTGCTGCGTTTGCTGCTAAGCAACAGCAATATTAACGTTGCTGTCGACATCTAGAGGCCACAGAGGCTAACAATTTAGCAACCTAGCAAATGAGAAACATAATGCACTACATATAAATGCATAACAGAGGAAAAACTTGAGAAACTTTCAGAAACTTTGTACTTACCAGCCGAGGGGCATTCATATGGACTCGTAAAACCGATAAATACGACCCCAGTTAAAGGCACTAAAAGGCACCATCCCAGGCGTTTCAAATGCAATGACGCCATCAAGCATTTAATGGTGCGTTCATATGCGGTCGGGTTTGATAAAGTTAGACAAGATAAGATTGGATATAAAATGCTGTATATTTTGGAAAATTTAATAAAATAATGGTCGGGAACTAAGCTAACTTTCTTGCATTTTATTAATGAATTTAAATAGTTTTTCACCATCATAACTTATATTTTTAAAAGAAAAAAAGCCATTAAGACTTAAAATTATTAAATGATGATAATACAATGTATATAACATAAACACAAACCTTGGCATTATGAAATGTACATGTAATTACTTTTGTTTTGTCTTTCTTGTCTTGTTTTTTTTTCTTGTTCAACTATCTATGTATCTGGGCTGTGTTAATATAGTATTAGTATTGGTAATATTAGTAGGAGTTCAATAAAGAAAGCATTTAAATGGCGTCGTTATTATTTTCATTTTGCTGTGCTTGTTGTATCTATTTATCTGTTCATGAACGCGTCCGGCTGCCCTGAACTGAAAGTGAAAGTGAAATGAAACCTTCACATCGGTCTCTGGGTAAGAATGAGTAAAGGGGATTTAAAGGAAACATAAAGCTTTTATGAAGCAGGTTTTTCACTGTTTATTTTCTTTTTTAGTGTATTTCCTCACAGCATGGTGAGTCTACTTCACAGAATCACTTTGGACTAAAAAAGTGTCTTTGTGATGTGTTCAGTACTTGTATTTGTTGCTTACAGGAACATGAAGAGGAGATGGGCCATCATTGGCAGGAGACACCAGGTCTGTTTGACATTTTAAGGTCCTGCTATAGTAGAATTACTTATTTGTGTTTGCACATTTTATGCAAGAAACTACATAAAAATGTAAAATTTAAGAATAACATTTAAAAAGGTACGAAAGAGAGAAAATAGTTATGAAATGCGACTATATGGACATATTGTGCATGAAGTTGGGGATTAATTTGGGACTTCTGGCCTAACTTTTTTAGCTCCACCTATCCCAGACAATGAAGAAATAAAGTGTCAAACATTAACCTGGCTTTTATAGCTGGCCATTTCTCAAAGCTTTGTGTCATTAAGGGAACATATAACAAGATCATATATTCTTGTATTTTACAGTCAGCTGGAAACGTTATGAGTGGCAGCTGTCAAATGGACATCAGTGGCTGCCAATTGACAATGATCATGTGATTGAGACCCACTATTGCCAACCTGGAGCTAAAGGAATCACCATCAACTTTAACCAGAGGTCAGGGTTGGGATTTTTTAGTTTTTATGAACAGAAAATAGGGCATTAAACCTTCCTTGAAAGCTTGTAAATTGTCTAACAAGCACAGAAATGTTCAGGCATTTTATTTGGAAGCACATATATACTATCTGGTGGTATTTGAATTTAAATATAAGCAGATTTTGAGACTTTTCTTATAAATTTGACCATTTGTCTGAATCAGTATCTATTAAGGAAATAAAAGTGTCCATTAAAATTGTGGATGGTAATATTAAAGGGTTCCTATTATATTTTTGTTCTTTTCTCCTTTACTGTTGTGTAGTTTTTTATGCATGTAAAAGGTCTAAAAAGTTATAAAGTCCACGCCAGAGGGAGTTACTCTCCCGTACAGAAACACTGCTCCTGAGCTGCTTGAAACGCCTCACATAAAGTCCCGCCTTTTCCCCTGTAACGTGGTGATGTCACCAAGTAAAACATTTTCATAAAACCTGCCTAGCAGCTAGTTTGGCACACGCTCACAGGAAGCTAGTTAGAGCGGAGCTGGAGTGGAGTCTGAAGAGTTTGGTTCGGTTGACCAATCACAACAGTACGGGACAGCCGACCAATTAGAACAGACTGGGCTTTTCGACAGGGCGGGACCAGGAGCTCAAACAGAGCATTTCAAACAGAGGGTGAAAAGAGGTGTTGCAGCACAGCCGGGATGAGAAAAATAAAACATTTTTTGAACATTGAAGCATGTAAACATGTCCTAGTAGAAACTCAAAATACAAGCATGAAAAATAAGCACAATAGGTGCTCTTTAAGAAGATGAATAACATTGTTGTAATAGCCACATGGCTTGGTTCTGTTTTGGTGTAATCAAAACAAAATGTCACATTCAAGGATGTATATATCAAATTGAATCATGTGTCTCCACAGGCAGGTGTTCATAGACTTTGACAAGTTAGAGACTCTGACTGCAGGTCTGAAGGTGCAGAGGTTAAGCCTCCTACCTCAGGGCCAGACGGAGGAAACAGGCTGGTACTTCAGAGATGACCAGCTGTGGCGTGAATATGGATCCCAGGTGAGGAAAACATCAAGCATCATTCGATTATCTGGGTTTTCAGATACTGAATGTCCTCCTTGTCCACAGAGCTCCAGCATGTTGTCCTCCTCAGTCAGCAGTGGAGACATTGAGCGCCAGTTCACTCTAAACCCTCGAGGGACCTTCAGCTTCACAGTGGGCTCGACGAGCTACTCACTTGACTTCTCCAGTATGTGGCATTTCTATCATTTTTTAAAATCAGTTTCATGTCTGTATACAGCCAAATCTAACGGATGGCATTTCACTCGGCAGCTATGAGCCAAACAAACTCCATCACAGGCCTGCGCAGGAATGTACGAAGGCGTCCAAAATTCACTTCCAACGTAGAGAGGTGACATTTTCATCTGCTGGAGTCCTGTTTTTATCTATAAATGTTTGTTCCCTGCATTCAGACTACTGACTGTTGATCTGTCGGCTGACAAAACAATGTGATAATTTCAGATCAGTGCACATTGCAACAATAAAATTATAAAAATGCAATAAAATTAAATTAAAAGCTATAATCAAAGTAATAGTAGTAAAACGGTTTGAAATGAAAAGTAGCTTAATAAAATAAAAATAAAATAAATTATACAAATAAAATACAGTAAATGATTAATAAAATAAAAAATTAAAAATATAAAAATTAAATACAATAAGTGATTAATAAAATAACAATAGATAAAAAACTACAAATTACGATACAAATTAAATACAATAAAATATGTGATCAATAAAATAATGAAATATAAAGTTTTACAAATTAGTACAGTAAAATTAGCGATTAATAAAATAATAAAATAGAATAAAATTTTTACAAATTACATACAATAAAATATATTAAAGAAATAATTACAGTAATAAAATAGCTATTAATAAAATAACTGTAAAATAGAATAAAACATACAAATTAAATACATTGCAATAGTTGATTAGTAAAATAACAACAAAATATGTTACAATTTTACAACTTAAAATCAATAAAATTAAGTGATTAAAGTAATAACCATTCTTAATCAGAGGCCTAGCTGAATAGATTTTAAGTTTATGTTTAAAGTTTTCAAAAGTTGAAAGATTAGTCTCTGTGTCACTCAGTGAGGAATGGTCACATCTTATCAATATATTTTTACCTTAGCAATATTTTAATGTAACTAAATATGACTTGAGAAGTTTGTTTTTCTGTGCAGCCTTTACGCCACCTCAGCTTCCTCCTCCCAGCTCAATGACGGAGGCTACAAGTGGGAGTTCATGGGAGATGAGGGGAAATGGGAAGAATACAAAGCACATGTAAGTAGAGCATCCAACAATTTCAGGTAGTTGTGGCAGAAACTTATAAACGAAACCTACCAAAATGTTTTCATTTCACTTTCAGCTGGGAAGTAACTTTTGTTATGTTAGGATATATATTAGTATGATTTTAAAGATAGTTAAGGTGCTATTGATAACACTATGCCACTAGATGTCTCATTCTCCCCGTTCCATTGCTTTTAGTCCACAACAAGTCGTTGCCAGATACCATGTGATACCAACATTGTTTTACTATTGGCTCACAATCCCTGGTAGAAGTGGGAACCGAACATCAGATGTCTTCCACAGAGATAAACAAAACATTCATTTTAGACCCGCCAAAATTTTGTATGTATCATGTATCATTAAAAAAATTGGCTATGTAAAAATGTTATCAATAAGATCTTAAACTATCATTCGCCATTTTTTTTTCCTCTGGTGAATAATGTCGGTTGTCAGCAATGGCATCTTGTGGTTACATTTCTCTTTAAGGTGGGCTTACTTTGTATTTCTGTGTAGGTATGTTCATTTGACAGCACTGCCATTGAGAGTCAATACCAGCTGAATCCACAGGGTCAGCTACACTTCAAGATCAAGAGATACTCATACACCCTGGATTTTTCAAGTAACGCACGCACATACAGCTACAAAGCCACTCCTCTGTTTTTGTTGTGGTTTAAATTGCCAGTAAAACTCTGTGTACTGGGGTTTATCACAGGGATGTGTCAAGTCAATGGCGATATCGGGACTACAAGAGCAGTGAGGAGGACTGCTGACTATGGGAATCAACAGAACAGTAGGTCAGGAGACACATTTCACCATGGGGTAAAAATCCCTTAAAATACCTGAAATGAATCCTTAAAAGGTCAGGTGTGTGAGGATATTCAACCAATTGAAGCCTCTCCTGTGTGCCAAGCATTTTGAAAAAGCTTTTGATTAACAACAGATTTTAAGGGGTGCCTTTTCCCTTAGTCCCCTCTCATTTGTAAAATTAATTTACTGCTAAATTACTAGTGTTATATCTATTTTTGTCTGTCTCTTACACACCAAACCTGCATAGCAACACCAGCTAAATTCATGTACAGTCGCTGTGATGTGAACAGTGTGTGTAAATGTTTTCAACTTAAATTCTTCTTTAGTTTGGACACACTGCCACGATGGCAGTTCCAAGATGTCGGTGGGATATGGAAAGATTATTCCAAGGGACGCAGCATTTCCAGTCAGGACATCGAGCTCCAGTACCAACAGAACCCATCAGGAACCATCATGTTTACCACCAAGAACTTTAGCTATGAGCTGAACTTTTCAGGTGAGCCAGAAACATCTACAGTTAAACATCTGTATTCAGGCTTTGTAGAAGCACTTGTGAGGGGGTAATGTTACAGTATTGGATCACTTAAAATCTGTCTTTTGCAGCCATGACTCAGAGGAACTTGTCCACAAACACCACCAGATCAGTACGACGACTTAACCAGTGACTGTGGGACGACAACAGATTTGTAGGTTGGACGTTAACTTAATATTGATCCTCACAGTTACCGCACCGCTTGCCTCAGGTTGTCTCTCATACCGGAATGATTCAGTACTGTTTCCTCGTCTCTTTGGTCGTCGGATGACGAGATACTATAGCTCTTGTGCCTAAGTGTTTCCTGACCATGGTTGGGTTCAGGGCTTGGGTTCGGTTAAAGTTAAGCATCATCAAAGTAATAACGTATGGTTGGGTGGAAGTTAAAGGGCTACTCCATTGATTTTACACATCACAGTGTGTTCACAGGTCTTGTGGAGTACAATTTCATGTGTGAAAACAGGTGTGTAAGGCCTTTTGTGGCTCCAGAGGGAACTGAAATTTGCAAAAAAACCCAAAAAGAAAAAAAGAATCAGGGGGTGTGGTGTTAGACATAATTGAGGTTAGGAGACCTGTGTAGCTCGCTGCTCACCTGTTTCAGGCTGGCGGCTCAAGGCTACATTAGCCGATATTAGCATAACACACCAAAATCTTTGGCACATATGTGTAATTTAGTGAACTGTCAAGGCAAAAATCAACTCTCATTTTCATTAATTCCATGACATTTCAATGGATCTTAAATGTAGTAATGCAGATGCAACAGATGATCTAATTCAAAGTGATTTAGGGAGATAAATGCATTCAACTGGTGCTTCTATTTGGATGCACCCAATACAAAAAATTGTTGGGGGGGGGGGGGGCACCTCTATTAGCCTAAAGCCAATTGTATGTTTACCAGTGTTTCATATAACTCTGCCTATTTTTGTGCATTTTAAAATGTTCATGATTCATAAATACTGCCTTGTAATTGAAGCACTTTAAAACAAATGTAATGTAAATGTTCTTCTCTTAACCAAAAACCAAAGGGAAGTTAACTTTGATGTTTCATTTAACTTGGAAATTAAAATGTTCATTAATAATGCCATATAATCTTTGTCTTTCTTTTCTAAATTAAAGTTGCACACTCAACTGTCTGATGTGCTAAAGCCATCACACAAATAACGACCACCCTTTGAGAGCATTACGATTGTGTACTTTCCTTTACATGTACAGATTTTCATTGAACCACCTCAGAGACCAGCACCTTTAACACATAAAACAAGGGCCACACTACACATACATCGACAGCAGTGGTATACAAACAATCCTGTAGAAGAATAAGCTTTCCTTTTCTGCTTTGGGGTTCTGCCGGGATATGTGACGCACTCTTCACAAATTACATCCACTTTGTGATGAAGTCAAAATTGCACTCTACGGATGAAAAAAGCTCCAATCACAGAAACATTTTTGTAGTCTTGTTATGATAAAAATGGGGACATGAACATAATCCGAAGAGTCAAATTCACTAGCGAGTAACACTGCCATGCAGCTGGAGAGAGCTCACCTTGTATCGGTGGCATTATTATTACACAAAAACTAAAGTCGATCCAAAAACAGACGTTACAACAATCATTGTCAGCAGAAACACAGTGTGACCGAGGATCTAAAAACCCTAAAATGGTGTAGTCATCTTCAGAAATGTAAGATTTAGAATGAGTACACAGTTGACAGACTCATGTGTATTGTAGTTTGATGGAGATGAAGGTAAGGATGCAACGATGGCTGTTAGAGCCAATCGATGTGCACCCTTAACAACTAATAAGGATTATTGCACACGACTCATCTAAGGCCTCTTAACTGTTATCACAAGGACATCAAAATGCCAAGGCCCTCACAGAGCAAGCCATCTTTAAATAGCTATATATTTACACTTCATAATAATAACAATATATCACCAGCACAGGTTCTCAGACAGCTGGAAAGTGCTGAAATCAAAATATATAGTGATAATCTTCATTGTACAAATTGGTCAACCGATATAGTGCGCAGGAAGATTTTGAGACCCTTAAAATCAGAGCAACTAGATGTGTGAATAAAATGGAATCATAATTATTGGAAGAGATGCTAAAAAAAATAATCAAACTTAAGATCTTTTGTGGTTAAGTTCAGTAACATGCAACAAAGCCACACAGCTGATTAAAAGGAAAAAATATTAATACTTGAGTAACAGATGAGTGTGTCTAGTCCTACTTGTGTACCCATGTAAGGCACAACAGCCTAAGCAGTGCATGTGGTCCTTGTTTGTTGCCTTTAGCATTAGCATCTTATTTAAAAGGACACTGCTGTAATAGCTACTCCACACATCCTATTCCACTATAAGACACAAATAAATCATTCATACTGCATTTGCAGAAATCAAGATATTTTTTTTGTATCCGAAGGAGGTGAAATGGTTGTCAAACTAACCCTTCCCATTTCGACATGCTTGCTTAGATGTAAAATTAAAGGAGCAATATGTAGCACTGACAGCTAGCGTCCAAATTTCAAATACTGGAGAGGTGGCCCATCTGTCTTGTCACACACCTACACCAAGCTCTTAGTTGCAGTAGCTCCTCACAGGACGTTGATTGGTCTGTTGTCTGGCGTTGTGTAATGATACGTAATCACTGACACTGTTGTCTGAGAAGCCAGTATTTCAGTTTAGCAAGTTACCTGAATCTATGACGACATATCAAGGTAATTTCATGATTTATTACAGTAAATATAGTACACATTGGTCCTTTAAGTTACGCAAAGCAAGCATTGGAACCTGTTGATAAAATAATGAGACCAAAGGGTAAAAAAAGATGACCAGACTGGGTTATGAGTCCATTTGTGTTCACAAAATGGCTTCTGGTGCCGCATGGAGACAGACTGGTGGGGCTACTTCCCCATCTTAACCATCAAATTTTCTACACCCCCGCTCAGATCGTCTCCATGGAGGAGCCTCCTGAATGCAGATCAGTCACTGTAGGCTTGTCAGTGCTACACTTCAAGATACCTCCCACTGGGCTCAGACATTTTTTTGTTTTTAAGCCAACTCTCTGATCACTTTAGACATGCAGCGAATCCTAAAATAGTCTGGAGAGGCCTGAAACTGAGCAGATGTGAAGCTTTCCTTTTTTCTTTCTACCAGTTTTGAGGGGGTGATTCTGACAAAACGTGTTCAGGAAGTGAACTCAATCCACTCAGTCATTCATGATATGAACGCATTACCTTCCTGAATAAATCGAAGCTAGCATTAATCTCAACCCACGATGTCTGGACTCCCAAGAATGTCAAGTACAAAACAGTAGGAAACCCCCAGCATTTAAAGAACACAGCATAGAAGAAGTAGTTCCTGGCCCCAACATTTTGTCCTTCTGGTCACATAGAAATTCAGGTGAAGGTTAATTTGCCAGCTGAATGTGAGCGAGAGTCCAAATTTATACCAGGTTGTATTAAAAATACAGACCCTTGAGAGGATTTGAAATCGTCACATTCAATCAGTGTCTTGTTTTGTGAGAATTCAAGGCTCTTCTGTCCACAGTTATTAAAAGAATATACTTGGCCTTTTTTAATTTAGCCAAATAAGTCTTTCAGATCATTGTTGACAGACGCACTATGTTTAATTCCACTTTGGTTCAGGCTAGGTGCAGCAGCAGGTTGAGAAAAGTTTTGCGGGCTGAAAAAAGGGTTTGCTTGCATCCCAAATCCACTGGGCACTCCTCCCATCCCCACCGGTGCGCCCTGCATCTGAGTCTGAGTGTTCTGGGCTGCACCAAACTGATTAAGCCAAGGGGTGCTGGCGCCAGGTGTCGCCTTTGGACCCATTTGGTTGAGGGTGACTTTGGGCTGGCTGGGTGTAAAAAGACTGTCCAAGGCCGACAAATCGGGGGCTTTATTCGTCTGCCCGATGGGTCCTTGATTCGGCGTGAGGGCTCCAAAGTTTGGGGTGCTGGTGGTGGTGGCCATGCCACCGTAGAGGCCCGGGCCTGCGGGCCGCATGCCCATCCCCATGCCTCCTGTCTGGAAGCCCATGGGTGCATTGAAGCCGTTGGAGACCGGGGCGCCCATGGAGCCCACCATGGGGCTGGAGGAGGGGAAGGCAGACATGGTGGTGCCCTGCACTGGGGCTGGTCGCGCTGTGTTAGCCAAGGATAGGCTGTTTAAGGATGTCATGCTGTTGAGCAGGCTGCTTGTCAGATCCTTAGTCTGCAATGTAAGAGTTAAAGCTGTTTCACAACATGCACAGATTTTTGCCTGAAAAACTTGTATAGAAATGAATGAATTTGTGGGTTTTTATAAATGCAGGAATGAGGGAAAAATATTTGAATGGACCCTGATTTCATCAGATTTCCATCTGTGGAAATATATGTTTGACCAATGAAATCCTTTCCTCCAACTAATGACGTCACTCTACATAATAATTAACCACATGCTTCAGTTTGTTGCATGTAGAGTGTGTATTTTCAGGACCCTGGAACAATGGACATTTTTTTTCAGGCAAATGTTTTTTTTTTTTTTTTGGTCCACTGTGACTTTTTTCAGTCTACTGGTGTTTGGAATAACAATGGGACATCCCCTTCTCAACATCCAATAATATACGACCGACAATACTACCTAAACAATCAAACAAAGGACAATATATGGTATGAGATTGGAAAGGAGCTGGGATAAGATAAGGATGGTAATGTAACTGATATGGTAATGTTATATGTTGGTCACAGAACAGGGCTCGCCACAACAGTTAGCATTAGCACCAAATTTGGGGTCCGATTATGTTTACGTATTGTGTAGTCATGCTCCTTGGACATTCTCTGCCTGTATAGTATTTTGTTGTGTGGTGTGGAAAGTCATTTGGACTCATTGAGGAAAAAGGAACATGGCAACACCGCAATAATTTGCAGCGGACCCGGAGTGCATAGTTGTCAATGTGGAAAATTTGAATGCAGATTTTCTACATTCCTGTGTGTTTGAGAACACAGATGTTTTGTGGCATTACCTTTGCGTTGGTGGTGTTGGCTGGCTTGATGCTCTGTGGCGCTAACGGCTGCTGGTTCCTCAGTTTGGCTGCCTGCTCCTGCTCCTTAGCCAATCGCTGCTTCTCCTCCAGAGTCAGAGACATCTAGGGAGGTGAAGAGAGAGTGACCATTAATAAATTGAACAACGTGTTAAACCAGGAGTCTCCAACGAGCTACCAGTAGTTCTCTTAACATTTCCGAGTGGGTCGCTAAAGGTTCAAAGAATATGTACATAAATATGATCCAATAAAATTCACAGACATCCCGCCCCCTTCTGATACAAACTGATTATTTGCCCATCAGCTGTCAATTAAACGTGTTATGCTGTTTTTACCTTTGGCTTCATAAATGACGCCGTAACATTAGGCAGTGTTAACAGACTAGAAAGCGCACACCAGACTGACTGCAGAAAATAACCAATAAAAGTTAAAAAATATACTACTTTCATGAGGCACAGATTTTTTTTTTCACAAATGCGCATTAGAGAATTTCCCTTCGGGGATTAATAAAAGTTCATCTTATCTTATCTTGTGAGAAGTGTGCGTCTGATTTGTGGTGCGAGTGTGTCAGTTGGTAAAACATGGCTATAACGCTGAGCACCACTTCACCAAAATCAGTAACATATTTTCATTCTTTCTGGCTGGTAGCAGTCTATGAACAGAGAAGGTAAAGGAACTGAAAACAGCTCTTAAAAGACAAGTCTCTATTTACCAAATTGGTGAATAAGGCCAACACAGCAAAAGAGCATTTGTCTAGTGGCGAACATCCTAACGAAACAGGCGATGACTGTGGTGGCTGAAATGTTATTAACGGACCGTAAAAGTAAGATAGAAATGATGTCTACTATTGGCGATGTACAACTTGGTGCTATGAGTAACCCTCTGCCATTTTCATTTTGTCAAAAGTTTGGAGACCTTGTATTAAATGTACAAAGGTGAAGCTTAGTGTAAATGGGGTATGACATTGTTCCCATACTCTATTAGGCTGTGGGACTGCTGCAGCAGATCCATTTTCTTTCCCATTAACCCCTGTGCCGCCAAAGATATCATCAATCTGAAAGACAGAAAATGGAATCACTGCAGCACAGAGAGGGAAAACACATTTCCATTTTTTTCTCCAGAAACTTTAAAACCAAATTAATATTTTTTTCTTTCACTCAGTGCTGTAAATACAACCATGACGTCTGATCCGTTACCTGGCTGCCACTGCTAGGTGGGCTCTTGGTCTTCTCTGATTGGCTCCCTGGGTTTGAGATGTTCATACTCCTTTTAGACGAGACATGAAACAGAAAGCGAAAGCGACTTTGATTGGAGACATTTATACAAGCCTGGTTAATCATACCATTATCATATTCATGTGGCAAAAATCAAATGCTAATTGCTTTTTAAGATGGATCCATTACCCTAGATGTTCTAGCTAATTAATATGTATAACCATTTCATATTTAATCAGAGAGAATAATTGTGACAGACACCTCTGCTGCTCCTGCATGATGTGCAGCTGCTCCAGCTTGGTCTTGTGTTCAGTCTCCATACGAGTCAGCATGTCCCGTATCACCACCATGAACGAGTTAAACTGAAACATATCAGATAATATTAGATAAGAGGAAACTTAAACAAAAGGGATTACATTAAATAAAATGATTCAGATGATACAAAGTGTACTAAATTGCAAAATAATGCTGCTTTTTTTCACAGTGAATATGATTTAAAAGTATGCCTGTGTGTTGGGCTGTGTAGTACCTGGTTAAGGTTGAGGTTGTTGTCTATACTAAGAGAGACCAGATGGGGCAGGATCTTGGTGGCAAGGTGCTCTTTAGGGATGCCCAACTTCTTGTGGCTGAAGGTGCACTTATAGATTCCTAAAGCAAGGAGTGGTAAAGTCCAATAACCAATCATTAAAGTGTTTCATCCTCACAAGTAGGAAGTGGATTGTGTCCTGTTTATTTACCCAGAATGCCCATGAGTACTGCTGGTTCTCTGGAGGGGATCTGCTGAAGGAAGGGCAGGATCTCATCAATGACGTACCACTTGTCAAGATATTCCAAAATCTTCCCCAGGCACACCAGAGAGTTAACTCGTAC
The DNA here is from genome assembly GCA_947000775.1 of Pterois miles. Taxonomy (NCBI): domain Eukaryota; kingdom Metazoa; phylum Chordata; class Actinopteri; order Perciformes; family Scorpaenidae; genus Pterois; species Pterois miles. Next base: position 9,498,689 of record CAMQGK010000549.1, read on the forward strand.
CTACACGGTAATAAAAGGAAGATACAGGCATAGACAAAATCTCAATGAAGGACAAGGGCAACAGTAGGAAGAATAAAAATGATTTACGTAAAGGCAGCAGTACAAGCTGAGAGCAGAAATGATGGGGACTCACAGCGAGTGAAGAGGTCTGTAGGCAGGCTGATTTGATTCGAGGGATGAGTGCGTTCTTCATGGATGGGTAGTCAATCAGGTTGGCAAACGTTGGGATGATGTTCAGGCACAGCTCCTGCCCGGACACAGATACGATGTTAAGCGTTTTTATGATGCCAAGGGCATTCATTCTTACTATGCTGTTAAGCTAGCACTGAGGTTTTTAAGTGGAATGCTAAAAATATACATGTGTAAAAAGTCCCAAAAAAGTCTAGCATGTTAAGATATTTTTTTGCCTTCCACAACATATTCTGTCACGGCCGTGACTTTGACCGGCCAAGCACACAGCGATCTGCTGCACAGAGGTATACAACTGTAAACAACACGACACGAAAGAGGAATGATGCGCTGAGAGGACGAAGATTTGTGGATCTATGGCAACGACATTCCAGCCTTGTTGATGTTACCTCGAGGGACTACCACGACAGAGTGAAAAAATAAATAAATAAATAAAGCTGGTGTGAAATAGCAGAGGCACTTGGCATCTTGCACATTGTGAAAAACGACCAGTGACGATTGATCAGGGACCGTGTAGTCTGCCATGTCTCTCGGCCAAGTCATAACAAGAATTTATGACTCTCAATCTCCTATTCTGACATAGTGACCAGCATAACCCAACAGGGTTCCAAGCTTGCTCAACTGGTTACTGGAGCACATAGGACTGCACTTAGGAAGGGTCAACTGATACTAAGCAGCTCCATTTCCCTCTTGTACCTGGATCTGTACAGACGGGGCTTCCAGAGCTCTGTAGACCATAGGCAGCACGCTGTTCTTAATGTCCTCCGGGGGCGTCTTGGTCAACAACAGGTCCATCTTCTGCAGGAATATCAGCAGGATCTGTACAGCACAGGGGCCCAGTTAGGAAAACAAGGGTCAAAACCTCAATGCTGTTTTCTATACAGTATATGAGTGAAGTAGTAAGTGGAAGTTAACAGAGATGTTGCTCTCAGTGGCTTTAGTGTAGCTTTTAGTACTACAGACAACACAATGCTCAAACTAGCTGATGTGACTGGAGCATATTCACAGCAGAGACCACTCACCATATTACTAGCCTGAGGAAGAAGCATGGGAAGAAAAATACAGAGAAAGAGTTTTATGACATGGCAGACCAAACCCAGACAGAGCATGCTCTTTAGCTAATCTCACTTTCAAATCTCAAACACACAAATGCCAAAGGGAGAAAATATCATGCAAAGATTTTAAGACGGAAATCGAACAGTTTCAATTTCACACATGGTTAGACAACAATAGTGATATTAAACAGTTAAATCACCAGCTTTGTTTCAGATGTGCATAATAATATTGTATGTGTGTCCACCTGAATGGGCTCTTGCTGCTTGAAAACAGGCGTGAGGTCAGGCATGATGAGGCGAACGTACTCCTCCTTGGTGCACTCCTCTGCGATCAGCAGCACGTTGGGCAGCACGAAGGGAACCATGTCCGGGTTGACAAACTCGGAGGTCAGTGCCGGCAAGATTCGATACACCACCACTCTCTGAGAGAGGAGAAAAGCAGAGAAGAAGTCACAGAAGAGCATTTAAACTGTAATACTGTATGTTTAATAGGGGTGGGGGAAAGAAAAGAAAAAAATTGATACAGCATAGTATCGCGATATTTTGCTTGGTAATGTTGTATGACCAAATAGACCTCAAGTATTGATCTTTCATTATATAAACTATTAACCTCTTAATCTAACGGCCACTATATTGTCTTTCAGAGGTTGTAGCGGGTTCATTCTTAAAAATACTGGCATTATATGAAACTAGAAAACCTACGGATCCATTGGTACCAACCATGGCAAGTTAGCTTGTTATGAAGAGCGCTGAATAACGCTTCAAAGTTATGTTAAATTTTAGCGAGGAAAAACCGGCCATTTTCAAAGGGGTCCCTTGACCTCTGACCTCAAGATATGAGAGCAAAAACTGAGATCAACAGTGAGAAAGCTGCATCTTCTTTGATAAAACAGACGTTGAGAAACTGCATAATTTTCAGCCCAAAAAAAGGTAATCTGCAATATATCTTATCACAATACACTAAATATCACAAAATGTTTAAAATCGCATAATCATGACTTAAGTATTGTGGGGCCTGTGGTGATTCCTACTCCTACTATCAAATACCATGAAATGAACATCAACTCGCAGTATCTTTACAGTAAAGACACTGGAAAAATATCCATACTTGTACACTCATATTTTAACCATTGAGCTAACCATTTGTACACGATACGCACCGTATTCCATAGACTAAATGTATGAGCAATTACCTTAGGTAGTTTGGGCAGGACTTTGGGGAGGCCTTTGTAGAACTGGGACTTCTGCAGGTTGTCCCTCTGGAAGAGGGAGTCAAAGTACTGCAGGGTAACAGCACCCACGTCGTCAAAAAACGGAATCTGAATTTTACACAAAAGCAAAAAGAAAGAAATTTATCCTCACAGAAAAGTCAGATATTACCAATATAAGCACATACTATGGAAAGCTACTGTTTGTGTATTTGCACACGTTCAACCTTGGTCATCTGGTCGGCATCCGGTCGGACGTTGGGTGTGACGCTGAGCAGCATTTTGACGTGCTCCCGAACCTCCTCTGGGATCTTGTTCAACACTGCTGGACTGATCCTGCTCAGCTGCAACGGAGAGACATAGAGAGAATGAACAGGACAGAGAAGAGGGGAAAAAATAGTGGTTGATTGTAATAGTAACACACTCTTAAGATATTCTTAGAAATCATGTCATGCAGGAGACTAACTAAAAATGTGCTGCAGCTCATGTCCACATTAGTTTGGAGCAGCTGCGTCCAGTCACAGTCATTAGGATTATTTCAAACATGTTTCTGTTTTGCTACTCAAATCTTACATCAAATCTCAAATCATGAGCTGGACGCTGACACAGATCTGAGCAGACAACTGCGGTTGCCAGAGAGAAAAGTGTGACAAAAGGAAAAAACAAGCATTGCTGAAAGTAGCTGCATGGCAGAGAACAGTTGTTTGAATTTTCTGAAATGTTTATGATCTTTGTCCAGTCATTCATCGTGCTCTCACACGTGGCACTCCTCCACCCACCTGGTCCAGTTGCCTGCTGAAGCTCTTAAAGATGTCGTGCTTGTTGACTTGGAAAACAGGCTTGCCCTCATTGAAGACAGCGTGCATGACCACGCCCAACGAGTACATGTCAGAGGCGGAGTCACAGCTGACGGACAGGATGTACTCGGGGGCCAGGTACTCAGGGTTGGGGAGACAGAGTGGGGGGAGGTTGGGCTCCCACTCTTTACATGTGTACTTAAGCTAAAGAGGATAAGAATATGAGAATATACATATGTGACAATACTGCAAGATATAATGTTGGTAGAGCATCTTGTAGTAGGTAAAACAGACGGTCTTCAAACACACCTCGGTATCTGAGGGGTTGGTGGACGAGATGCTGAAGTCGAAGCCCATGATCTTCCAGGCTCCACTCTTGTTGAGGATGATGTTCTCTGGACACAAGTTGCCGTGGACCATTTTCACCCCACTGTGAAGAAAGGACAGACCCTCCGAGATCTGAAGGGATGGAAAAATGAAAGTTTTGTTCTGAATCAATAAAAACTTTCAATCTAATTATATTTGTACGGCAGATTAATGCAGTTCAAAGTGCTTCACAGATGACTGGCAAGCCGAACTTAAGACAGAACCATGAAAACAACAAGAACGACAAAAAATTCGAACAATGTGATAATTTGAGACATGATAAAAATGTAATAAAATTAAATTAAAAGACTTAATAACAGCAATAGTTGTACAACAGTGTGGTGAAAAAACTAGATTACTAAAAATAACAATAAAATAGAATAAAATCATACAAATTAATTACAATAAAATAAATAATTAATAAAATAGAATAACCTGCAGTAACTTATACAAGCTGTAGAAAAGGCAATGTTGGAGACTGTGAAAAGAAAATGATGACCATGTTGGAGCAATGACACAACAGTGAAAGGTGAGGCATGAAATAGAGCTGGTTCAACTGGCTTTGAGGAGTAACAGCATATGACTGTATATTGGACTCTAGATGTAGATTACATGGTGCTAAAACCTGCCAAACAACTAAGATTTAGTGGGCTCATCTGGCTGGTAAGGAAGGAACCTGTCTGTCTGACCCTCTGTGTGTTATTAGCAGATCTTGAGAACCACTCATCCGATCTACTTCACACTTGGGGGGCGTATTGCTGGGGACCAAAAGGGGGGCAGTGTCCAAAGTGGTGCAATTTCTCCAGATGGTGGCGCTATAACAATGACCTTTACATTTTAGCCTATGACTCGTGAACCATAAATCTCAGACTTAAAATGATTTCCCCTGGAGTCTGTGGGTCCAGATTAATCTGTCTATATGAGCTGAACCATTTGCATCTAGACAGATTTTATGCCATTTTGTATTTTGTCCAACTTTGATTTTTTTTTTTTTACAAATCCTACAAATTTTGAGTAACCGTGTCCAAATTTGGTATAGAACATCTGTGGTACAAGATGGAAATAGTTACATTTTAGGATTGTTGATGTTTCACACAGTTTTGCTATAGCTGGCCCTCAACGTTTCTCAAATGCTGTGGGCAGGACTTACATTACAAAAACTGTCATGTCTCTTGAATGCTTTGCGCTATTACGACCACATTTGGTGGACATGTCTTTGTGACCATGACAGATTTGATACCATTTAGCCAAAAAGTGGTGCTGTAGCAGCAACCTCTGTCTGTGTGTGTACAGCGCTGTGAAAAACTATTTGCCCCTTCCTGATTTCTTATATTTTTGCATACTTGTCACACTTAAATGTTTCAGATCATCAAACAACTTTTAATATTAGACAAAGATAATCTGAGTAAATACAAAATGTAAAGTGTTTAAATGATGATTTCATTCATTAAGGGAAAAAAGCTATCCAAACCTACCTGGTCCTATGTGAAAAAGTAAATGCCCCCTTGTTAAATCATGAATTAATTATGATTAACTACATTTTTCTTTTGGAAGCCTGTGCATGTATGACTGCCCTTCGCATATCTCGAGAACCGTTAACCCAATCAACTTCGCACTTGGTCGGGACAAGCAGCCATAGCAGCAAGTTCTCGACAACGCTGCAAGCAGAACTTCTGGAGGCCAAGAAATAAGCCTGTTACAGAGATTAATGATTTATAATGGGAAAAATAAATATGTAGCAAATAAGTGGCAACTAACCAATAGTAAAAATAGTCCTAGCTGCAGCCCTACATTGAGCAAGCTAACCTGTCTGTAAGCTCACCTGTAGTAAGCCGTACTTTGTCTCCACATCATAGAGTTTGTACTCCTTGATGTCGCTGGGCATGGGGCTGGGCAGGTTCTCCCACTGGCCCAGCACGTTGGACAGACTGGCAAACACTGGCTCTGTACAGAACGCCAAGCAGTCTCTGAGGGAAGAAATTACATCAGCATCATTTGAAACAACTTCTTTTTATAATGTTGAGTTATTCTTGAAGACAAATAGCAACATGAGCAAAATCAGAGTATTTTGAATTTAGAGCTGCCCTGGGTGAAAGTTTATGAAAGACAAAGTGGTAAACAGAAAGTAAGCACAAGACTACATCAACCTCATCTTATTCTCAGGAGGCAATAAATTAGTAATGTGCCAGTCTACAGAGTCTTTTGATCATGACAAGCTTCTGCTCACATATGCACAAACAGAGGCAGAGAGATATATTTGTTATGCAACTTTCCCCTCAAATGTCAAGCCCCTCTTTGAGCAGCAACTCATTCAATTTGTCCTTGCTATACGTGTTTGTGTGTGTGTGCATGTTAATCACCGTGACTCTTCCAGAGGATGCTGCACAGTCAGAAGACGGGGGTGACGCAGTCTGGTCAGCTGTTGCACCCCTTTTTTCAGCGAATCTACAATTTGGTCCTTCTCAAATTTCTGATACTTATCAATCATTTTCTTATCAAACACAAACACTGCTACTTCCTGGAGGGTCAAAGACAAACAACAAGGATTTGTTTGTCAGATTTGTTTGACAAATACAAAGACGTTATAACATAATCCAGACTAAAAATAACACAGCTGAAGCTGCCAAATGCAGGAAGGACAGTTGGCACAGGAAAAAACTGCCAATGTGTGTAGCATATTTGCGTAATATTATCATACAATCTGCACACTGAGCTTTAATTGTTAACTAGGCGGTGCTTTCATATGAGCTGATCTCTTATCTGGAACATAACCTTCTCTGGAGCAGGTTAGGTGTTCAGCATAAGGGATCTGGTGATCTACAAAAACTCAGCATTAACCCTGAAGTTACCTCATTAACCCCAATTCCTGCTTGGTAGGAGAGGCCTTGGGTGTGGGATGTCCTTGTTAACTTCAATGTCAGCATAAACATAATCATAAGTCTCTTACTGTTGCACGTTATAACGGCACTTGAACGGTATCGCAATACCCTGGTCTTAAAAACGGTACCATACCCCATTTTATTAATCATGATACTTTAGGAATGACAGAGTTTTAATCAGAGCTATAGGCTACTTCCTATGAGTTGGGCAGCGTGTGTGCGGCGTTCAGGTGCTTAGAACTTTGCTGCTGGTGGGAGCAGGTGGTCAAAAATAAACTGTTTTGATAACCAGAAGTCAATAAATGAAGTTGAAAAGGAGATTAAAGAAGGTCATGAACCTCTCACTGGCTGCACAGTCTTGCCCTGAGCAGGTGTCTGTATAAGCAGAACTCCCTTTAAAAAAAACAAGGGAAAAACAGCATGGCCCTAATTACCGGTCAAATGTACTAATGAAATTAAATTCACCACCTTTTCTGAATTTGTCCAACTATCTCCTATAATTTGGCAAACAAACAATCCACCAAAGAGCATGTGTTAAAGTGCTATTTCACTGTGTGTCACTGTAACACGAACTGGACGGAGAGGAAAAGCAGTCCAGCAGCAAGTGACGTTCTCTCACAAACCCCACATCGACCCAACACAGCGCTTTCTACAGTTACTGTGGTGTCTTCCTGATGTTAGCGGCTTTTCCCTCATCAACTTCTCACAAAACGTCATCTCAATTTATTATTCTTTTGTGGGTTTTTATTTTGAAAGGCTCTCATCTCAGACCTTCAGTACCACTCTCCGCCTTGATTGTTACTAATGCCAGGGGTGCTGTTTTAGAAAAAACCCCTTATTGAACACTGTTTAATAAGTGATACCTGGTTGCAAATATAAAGGTTACCATCAGAGAAATCACATAAACTCAAGTATAGGTGACATCAGATTACTGTATACTATGTACATTTTTAAATTAACACTGTTTTACATATTTAATTCATAAAAAAATAATAATTTAATATCTAAACTTTGAATGAATTTGAGCTGGACTGGGGGAGAATGTTGAAGCACACACACCTGTTTTGTGGACTTCTTAGTGCCATTGTAAATCCTCCAGCACAAGCCAGGACCCCCACTGGCAATATGTCGTCCAACCTCAAACTCCCGTGTCACTGGGTTACCCATGACGGCGCTGGTGACATCTGCTGTCACCTTGGTGACGGTGCTCTTTAGCTTGTTCAGCATAGACTCCATGTTCATGCCTAACGTGGCAGCTGAAATGAGAAAGGTGGATGACAGACCACTCAGGACAGGTAAGTTTATAACCAATTTTAAAACCATAAAAGTCTTTGCAATCACTGAAAGAGGAAGCTTTAGCATAACCCTTTCTAGCTAAGCAAAAGCCTTTAGCAATCCATTCGACATGCACTCGAATGCACCTGCTTGAAAATTTGCACATCAAAGTGGCCACTGGCATCCTGCATGTGCTGGCTGAGGAGAATACACACCATAACAGCCCAAGCTGTCCCCTGAAATATACGATGACTCAGAACAAATCCGGCCATGCCACATTAAGGCTCTCTTTCAAAATACTACAGAGTGACTTGACAGCTTGTTAGGCAACAGGAAGTCAGACAAACGAACATGGCTGACAGTTATACAGCCAAATTATTTCTATGTGAACAGTTTCTTCAAGGTTTTATCTGTCTTAAGTGGGCTTGTGGTGCTTTGATGTTTATTTCACTGTTGTGCAACAAGGCTTATATCTATAAACAGATCCACACAGTACAGTAACTAATTCCTTACAGATTAATTATATATATATATGTGGCGCACCATTATTAAATGGATCAAAGCACATTAGATCTTCATCAAAATGTGAAAGACCTTGCCAATACCCACCCTGGCCAATTCTGTTAAAGCGTTAATGATCCTTACTTGTACTGCATATACAGTATATAATGTATCCTCCTCAGCCAACTGCACATAAATATGAAAGCTATTGATAAGCATGTCTCAATCTCATGATGTCGGCTTTGTCAGTGTTTATGTCAGTGTGTCGAGCTTTCTCAGTCCCTGTCATTTTACATTTTCTACAAACAGCCAGATCTACTTGAGTCTAACTCAAAACAACATAGGTAGCTTCATTTCAACAGGTGGAACTGCGCTGAGACAGGATTTCTGCCCTCATATACTCAACTGTAACGGAGTCATAACACTACAGCATAATAACTGTTTTATTGCTCTTTATTTACTTCGTGATGGATCGTCTAAGGCAACAATGCATGACAAAGGAATCAATATAGCAGACGTAAACACATGCCCAGAACAAGGCCCAATTCTTAAATGATATTTCATTAAATATTCCCCCTAGCAAGAGGCGCTTTAAAGCTTTTATCTGCAACAGGTTTGAAGGATGCATTTGCCAAAGAGCACTGATATAGCTGTGACGTTATCTTATGACTGCAGTCAATTTACTTTAAACTGACCATTATAACCTAGTTAACGTATAGGTAAACTGAGAGCAGCGTTTTAGACATCCACCTCACCAAAACACCTGCACAGAGCATTCCTAGCTCAGTCGTTAGCTAGCATGCTAGCCTATAGGATGCCAGACAGCTTAATAATACTAACGTGGTTATGATTTGACATGCTATTCGTGTGAAGCTTAACAAGAATTTTAGCGTCATGTTGAAGTATTTAACTGTTTGTCGCTTAGCATGACTGTCATGTTTGATTAATAAATAGCTTGATGCTAGCTAAGTTAATCGCCTTGTTTAGCCTGTACGTACACATCAAAACTATCGTTAGCACAGCTCTGTAGCGTTAGCAGTTTACAGCTACATTTACAAACCATCTTTTAACCCCTTATGTAGCTCTAGAAAGCTGACATCATCGTTGCAATCTGTTGGCTACCGTAAAAGACTTTTTTTTAGACAAACAGAGCACGGTAGCTAACTACCCAAGCTAACTAGCCAACATTGCGCAAGTAGACAGTGACGTTACTGTTATTACAGTCCGTTTGTTTCAATCCCAGACCGCCACTCCGACACCCTCCGGCTACATACCTTGAAGTGAAGAGGGCTCTCCGTTTTATTTCTTACTAGAAGTAGACTCTCAGCTGTACCGCTGTCAGTAGTGAAAGAGAAACACAGCCCCCATGTCTTCCAGTAGCATACGAAATGAGGTAGCTCAGTGCGCTAGTGAGCGAACAACCCTACTTCCGGGTTGTCAGGTGCAGCTACGTCATCTGAGGATTTTTTTTTTGTTTGTTTGTTTTATTTAAGTAAATAGTTTGCAACCACTCCATGTACAAATAAACTGTAGGCTACGTCCTGTCTCCCGATTCACAGTGTACACAAACACTCTGGATTTATTTTCAATGAGTGTTATTTATTTTAGAGACATCAACTCCAATGACACAGATCACAGATTTGTTTATAATTACACTGATATCATAAGCCTATGTGTACCAGTTATAAATAGCAGCTACACTGCAAAAACATTAACTTCTTACACACTCTATTGTGGTAGCTGGGACCAAAGAAATGAGTCCTACATAATGTTCCCATGATTTTAATAGCTATTAACCAATATCAGGACTGGGCCACAGATATTGTCGGCTGTCTGTCTGTGGTGCACCACACTTTTTCTATACAAAATCTGTGACCCTATCTAAATACAGTGCACCGTTTTTAACTGAAATTTTGAATCAGATATCAGAATCCGATGAGTCATATATAAAGGAGTATTAGGGCCACACTGAGAGAAAAAAACGTGATTCTGAGAATAAATCATAATATTCTGAGGAAAAAATGTAATATATGAGAACAAAGTTTTACAAGAGTCATTATATCATAAAGTAGTAATTTCACGGGTTATTTGAGGGGAAAATATATATAGAGACATTACTCTCATTAAATTTTGCCTTTTTTCTCATAATATTCTGAATTTATTCTTGAAATTATTTTTCCTGCAATGTGGCCTCAATACTCCGGCATAAGTATGTAACTCTCAGGATATTATGCTTTCTTTTTTCTCATATTACTTTTTTCATGTAAATTTATTACTTTATTTTTGTAATGTTATGACTTTGTCTTGTTATGACTTTATTCTCTTGACTATTTTTCTCAAATTTATTCTCATATTACTATTTTCTTGTAAAGTTGAATTTATTCTCATATTATGTCTTTTCTCCTCTTGTTAATTTATGACTTTATTTGCATAATATATACAACTTTTTGTCATAAAGTTGTGACTATTGTCATATTACCTTTTTTGCCTTGAAATAATGACTTTATTCCCATTAAATTGACTTTTTGTCATAATATTATGACTTTATTTTCAAAATCTCAGATTTGTTTCCTCTCAGTGTGGCCCTAATATGTCATATTGATATATTTTCTACAGTCTGGAAGAAATATCTAACTTTTATAACCACATCAAGGACCACTGAATATCCATGGACTCCACTTGTACACATTACAAATAAAACAAATTACATCAAAGTTTTGTTTGAGAGAACATCAATTAAATTTTTATTAGACGTGTTATTCCAACTGAAAATAAAGCATGTTTCAGCATCATAAAGTGCAATCTAATATGATTTCAGTGTATGTAAAGAACAAAAGATGCTGACTGAAATGAGATTTGCCTGTAAATTACTTCTGCATGAGCATGGCCTCATTAATCAAAAGAATACAAACCATCTGAGGCATCATGCTTACCCACAAATTAAATTAGTAACCTAAAATAATATTAAGTCATTATTTATAACACATCTTCAATGAAAAGGAATAATGTCCATCTTTCAAGTAAAATCCCCAAAAGTTACAATTAAAAGACATTTGATGAAGATACTGGCACTAAAATTATGCTTAGAACCCCTGAAATTAAAACATATTAACCTGAGCTATGGTTAGCCTAATACGTTAGAGTACCCTTTCTGCTTTCATTTCATATTAGTTTTAATTTTAGAAATCTCCACAGAAAGATGTGTCTTTGTTTCTAACAAAAACATTTAGTGTTAAATCTTATTCAGCTACATTAGCCACACTACAGCATGCTACAGTAAAACTGGAAATCAAAAGATGGCTGCAATAATATTGTTATTCTTCGTTTGTCATGTAGAAATATTAATGCCTGATCAAAGTGCACAGCATTACTTCTGCATAACATACTTCCAGTACTGTTTATCCAAATACGGTATCCATACCTGGACCAACAAGGACATCACATAGTACATAAGCTGTTGCTGCAACCTCAAAACAGCTGGCTAAATATGGAGTCCGACTCAAGACTATTTTCTTTTCCCAGTAATCCCTTTTACATTTTTATACTTTACAGTAATGCTAGGACACTCTGGCGCACAGACGGCAGAACATTATTCATCTTTTCAACATAAAATCAGTCATTAATGCACAATTTACAAGTGTGCCCTCACCTAGCACACAATGGCAACCGCTGCCAACAACTGAAGCTTATACGGCTCACAGACTGCCGCCGTTTAGGCACCTGATATCAGCGATAAGCCGATAATTCATTGTTTACATACTAGTGCAAAACCATTCACAACTATAATTTAGCGTATGGCTTGGACAAACAGACTTAAAATGCTTCATTTAAATGTCATGTTCTTCAGATAGAAAATGAATCCAGTGCTACGGGACTTTAAGAACTATACATATATAAAAAAAAATAATAGCATAACTACAACCTCAGCTATTGTAGGCCTCTTGTGACTTAAAAGAATCTGGGGAGTCTGCAGCCTTGCTGTCATGCTGTAGCAGCACAGTGTTTATTGCTGCACCCGACTGAACTGTTATCAGGCCATTAAATAGGCATTATGGGTTACTATGAACACATTTGGGTCAGTATGTGCCTACTATGCCTACTATGTTGTAAAACTGAAAACAAATCTTAAGAGCAACATGTTCTCACATGTTGTTTTTAACAAAATTACATTGCACATAACATTGTTTTGGCTTAAAATAACTATGTTTCAAAAGTGAAACGCTTGTGACCGCAAAGACAACTACACATTGTTGGTTTCACACAGGATGCAAACCTCGGCTTCCTGTGTGAAAGCCCTGTGTTTTGTGTCCATCCACCATGTGAACAGACAATAAAACCTACTAGTGGGTGTAGCAGGCCCCTACTGACCAATGTCTATGGGGCTTATAGACACTGATAAGGCCCATTTAATGACCTGATAACAGTCTAATCAGCTGATTAACTGTAGGAATATCTACACTAATAGACAATCCCTAAAGACAGCTTGTTTAATTAGATCCATGATGTGATTTAAATTATCATTCTTCAGTGTAAGCACTGTACCGCTATAAACTGGTGTTGTGAAGTGCATTTAGTGAGTCAAATCCATCAGTTGTATGTTTCAGAAGGTGCTGGAGAAATGCTGGAGGAAAACCACGGGGTGATGCTTTTCAAACTCTTTGAGCAGCCTCCTCCTCTCCTTGACAGGTATGGTTTCGCTGGAGGAAATGCCATGAAGAAGCTGTTTGAGACTCTCTAGGGTGGTCGCCTCTCGCTGATCCTCGTACTCCTGTGGGGTCACCTGCTGGCAGAAGGCGAACGCTGCAGCACGCAGAGGGGATGAGGGGAGTTTTTGAATGGAGCATTAATGCACCAACGTGGACACACAACATTTGAAGTTTTCTGTATATGAATAAGGGGTATCACGTGATGGTTTAATGCATAATGTCAGCCAGTGTTTGCATATTTAGTTTGACTTACTAGCAATTGAGTCAGGGTCTTTTCCCTGCTGCAGAGTCCTCAGCTGTGTCCTCACAGCTTCAATAAGTGATGCAGGAGTCTGGATTCGTAACAGGGAAAAAACAGTAAACTGAATTTTTAAAATGTTGACTTAAATGTTGAGTCATATAACAGTGTTTAAATTTTCTGACAAAAATGGATTTAATTAAATTTTCTATTAAGAAGTTCAGGTGATGCAAAATCTTTCTCCTGTCTTTACAATACACAATACATACAGAATATCCTACCAGATATAGCTACAACTAGATATAGCTAGCTACTTTCTACGAATGCTGGTCACATTCATTGTCTCTTAGCACACTGAGTACAGACCTGACTCTCTTCCAGCCAAGTCTTCAGACACAGTTTATAATGTTTCAAAGAACTGCCCTGTCTGATATTTTGTGGTAAAGAATTCAACATCCCGCCTGCCTTAACTAAGAAGCCTTTTTGTCCAAATGTTGCAGACAGAACTTTAAAATAACACTCCCCTCTAGTGTAAGCTCTTGTTAACCTTGACCAGCTCTACATGATGTTGCAGAGGTTGTGGTGCTAGATTATGAATGCTCTTATATAATAAACCAACACTGGTCATAAACATGATTTTTTTTTAAAAAGCATGTTGATGATGTCTGATTTTAAAAATGAAAGCATACCTTGAAGAGCTCAGTACAATTGTCCATGAGAAACAACACCAGGGTTTCACTTTGGGATCGAGTCAGTTCATGATTTTGGACAATTGCTCTCTGAAACGTGCGGCAGACCAAGGCCCTGTTATCACTCTGGAAGGAAACACACCAGAAAATCAATAATAGATTCAAACACATTGACCACTAGTCCCACCTTCGATATTATACTACAAAATAAAAGAACACTTGAATCTAAAAAAAGCAGTTGAATTGTGGGCTATCAACACTTAAGCTGGTTTGGTGAAAAGAGGACCTGTTTCTGAAGACGGCAAGCATCTGGGTGAGCTGCTGTGGTCATAAAAGCCAATAGCCTCCTGAGTTCATCTCTCACGCTCGTCTCCAGTAATCGAAAACACAATTGAGATGCTTTGATAGCATCCTGCAACTTCCCTTCATCTGGAAAGAAACAGGATGTAGGAATGAAGTATTAATCTTCATGGACCACTAAAAAACACTGACCTTCATTACAGGATAAAGGATTAAAACCTTATCAAGTCTCACCCAGCAAATTCAGAATTGCAGCGTGTATGTCCATGTGGTGTCCTGAGAGAAGCGGAGCTTTTTCCTGTCCACTGTAGTACTTGGCAATGGTGTCAAAGAGGAGTCTCTTTTGGCTTGCCATCTGCTCTGCCTGGTCGTCTCCTGAGAAGGCGTCGCTGCCTTGTTGGTTGAGCTGTTCCCCTGCTACCACGATCAGCTGGTCAGGAAAGAGCTCCAAGCAGTCTGCCGCTGCCGCCAGCCACCTATCTAACCTGAAAACAAAGGGTGAATTACTGTCACTGTAGAGGAGGTGGAATACGTAATGTGGGAACAGGATTAGTTTACATAATTTTAGTTTTATGAATAAAAAGCTATTAGGGCACTAACTTGGGTAGATGAAGGGTGTCAGGCAGCTCTCTCTCCAGGCATGTATTAGAGATAACCAGGTCCTGGTTGGCCAGTGGAGCTCTGCAGGCCTGGAGTTGAACCCTGACAGGAGATGTCAGTATACAGTCCAGCATGGGCAACTCTACTATCTGCAGCAACTGCAGCAGCGTCTGCTGCTTCCAAACCTCATCCACCACTAGGGAAGGAATAAAACACTGTCATGGACTGTTATTCCCATCATATTGGCAAATACCGACATAGCTCAGTCTTACCAGCTTTGGACAGAAAGGCGGAAGTCGAGGGGGTTGGGTTTGCTGAAGACAAGGTTGGTCGCAGGTTGATGGTCCTCAGCAGCCTCTCAACCCTCCTATCTGATGGTCCAACAGCGAGGGGATTCGAGATGGTCCTCAGTTCATTCAGCCTCCTGAAACAACAAGAAGCATTACGGTGATTTATAAGCCCTTCGGTCTCAATAGTGAAGCTGAACCTTGATATAAAAAGATGATAATATTTTGGGTAAAAATATTAGTGCTTCAAACCAACCTGGAGCTCTTCTTCCTCTTAAGTCCCTGTTCCTCTGGTGCCATGTTTTCTGTGTCACTATTACACTCCTTCATGGCAGAACTGTGCAACATCTTATATTCCAGAAAACGGTAAAGACTACAGCTGCTGTCCTCAAAGGTCACCTCCTTGTCTCTGCAAAACAGCTTTGTACCGACCGGTTCGAACACCTTAGCCTCCATCAGAGCCTGGCAGAGTCGAGCAGCTTTGAGGCGAGACACTTCACTCGTGCAAAACACCACATTCTGCATCAAATAGCTGAGGACGGCATCCACAGCATCTGAGCCTGTGAAGCAATCGGCATGAACGCGCAGATGCCTCCTACAGCGGCGCACCTCCACCTGGGTTTGCAGGGCCTGTATAATGTTGTGCCACAGCTGGGTGGCACCGAAGGGCCCCGAGAAACCTGTTAGGAGACACAGGGATTAGAAGAAAAAGATTCACATCATGTTAAATCCCAGAGCTAAAATGTTATCATGGACTTCATAGAGGTCTAATTTTGAAACTGGTTGCATAAGGCTACTTCCATCCCTTCAGAAATTCAATCAATTAACTAATAAAGATGTTCCAATACCATTTTGTTTTCATTCCCCATACCAATTCTGATGATGAACTTGAAGTATCAGCCGATACCAAGTACCAGCGTACTTGGTATAATAAGTATGTAAACTGTACTTATGTGCAAAGTTCAGGTACTTGTACTGTACTTAAGTATTTCCATTTCATGCGACTTTAAACTTCCATTTCAGGGAAATATTGTTCTTTTCTGCAATACATTTATCTGACAGCTATAGTTTGATGCCAGTTTACAAATTAGTGATTTATTGTACTTATAAATCCTGATGTATTGTTTAATATAGATTAAACTATCCACTGTTAAATAATGTAGCTCCACGTCAAACAACCACAACAGTAAAACTCTGCTTACACATCAATCACCCGTAATAATAACCCCATATTCTACTTTTACGTACTTTTTAATAAGAACATGAAGCACTCACTATTTTCCCCACTTAGTTCGGTTTAGCTAGCTAACATTAGCTTAATGTTTACAGTAAAAAGCTCACGTAACGTTACACTTGTTGTTGTGTTTTTACAGTGTGATATTGCTATTGCTTTAAAACATTTTTATCCAGTATATTTTTTCAGTAATCACCGGTTAACAGCACACGGCCGTTGGGTCCATCTGTCAATGCTTAACGCCGCAGTATTAGCATTTACTTACATGGCTGTGCTTTGTTTGTGTGTTGTATTTATATACAGGGGAAAGTCTTTAACTTTACACATATTTAGCGTTAATACTCTGGTCTTACCATTCTGTATATTTTCACGGAAACTTCTTGTTTGGCTGTTCAACCTTCTGAAACGAGGAGTCAAATCAACCGCCATCATGAGCTCTCCGTGTGACGTAAACATCCCTCTTCTTTTTCATCTTTAGAAGGATTGCGACACCAACTCTCAGGTGCGTAGCGCCACCTACCGTCCCGGAGGACCTACGACGGGAGCTTCTGAAAAATAAAATAAATTAAAATAAAATAACATAAAATACAATAAAGAAAAATAAATTAAAATAAAATAAAATGAATAAAAATAAATTAAAATAAAATAAAATAAAGAAAAATAATTAAAATAAAATAAAATGGAGAAAAATAAATTAAAATAAAATGAAGAAAGCTATATTAAAATAAAATAACATAAAATAAAATTACCGGTAAGTAATATAAAATAAAATCAACTCTGCCACACACACACACACATGATTTGCATAAAGCCAAAACCACAATTACCCAGTTGTAAATTTCATGACATTCTTTCTTTTCCTGATAACAGACTCCTGTAAAGAAAAATAACACCCACCCATCTGTTCTTTCAACGATTTTTGCCTAATCTAATTCTTCCCATAAAACACTGAAATGCAGACTGTTTAAAATGATCTATATCACATTGGTACTTTAGTGGGCTACAAAGAAAAATACATAAGTATGAGCAAAAAATCATGAATTGATCCAAGGAACTGCAGATTTTTATTGCATTATGTTACATCCTGTGTTTGTCATAAAACAAAAATCAAAGGAAATATGCAAAAACATAATGCTGTTGGCTTTGAATTTGCATTCGAAAAGAGAGGATATTGCTTTATTAAAGGGGCAGTGCAACACCAAAAGGCATCAGTAAAATGACAAAACAATATATAATAAATACATTTGGTTCTAAATTAGTCAATTCTTTTAGTAGAGGCAGTATGTAGATATGTGGCAGCATGAATGTAACATGAAATATCAGATAATTTCAGGAATATTTGTCCTATAGCATAGGATATTGCATCAGCAGCGTGCATGTTGGTACATCACATAATCCGAGGCGGCATTTATGTGTAGGTTCGTAAACTTGAAAGCCTTTTGACACAATCCCCTATGGCAACTAAGTTTGTTTTAGACTTCAGTATAATTCAGTTTGATCCTGAATTCCTTTCTAATACACACTATAACACAGTATTTCATTCACCGTAAAGACACCATTGTAGAGCCAACAATTTTCGGTGTTCACCCAATCTTAGATTAGAATTATAAATATGGTATTGCACAATTGTTTTCAGACTTTCTTCTTCAGGTTTTGCAAATCCCCTTTTATTTTTCACACCAGCACACGTCTGATCTTGCGTGAACGCTTGGTTCTGAGGTTGGTTTGGATCATCGCTGTGGGGAAAATGAAATAAAACAAATAATTAAAGATATGCTCCGTGTCATGATTCAGGATTATTATTCCCGGAAGTTGCAATTTACTAGAGCTGAGAGTTGTATTTTCTTTGTAACACACTATTTTACAGGACCATAAATTGCTCATAATTTCCTTGGAACAGGTTTTCACAGAAATTCATGTAGGAATCAACTACTGCTTGTAAGCTCAACACAACAAACTAGATCTGCTATGATAATAACAATCGATAATTATTTTGTCAAGAAATAATTAATTGCCAACTATTTTGACTATCAGCTAATCTGTTTGAGCATTTCTATAATCAACAGATTAATCAAAAATTAAAATAATCAATAGCTGTTGCCCTACATCAAACTAAACTATGTCTGTTTTCTATAAAATTAGTACCAAATTAGTTCTTCCCAGAAAATCTTATTATTATTATTAGGAAACTGTGAAACCGTAAAATAAATCGTTACAATTTTTTCTCATCACAGTATTAAAAACATGAGTCAACCTGCAAAGTCCAGCTGGTAGGAGTGCCCCTTCACTTTGAAGGTCATGCTGTCGTTGGGGTTTTGCTGGTACTTCGTCTCAATGTCATCGCTGGTTATGGAGCATTCAGTCGTAGTGCCCCGCTGCTAATAGCATTCAAATCATTACGGTTTATCTTTGCACTCTTATTTCAAAAGTGAAATAGTAATACTATTACAAATAGTAATAGTAAAGTGTAACTGACCCTGTGTTTGAACTCGTGCCACGATCCACTGTCTCCCTCAAACTGCCACTGTGGCTTGGTATTCAGAGAGAGATGCTGGAAGGCTGCGGCTGCTTGAGAAACTCTGAAATTGACAAAATCAGTCATTTAAAGGAACAATTTTGGGAAACACGCTTATTGACTTTCTCCAATGAACAAAATCCACACTCACACTGCTCCTGCTGGCTGGTGTCGGTATAGAGGTCGACGCGTAACTTTCCTTTTTCTATTTGCCGTCACCTGCCGCATTTCTAACAAACAACATAAAGAAAACTAGAATCACCACCTTGTGGTTGTATGCCTCCATCAACCACTCAAGCTGCACTTTACCTCCATGTTTGTCTGCAATGTCAACACTTTATCATTTTATCCTGTAAGACATTTGTGTGAAATTGGCATAATTAGCACAGGAATTCTTGAGTTATGGCTAAAAACATGTTTTGTGAGGTCACAGTGACCTTTGACCACCAAAATCGTATCAATTCATTCTTGAGTCCAAGTGGACATTTGTGCCAAATTTGAATAAATTCGCTCAAGGCGTTCCTGAGATGTCACTTTTCATGAGAATGGTCCAAACAGACGTACATAGGTAGAGCGGGTTGCCCACCAATCGCAAGGTCGGTTCAATCCCCAGCTCCTCCAGTCCTCAAGTCAACCAGAAGTGACACAAGAGCGTGCAACCAAATGCTAGGCAACCAAAAAGGTTATAATTTAACCTGAGGTTATATAATAACTTTCACAGACTGAAAACACACTGTGAAAAGGTTGAAGTTGTAAGATGAAAACATGCACAACTCACATGGCAGCAATCTGTCAATCACAAGGTAGCCACGCCCTAAAGCATCCTCTGCTTTACGGTCTATTTGACCCTAAATGGGACCATAATTTACAGACGTAGTTGAACATCATGCTGTATTGAAGAAGACTTGAACCTAGCGACTGAGACCATAAACTCAAGTTTACAATGTTTACTCATTTTCTCATAGCCTTCTATACGATCAGACTTGCTTCACTTTGCGCACTGGTTGGTATCTGAGAAGAAACTAATTGTATATGCAGAAGTACTCTATGAAGGTTTTGTGAGTATACTTCACCTTTGAATCTAATCTCAAAGGTATCAGCACCGATGGTGAAAGTGTAAGAGCTGGTTGGGTTACTCTGGAACTTCCTCTCTATGTCAGCGCTCTTCACAGGACTGGGGTTACCCTTTGAATCCTGTCCAGAAAGAAAAATCAATATTCATTGAGAAATTAACCAAGAAGCTTAAAAAATATGTCACAATTGGTGTACTTTTGCATGGAAAAATAAAGGTTTATCTACCTTGTCTCCATACTTGATCCACTTATGATGCAGTGTGCAGTACCAGATCCACTCCGTGTCTCCATCATCCAGACGTCTCACTCTCAGACTCTTTCCATACACTCTCATCCTGTTGAAATCAATATTCACCGCCCTACAGAGAGAGACAGACGACGAGAGAGATAAGAAGAAGAAGAAGAAGAAGATCTACCTTTATTAGTCCCACAATGGGGAAATTCAATTTACACTCTGTTAAACTCATACATGGTACATGCAGACCTGAAACACACATACATGCATTAATGGAGAGATGTCAGAGTGATGGGGCTGCTCCTGACAAGCGCCCCGAGCAGTTGGGGGTTTGGTGCCTTTCTCAGGGGCACCTCGGCAGTGCCCAAGAGGTAAACTGGCACCTCTCCAGCTACCAGTTCACACTCAGTTTTTGGTCCATGTCGGGACTTGAACCGGTGACCCTCCGGTTCCCAAGCCAACTCCCTACAGACTGAGCTACTGCCGCCCCCACCCTGTTTCCATATGTCCCGCTTACAAAGTGTTTGTGTTTTTAGCTCTTCTTACCCATACGGTGTGTTGTAGATTTTAATGCTTTTGGTGTGAGGCATTGAGTACTGGGCCTCGATAATGTGATCATTACTAACATCCATCCAGCCGTTTCCATCATTCAGCTGCCACTGGTAGCATCGGCCATCAATAAGCTTTGGATCTGGTTAAAAAAAAAAAAATAGACAAAATGTTGACTTTGTGAAATAATAATCATCATTTTGTTTTTAAGAGGTGTTTAAGCTGCACTAACCAACCAATCGATCAAACAACCATAACCATCCAATAATGGATCAAATAACAACATGTAATATGAAAGGTGATGGTTGTAATGACTCAAAAGCACAAATTTAAAAAACAAAACAAGAAGTAAAACAACTTAAGAGCAACACAGGAAGGATCCGTGTATCAGGACTGACAGACATGTGCAGAGGAGACAGAAGTACAAAGTAGCAGCAAATGGAAAAGTAAAGTACAGTACTCAGTTACTTTGTACCGCTGCATTCAACCTCTTCTCTCTTCCTCTTCCTCACCAGCAGATGTTGATCGGTCTGAAGCCCTACTGCTTGCACCAAATGGCTCTCTTCCTCCTCTGGGGTGGTTCAGTTTACACTTGTTTCCATAGCGACAGCTTCCGGTCAGGGCGTACTTGCAGACGTGCAGGTAAGAGCATCTCACGCCATCCCGACAGCCACCGCTGTTGTAATACTTGCACGGCTCTTTCCCATTATGCTGAAATGAAAATATGGAGCCTGTAAGAAATCACTCACCAAGAAATGGCTTCAAGAGATATACCTGGTGTAAATGAATAGATTGACTTGGTTGATAAACAATATCTATATAATGGTGTGAATAACCTTTAACTTGAGAACCCAGACGGATTCCTTTATAGAGAACTGGACAAAATGGAAAGTGTATGTCTCAAACTTTAGACCTGATTTTCTGTGAATAACCATTAGAAACATAATAGTGTCATCAAAACATCCCAGTTGTCTATGATGTAAACTCTATGTTGATCCAGTTTATTTATTTTTTTTAATTATTTTATTCATTTCCCCTTTTTATTTTCATTTATTTGTCCTAATTATTTTTATTTATTTTTCACTTTTCTTTTTATTTATCTCCCCTTTTTATTTTTCTTATTTATTTTTCATTTATGTTTCGAATTTATTTTCATTTATTTGTCAGTCTTATTTTTATTTATTTATTTCTTCACTTTTCTTTATTTTGCTCTTAATTTTTCTTAATTTTTATTTTTCATTTTCCTTTATTTTTCTCCTTCATGTTTTTTTCCCTCATCATTCTTTATTTGTATTATTATTATTATTATTATTTATTCATTTATTTTGCTTGAAAGGTCTACATTATCATGTGGTGTCAATTTTGTTTATGTAGTTTCTGTTCATTCTGTATCTCTAAAATTCAATGGAGAATTACAAAAAATAAGAAAATGAATATCTGGAAGACTATATATGAGGTATATACTGTATATAGTTGTGTGGCATGGATATATAGTTGTGGCAGTAAACTCTCATTAGCATTTGAACATGTGCATAAACTGAGTTTAAGTGTGTTTCCTGATTACTTCTTTTGGCTTTATATGTAATTATGAACTAGATGCCGATCCTAACATCGTCTGTCCAGAAACAAACCTGAAAGTCAGCTTCTATATCTGGAGTCCCTTCACCGCCCGATGCATCAGTGACGTCAGATTCACTCTCAGAGGGTTTTTCTTCATCAGACTCTGGGAAAAAACACACATGAATTGGAATCATTGGTGGACACTTACAGTATTTATAATTCCTTACAGGGCGGACACTTCCCATTCAATCTGAATATTCACTATATGGCAAACAGTATAAAGACACATACTTGTGTGGGGCCAGATAAGGGAATTTTTAATGCTACAACATACACTGATTTTTATATATTAATGCACTTTATGACAAGGGAACTCTTTCCATATGCAATAATGTTTAATGTAGCTTCTGATTTTCTGTAGCGGTATTTGTTCAATAAGAACTAGTAAACAAAAAAGGTTACATTTTTAATAAAATACCATAGAATATTATTTCTGGTCTACTGTGAGACCGTTTAAAAAATGAAAGTATTGACATACATCACGTATTGTGTGTATCTGCTGCCCCCTGCTGCTGGATAATAAAATTACAAGTCGTACACTATATGGCTCATGATCTACACGATGGAAAATAGGTAATACATTTTAATTAGATAATAACCATGTATTTAATTAAATTCATTAAATGCAAAGGATGAATTCATGTAAAGCATGACTTTTACTCTACAGGTCTGGGCTACATTGTACACATATCCTGTGAGGGAGCTCTACAAAGAAATGAAACTGAAACTATCATGTTCTCAAACTAAGATAATAAACTGTCACTTACATCTGAGACTTCATACTTGGGCTTTCCATCGTGTTTCCCCTAATATGACATAAATCAATCAATAAATCATAATCCTGTTTTGATTTGTTTTGGTTTGATATCAAGATCAACGATCCAGGCTACTAATAACTGTAAATGTTTCAGATAAATACAAATATACGGTGACCATGTAACGTTATAGTTCTTTTTATGAGGGCATAAAAAGTGGTTAAAACAGTTAACACAGCAGATAATCACTAGAATATGGGTTAGAATGAGGGTACTTACGATAGGCAGACGCCATCCCGGACTTTGCATTACTCTACTTTCGTTTTCATTATGCCACATTTAATTTACAGCTACTGACACACTCACAAGTTGTTTCCCGATAGGTTGATCCAGCTGAGACCACTGCCCACATGACTTTACACTTTTGGGCTACAAATACATTTTAATATTGATATTGTCCAGATATCAGTGATTACAGATAGCAGTGATTGCTCTTTTAATGTGAATCGTTGTATACCATATTTTATTGTGTTGTGATTTAGTATGCTGCTACATTGGCCACAGCTCTGTTGTATAAGAGATTTGATCTCAATGGGACTTCCTGGTAAAATAAAAGGTAAATAAAATAATAAATACATTAGCTGTACATCCAGTTTCCATCACCCAGAAATAACTTCTCTTTATTAACCAACAAATATCTAAAAAACAAGGTATTATATCAGTACAAACGCTAGGCTTTTAGCAAATAATCCACCAGTAAATTATGATATAAATACAAGAAACAGAAATAAATCTGAATCAACTTTCTTGACCAAGCATGTGTGTCAACAACAGTGCACAGGATGATAAATAGACATACAGCTGAAACAAGGACAACAAAGTGTGAGGAGGCTACAGCTTTCATTTAATTGCGCAACCAAATGTAGTAAAACGACTAATAAATGTGTCCTTGTAAACCCAAAAAGAGATAAGAAAACATAAATATATCAGTAAGCAGGTTAAAATTAATATATAGGGCTGTCAAAGTTGTGTTAATGTAAATTCATTTAACGCCATAATTCCTGTAACGCATTAACACAGCTTGTGATTTTTAGATTGTATCAGACTCATTATTATATAAGTAATGTAATAATTAAATTAATTAATAAACAAATGAATCAATAAATTATAAGAACAATATATTTAGATAAACAGAGTAAAGTACACAAGCAATACTGCCATCTGATCACATTATTTTGCAGTGTGTTAAACCTCCACAGCGCTGGGTGGCGATAGTGAGCTACTTCCGCTACTGGCGTCTCCCTCGCGCTGTTTAGAAACAAGCGAAGAAGAAGATAGGGTCCCTCTGAAGGAGGGACGAGCGAGTAGCCTTTTCTCACGAAGGGCACTTGACTAAAAGGCTAAAACGAAGAACGGAAAATAGGGAAACTATGGAAATCACTGACCACGCTTACACGAGCACCACTTATGATAAAGTCAACCCCGTGGAGTTCACGTATAAGAGTAAGTACAGGAAGCAAGAAATGTCATGTTTTAAACAAGCTAGCTGACGTACTGTTTTAGGAGTTAGCTTAGGCACCTAGCAACCTAGCAAGTGGGCTCCACGGTCAAAGTATCTGAATAAGTACGCTTTCATTGAGCTATAAAAAGCGACTGTAGTTCGCCATGTAGTTAATGCACGTTTTTCAGCCGGCCTCCACTGGTTATGTAGGTTGTATTTGTCTAGTAATATCTGTCTAAATGAGCACAGACACACCATGAGGCAACAAACCAAACTTATTAATACATTAACGGATTGAGACCTAACACCTGTTGTGAAGTTCATCTACAAGGTTATAGGATAAACTCGTGTTAGTTTCTCAGGCTCATGTATTCTGTACATCTTTTCAAATAAAAAAGGGCGATATTTCTATTAAATTGAGGTCATAATAGGCTGAAATACAGTCTGCACACTGCATAATAACCAGTATTTAATGTGATTTTCTTAAAGTGCTTATTCCAGCAGCTCTAATGCAGTGATTTCTAACTAATTTTCTTTTCTCTCCTCCTCTTAGTGAGTGCAAATGAAATCGAAGACTTTGTGAAGCTGAGGGTTGCGAATAATTACCTCTTCTCTGGAAGGAGAAACACTTCCATGTGGGCATGGAGGTATGCCAGCAAATTAACGCTCTGAGAGATATGCTGTGTGAACAGAGACAAAGGTCTTTATTAATGGGACAAAGAGTATGTTTGTGTGGACTGAGAGGTGGTCTACAATTTTGATATAATGTCTATTAAACTTTAATAATAAACATTTCTATCCTGCCCTTTATCTTGTAACATCTCTGTGCTTTGCCTGAATGCATCCATAGATCGGCACATCTCTTTCTGAGCGGTACATTTCTTGTGAGACTCACATGAACTGTGATGATTCATGTTGTATTCCCCCTGTGTGAAATTGAAAAATAACTGACAAATTTCACAAAAAACTCTTCCACTAGCTTAGAAATACTTAAAAGTAGTTTCAGTCTTTGTTGTAGCTGCTCTTCCTTTTCTTTGCGATAATGTCTATCATATTCTGCCTAAGTCTGCAAGCTTGTGACACATTTTCTGTGATGAGTATAGTGTAGCAAAGACGGTGAAAAGTCAGCCTGCCCTTGACCCATGTGTGCGTAGTTTGACAGCAAACACAGCCCCGTGATGACAGCCTTCCATGATTTCTTCACAGCCAATGGATAAAAGCCACATTTTAAAAAAGCAATTGTCCTACAGTGGTTTGACTTTTGAAAACCAAAGCCACTGAAAATGTGGGACATCATCTCAATATGTGGGATAAAGGATAAAAATGCTGTGCAGTCCCACGTAAAGTGGGACACCTGGTCTCCCTAGTCTAGATATGTAGAATGAATAGGAAGTATCATAATGGCATATTCTGCATTCATGGTATAAAATAAGAGAATTCAAAGTGGTTGTTAATAGTCACATTTGAGCAGCTGAAACCAGCGACTTTTTGGCATTTCTACTTCAAAACAATAATTAATGATCACTAGATTCTGTTTATTTACAGGGCCATCCTGAAACATATGGGCTTGCAGCACAAGATGACACATTATCAGGCATCCAAAAAATGGGAAAACATGAAGAAGAGATACAAGGTGCCGTTTTCAAAAAGAAAATTATTTTGCTATATCAAGTATTTTGACAATTCATTGCCCTCTCTGTTCTTCCTCAGGGGCTAAAGAACCCGCCAGATGGAGTGAAAGTGTTTCCTGAAGCGTGGCCTTATTTCAATCTGATGGACGACGCAATGGAGGGTCGGCTGGAAGGCAACGCCCCCACCCTCAAGGCCTGCTCCTCCAATGGCATTTTCCCACCCGTCTCCAAACCGAAGAGGAGGAAGGTATCCACGTTGTTGAGCTCCCCTGCGGCTTCATTAGCAGGTGGGCCAGAGATCGAGGTCTCCCTGAACGGAGATGAGGACGAGGAGGCAGCGGCGGAGGATGTAGATTACCTCGTGCAAGAGATGGAGCACAGGAGGGACATGATTGACAGCGAGCGGCAGGTGATGGAGAGGGAGAAACAGGTAATGGAGAGGGAGAAGCAGGTGATGGAGAGGGAGCGGCTGGTGCTGCAGAGGGAGAGAGCGGCGCTGGACAGGGAGGTCGCCGCTCTGGACCGAGACCGAGCGTCACTGGATAGAGAGAGGGCGACGCTAGAGAGGGAAAAAGTGGTGATGGAGAGGGAGAGGACGGTGGTGGAGAAGGAGAGAGATGCCGTGAACAGGGAGAGGATGGCTGTGGAGCGAGAGAAAACCAGGCTGGAGAGGCTTTCTGCGCCGAAAGAAAGGACTGAGGAGGTTACAGAAGACGGCAGCGAAGCGAAAGACTCGGGTGTCATGGACAGGAAGGAGCAGTTCCTCAACTTGTTTGAAAAACTTATTGAAAATTTTTGATTCATGGGTGTTTTTCTGCACAAAACCATCTCTGAAAAAACAGATTTTCCGAGTTTCCACCTTCTCCATCTGCGTCTAATTCATATACTTCACCTGGAAGTTGTCAATGAAAACGTTGAGCCACTCCTATTTGGAGAGGTCTTCAAAACAACTTTATTCACTTGTGGTTATTCCATACAGAGCACACAATAGCAAGCTATTAGCATTATTCTTAACCCCATCCACAAAATCAACAACCCCCCTCCCAATTCAGACATCGACTCTAGACATTAAGAGTCTTCGGTGTCAGCTATTGTGCACGCTTAAAAACATCACTTTTTGAAATGTTATATACCAAATATTGCAGTTCATGTAAAAAATCTTTTTTTTCAGAATATATATTTTTATATTACAGTACAGACTTTACAACAAATGATTGTGTTTAAATGCGTCTTTTATTGCATTAGATACTCAATTTACCTTCCATTAAGCTCCAGCTTCAATAAGTTTATGCTAGTATACATTTCCAAAAAAAGATTTGTCATTAATATTAATATTATTAGTTTTTATTTTTACAAAACAAACATATTTAAACAATATTACTGGTTGTATATTTTTTTTTGTATTTTATCTCCAGTTGTGAACAGACACTAAACAGACACATACATGCCATTTGAGGGTTTTTAATAAACTGATTTCTCTGAATGCCACCTATTGATTTCTCTTAATCAAGTTGCGGAACAGTTTGGCTTTTGAGAAAGTTCTCATGTGTACGTGTGTGTGTGTGTTTGTATGTGTGTGTACGTGTGTTTTGATAGGTGAGAGCGACGGTTTAAGTGTGTATGTGTTGTGTTATGCCTGGCTTAAAAATCTGAACAACAGGAAAGAAGTAGAGCAGTGGATCACCAGAATCTGACTCATAATTTATGTGTTTGTGGATATAAATGTCCACAAAGAGATTTACTGATCCATAGTATATGTCAGCAGCATGTTTGTAATTTGAAGTGATTGTGTTCGGAGTGATAAATGTCTGCATGTGTGGCTTTGTGTGTCAATATGTACAAAGAGATGTGTGCATGTGGTTGTATTGGTGGGAGTCAGTGTGTGTCTGTGTGGTTAAATGAGATCCCCGATGGGTATGCGGGGCAGGCAGATGTAGGCCTGTGGGGTCCTGCTGAGGTTGATGGGGTTGCCGTCCAGACGGATGTCCTCCAGTGCGTTCCTGATGTAGTTGAAGTCTCTCAGGTTGCAGAACGTGTCCTCATGCATCATTTGAATATTGTTACGCTGCATTCAAAGATAGGAGGATACACAATGACACATCATAGATGAGAATAGATCAGTTCCCAGTCTTTTTTTCTGGGGATCCACTTCTTAAAAAGGACAAACCATCGCAACCCAAATCACGAAAGGCCTCATCTATAAATCCTGAGAATACTGAATTTGTATGTATTTTTACTGCCATTTCCACATCATCTTATATTATCTTGAATAGCTAAACCACTCATTCGAAGATATACGTTTGATAAATCACAACTTTGTTTTATGCATGTGACTGAAAACATACACAAATACGTTTTAAACGAGACCACATAACTGCATTTTGGCGGAGCTGACAGGCTCTCATTTTTTCCTAGTAAAACTAACAGGATGTACGCCAGCTTTTCATATTAGACTCCGTGTTATAAGTAGGCTACAATTATCAGAACAATATGAACATTCAGGGTCCCTGATGTGGCTCAAAGGCATTCTGCAGATATGAATCTTTAATAAAAGTCTATGGAAGTAATCCCTCCAATTTATTCGGTGACCCTAATAAAATATCTTCTGATCCAACTGGAGTCACGACCCAGGCTTTGGGAGAAACTGGAATAGAGCATGTAAAGTATGGGGGCAATGGCAAATCGTGGCATTAATTCAAAATTAATTAAATTAAATTAAAAGTAAACACAGTAATCATATATGTCCCCTCCATTTTGGAACTGGTTCCACGTTAGTAAGAATATGAATTTGTCAAATCTATCATGTATCTGGTCAAACCTTGGGTTTAGTTTTATGAATGTCAGTCTTCAAGTCTTCTGAAATTTCTTTTGGCACATGAATCTCTGCAAACTGTTGGCTAGTTGGTTTGTGTACAACCTACAGAGCTGGACGTAAACAGGCGAGAGGCCGTAAATGGACATAAAAACCACAATTGAGATGTATATTCTGAATGCACTGTATACATGTCCAGTGAATGCTCCTGAATCCCACGTAATTTCGGCATGTCCCACTTGTCTTAATCGGAAAATACTCCATTTGGAAAAAGGCCTAATTAAGAGTATCCAAACAGAGTATGCTGTTTACATGACCTGTATCAAATCAGGAATATTGTCATATTCGGAATAATGTTGACCAGTGGTTGGAAGTGATGAGATATGAGGCCAAAGCAGACGTACCTGTAGGTGTAGAGATCGCAGGCTGTCTGGTAGAGGCACAGGGATGTAATCAATGCGGTTGTCTGTTAGGTACAGGTACAGCAGGCTCGTCATATCCTGGACACAAGGAGAAAAGACATGTCATTATTGGCCTAGGCCTTTAGAAACTTTTAAGGAATGCCCAACACATGGCAGTCTTGACAATACAACATTACAACACACTCCTATCCTACTTCTTTAACCTTACCGTTATCCTCCTCTCTACAACATCACTCCCTACATTCAGCCAAGATGGCTGTAACACAGATACTCTCACTATCATGTTTCCAACCACTCATGTAAATGAACCTCTTGCTTTGATAAACAATTTGTTCATTTCAGCGTCACAATTTTGTCACGGAGAGAAAACCAATATCACAAGTACTAAATTATATAAAAGTACTGGTAGTGTGCAATTCAGTATCACTAAAACAAACTGTAGACCGTATATAAGAATTGGACGTAGTCACTGTGACGTTCCCCGTTGGTTTGTGGTCTGCTGTTCTGAAGCCTCAAGTTTGCCATTTTTGGCCATCGCCATCATGTTTTTTTGCAAACAGAAGTGACAGGAAAGGGTGGAGCTAAGTACAACCACACAGTGAATATGACACTTATAATCGACCAGAATGTTAATATTAACTTTCATGAATTGAAAACACACTGTGAAAGGGTTAAAGTTCACAGACATGGACAACTCCCAGAATGGACATTGCTGTGGTAGAGATCTGTCAATCACAAGGTAGCCCCGCCCTAAAGCATCCCCTGCTTTATGGCCTATTTGACTCTAAATGGGACCACAATTTATGAAATGAACATCATGCTGTATTGAAGAAGACTTGAAACTAGTGAGACCATAAACTCATGTTTACAATGTTTACTGAGGTAATAAATCAAGTGAGAAGTCGGCTCATTTTACCAGAGGAGTCGCCCCCTGCTGGCTAGTAGAAAGAGTGCAAGTTTAAGACACTTCGGCATTGGCTTCACTTTTCAGACCCAGAGGTTGCTACTTTTATATGACTATATTTTTATATAAATTTGTTTTGTTATCTTATGACTAAGACAAGTACTGCAAGACATAATAAACTTGACAGTGTGTGTTAA
Organism: Pterois miles; assembly: GCA_947000775.1. Taxonomy (NCBI): domain Eukaryota; kingdom Metazoa; phylum Chordata; class Actinopteri; order Perciformes; family Scorpaenidae; genus Pterois; species Pterois miles. The sequence continues at coordinate 9,529,227 of CAMQGK010000549.1, forward strand.
AATATCCCAACAAGCTAATATTGATGATGTAACGATCTTTATTCACTGGGCTTGAGTGAGTGACTGTAATGATAAGTATGGAAAATGTACGTACTTTGAACGCCTCTTTGTGAATACCCTTGGTGCCAATGTTGTTGTGGCTGGCATCGATCAGGCTCATGGTCTCTGGGAGAGCGGGCAGCTGTGAGATATGATTTTCTCGAATCACCAGCTCCTCCAGCTCAGGCAGACCCAAGAACGCTTGGTCATCAATAGACGTTATCTCATTGGCTGTTAAGTCAATCCTCTTCAGCTTGTCTGGACGGAAGCAAAGAAACCCCACATCAACTCTGGTTCCCGATATATCTCTGGTTTAATATTTATACATTATCATTCAAACATACTCATGGAGGCGAAGTCGGACTTGTTGATCTTGGTGATTCGGTTGTAGCGGGCGTAGAAGTGAGTGGTGTCTTTGGGAAGAGGTGGGACGCTATCCAGCTTCAAGTCATCACAGTAGACCGAACCACCGAGGCACGTGCACAGCAAGCAAGTGGGCATACCTGGACCACATGGATGAGGAGGCGGAAGAGGAGAGGGAGGGAATAAAATATGAAAAAGTAAGGGAATGTATATCAGAGGACAGTTGGTAGGTAATAGAATCAGCCTTTAGTAATCCACAGGGCCACGTCAATCAAGTCAGGATTTGTAGACAAGTTCTAACCTGACATTTTTTTTTTATATCAGCCTCCTCTTATTCAATACCTGTGCTGTTAAATACTAACCTGTCCTGTCAATCTCAGGCTCTTCAGACTCGTCAGGTTCACCAGAACTCACTGACCCTTCTACACCGCCAGTACCCTCCTGAGGGGTCTCTGGTGTAGTCGGAAGCAGCCCCTCCTCTTGTTAGAGACAAGATTAGGTGTTAAAGAAACAGGTTAGATCAGCATGGACATGTCTGGCAAACAGCAGCCCACTGTTTGCCTCAGTGATAAGTTACACACAGTATATTAGCAATGTTAACCAAGTGTTTATGGCATTTAACTGATGAATGGAAGTTAAATGAAAATGGCATATTGGGGTTAATAATATGAAATGTGATCGGTGTTCATGTAGAGCACTTTTTAGGGAAGCCAGTTCAAGTGACTTTAGTCTTTGTCTTTGTGTCAGCTGTCTCTAGGCAAGACACAAGTCTGTTATACTGGTAGCTGGGATCGGCTCCAGCCCCCCCGCGACCCCTAACGGGATAAGCGGTTGAAGATGATGGATGGATGTTATGTGTTATGTTTCAGGTTGCAGGGGATTTTTTTGTTGAATTACCAAAAGCAGCCTCTTGGGATATATTGGCAGGCTGTTCTCATATACTGTTAGTAAATAAACTTACAAAAAGTAATGCGCTGTAATTCATATACTTCCCACAAAATCAATTTGTATGTAATCCATGTAATCAGGAACAAATGGTGCATAGGGAGAAAGTTGGGATGGATGGGTACGTAAAAAAACACGACTTTTGCCCAGGAGATGTTCGTATCCCGTAATCATGTAACTTTCTGTACTAAAGTCAAGCCATTTCCATGATCTTTTCCCTAAACCTAACCAAGTAGTTTTGTTGCCCAAACCTAACCAAGTACCTCAGGTGTATTTCAGTGTATGTACTTCAGTTTCTATCATGCCTTTATTATATCTCACACAAGTCTAGATTAGATACTGACCTTTATCAGTGTCAGGGACCAGAGTTACCTCAGGGACCTCTGCGTCTCCAGAGCCAGAGACTCCAGAAGCCCCAGAGGATCCAGAGAACCCTAAGTCTCCAGAACCTGAAACTCCTGAGAACTCCCCTGAAGCACCTGATGCCTCGCTAGGGGTAGGCTCGGGAATGAGGGGCAGCTCCTCCTCTTGTTAGAGTCAAGGGTTGGGGTTAGGAGACACGAGATGAGGAGCGTGGAGGGTGAAATGGACAGTCAATCAACCCATTAACCAATCAGTCACACATCAGGTTAGGAGAACATTGATTATGAGTAACACAAATATGATGGCACAGATTACAACAAATAAGATTATAAGTAAAATCAACATTTAACTACATTTAAAAAGGATGCAGTTAAATGGACTTTAAGACAATACATCAACACATAAAATAGAGTTGCCACAAGCCTGACTAACTGGCATCTGTACTAACCTCCAGATATCAGTGTTATCCCTGAGTCACCGGACTCACCCGAGTCCCCAGAAACCCCAGAGCTTCCAGAGGCCCCTGAGATCAAGAGATCTCCAGAGAACCCAGAACCAGACTCCTCCCCAGAGCCCAGGGGGAATTCAATGAAAATCCCAGAGCCAAGGTCCCCAGAGGCCCCAGAAGTATCCCCAGACCCTGAGAGATCCCCAGATATCAAGATATCCCCAGATACCAAGAACTCTCCAGATCCCCCAGAGCTGAGGAGCTCCTCAGAGTCTCCAGAGATCAGGACAATGTCACCAGAACCCCCAGAGCCACCGGAGACCAGCATGTCTCCTGAGTCTCCGGACCCAGAAGCCCCAGAAGCTCCCGAGGCCCCAGACCCTACGGAGCCCCCAAAATCCCCGGACACATGAAGGATGTCAATGGGCGTCAGACGCAGCTCCACCTCTTGTTAGAGACAAGATTAGGTATTAATAAACAGACAGATGAAATGGATCAGCTCACAGTGATGATCAGGTTAAGTAGCCAAATGGTGACGCAGTGATTGAAAGGGACACATTTAACCATTAACAGCTAGTTAAATGGAAGACATGCACATGGAAAAGATGATTGTTGAAGATGCAGACGATGAGATTAGACAACAGATTTTTGTTTTGGATGTTTTTGTCATTATGGGTGATGCTGCTTTTACAGCTCCACAGGCTCCGGGAAGGGCAAGGCCCCTCTTAAGCCCAGTTAACTTTCTATTTCCAAGGGTGTGTGCTTTCTCAGACCTTTCTGTGTTTCTGGGCCCATGAGAACCCCAGATCCCCCTGAACCCTGAGGGATGAGCTGGGGTGTTAGGGGCAACTCTTCCGCCTCCTCTTCCTCCTCCTCCTCCTCCTCTTCTACTTGTTCTTCCAGCGAGGCCTCGGGTACAGGGTAGTTGTAGTCAGGTGGGGCCAGTGTTCCAATCTCTATCTGAGGGAAAGACAGCAGCAGTGAGTCGAAAATTTATGAGTTTGACTCGATATCGAGCATCAGAAAAGTGATATGAAAGGTGTTTCTTACACTGTACATAAAATAAAACTCCAAAGTAAGATGTATTTTAGATTTTACTTACAGTAGTTTTGCATACATAATAAAACAAGGCATACTTAAACTAGGTTGTACATTAAAAACAATAATTGGTCATAAAAAGTGACGGAACAGCGCTTTCTACTCCCTCATTACCACCTCGGAGGGATCCTTGAGCAAGGCCATTAACCACAACAGCTCCAGAGCTGCTCAGTGGCCAACAGATCAGACTGTGGTTGTACTGGGCAGCTTCCAGGTGTGAATGTGATTAGGGAGCTCCTGCAGGAGAGAGCATTGTTCACAGGGAAACTCCCCTGAATAAATAAAAGTGAAAAAATAGAAAACAAAAATTATATAAAAAATGAATAAGTAAAATTAAATAAAATGTAATAATAATAATAAGAAGAAGAAATGTAAATAATAATTACATGAAAACTCATGAAAATTGTAATTAAAAATGAAAATAAAACACATTAAGGAATTATGTATATATGTACTGATTCAAATTTAAACTGTAGTTAACCTATACATTTCAATGTTTGGTAAACTAATTAGGATACCATCTTTATTAAGGAATTTAAAGAGAGTTGGAAGCCAGTGTAACAAAGTCTGCTGTACAGACCTTTTCAACAGCTTTGGTCCAAGGTTACTTCCTGTCAGCTACTACATTAAACACTACAACAGGGAATACAAAGGGGCCCATTTAAAAATGTATTTGGTCAAGGTTGTCCAGACCTTTTCAAACTTCACAACATAAACTTTCTAAATAGGTCCTTTTGTATTTCCTGTTTGCATGTTTGTTAATGCAGTAGCTGAAAGGAAGTAACCTTGGACCAAAGCTGTTGCCCTCGCAAAACAAAATGGCAGAGAAAAAGTCTATAATGAGCCATAATTCTGAGCAGATAATACAGCCTGGTCATTAAAAATGGTGCTCCTTTATTCAACTGAGAGTACTGCACCTACTGTATATTAATATGGTACAGTAGGCAAATGTCTGACATCTCAGTGAAAAGAAGCATCATGTTTTGCGGCAGCACTCTTGCACCATGTCATGCAGAAAGTACATTTCATAGCCAGGCAGTTGATGCATTTTAATGAATATAAATGTGGAAAATCTAAATCTTTTGTCTTTTTGTCTGTTAACCATTTCAACAACCTCATTAATCAAGAAATGCCGCTCTATCCATACTATACCAGCACCAATGTCTCTTGATATCTCATTTGATTTAGTTCATCCTCGGCAAAAGTATTAATCCCATCCATTATACAATTTTCTCCCATTCTATCTACATGTATTATAAGCAGGTATACACAAAAAACTACAACCTCTGGGATCATCATAGGACACATACAGTAGTAGAATTTGGCATTTTGGCAATTTGAATACAAGCTGATACAGAAATGGAGGATGGATTGAAAGATACAAGGCAGGCAAGTCTGCTTCTTTTCTCTCTCTCTCTCTCTCTCCACTGTGATAGATTCGAAACAGTCAAAATAATAACAATAAAAAAGAAATCTAACAAGTCTCCAGAACTGAGGCAATATGATCTGAGGTGACACAGTCCAACTGCTTTATCACTGTATCAAGGACCAAAACAATGAACCACGAGACTCTCAGCACCTCCATCATCTCCACCACTAGATGGCAGCAAAGTGCGCAGATTTAAGTATCCAGAGTTGAGCCAGCAATGGCTGCTCAGATACAACGTCTATATGACAGACCATAGAGGACATTTTTGTCATAGTAGTGATAGTGACCAAACTCTTCATTTACCACCAACCATTAGCACTCTATAAATGTAGAAAGAAAAGAAAGAAAGATATTTTATTGTCAGTGGGTGTTTCACTCTGTTGTTCACACAGTACGATATACATGTCAATGGAGAGATGTCAGAGTGATGGGGCTGCTCCTGAAAAGGGCCCAGGGGAGGGGGGGGGTGGGGGTTTGGTGCCTTGGCCGGGGGCCCCCCGGGGGGGGCCAGGGGGGAAACGGGGCCCCCCCCAGGAAACGGGTGGGTTTGGGCGGGGGGGGGATTGGGGCCGGGCCCCCCACCCCCAAACCCAAGACAGGGGATGAGCCACCGCCCCCCCTATATGAAATGTGTTTTCCATGCCATGCACTGTGCCACAAAGCTTTCTTTTTTTGACTTTATATGGGTTCAACTTGGAGCTCTTGTTTGTATCTATTTGGTTATGAACTCATCAGTAACAGAGGGATGCTTGGTGAGGACAGGAAATGGTCCAAGATCTGACATTAAATGTTGTACTGTTTATTGAAAGGTTTTCAAATGATTAGATGAGAAGAAGAATTATATATTTTACCTTAAACTGGTGAAGTCGGTTTAGGTTGCTTTTTGATAAGCTTAAGGACTAGACAAACTGAGGGTGCATCCATGTGCACAACCATGTTAATGTCTCTTCTACCTCCGAAATATCAAATTACTTCATAAACAAAGGCTTAGCAGCATTTATGTTAGGAAATTAATGAAAAGACAGCTCTGTCAAACCAACCAAGCTTTATGAATTGCAGTGCTTTGTGGCTCCTTCATTAAAAGCTTCAGGTATATCCATCATGGCATTATTATTGGATTTACAGTCATTGCAGCTGGTCTTTGATGTTTGAACAAACCTGCAGTTCTATCGTCCTCCAGACGAGGGCAATAAACGCCCACACACCACCACAGGTAATACCTGACACTCTCTCACGCCCAACATGGCTGACTCAACCCTCCAGAAAGGGAATGGTCCTTGTGGAACCAAGACACACATGGTAGCTGCACGAATCCATATTTTAGTCTTTTCAGCTACTTAGGCCCTAGTAATCAGTATATCATGAGCTATCAAAACTGTGCATCAGTACAATAAATCAAGTAAAACCAAATACAGCCTTTATATGATAGGCTACAATAAATATAACACATAAAAGTGTACAGAGACTTTAATATGCAGCAATGAAGAGATGTCCAGTCACATTTTAAAGCTTGGCAGAGAGACAGTTTGGGATACAACAAGGTAGGCCTTTGAAAAGTGTTGCACAGAGTTTGCTCGCTGCAGTTCTCCCCTTCATTTCCCCCTCTCCCCAAAGCAAACATATACACCCGAGGGGAAAGAAGAGGCGAAAAGCTGGCAACTAAAAATACTGAAAAAAAGAAGCTCTGGAAACGGCATGGGAATACAGCACGCACAGGGAGAGACGCTGAATGTGAGCATCAAGCTGATGCCAAATGGTATGTTGCCGCTGTAGCAGGCTATATAGAGTATCAGTCACCAGGTGCATTCAGCCCGGTAAGTTTTAGATTTAATCTTTCCAAAAAATCTTCACACTGGTTCACCAGCTGCTTCCTTTACAACAAACAAAATGACAGAATGATTTGCTTGTCACACATCTCACCCAGATAGCCCAGCATGTACAGTATCAAGTTAATGCATATGCTGTAAAGTCTTGAGTCCAATGAGAAGCCATATGGCAAATTCAGTTATATTTATGTCAACAGAATCTCTGCACTTTGTAACTTAAAGGAATTGTTAAACATTTTGGGAAATGCCTATTTGCTTTCTTGCCAAGAGAGATAAGAAGCAACTTCCCAGAGTCTGCTAAACCACAGCATGTTGTTTTTTTATTATATAAATATATCATCTTAATTAGTGAGCTTTTGAGTTTCTGGTAGGATGATTTTGTCACCTTTGGATAGAGCATGGCTAGCCGTTTCCCCGTTTCCAGTCTTATGCTAAGCTAAGCTAACCGACTGTAGCTTCATATTTAACCATAGACTATAAGAAGTGGACAAAGTCACCATGACGTTGTTGACTGCCATTTTGAAACATCGAGTTTAGGCTTTTTGGTCATCGCCATCTTGGTTTTTGGTCATCGTCATCTTAGTTTTTTGCAACAGAAGTGACAGAAGAGGGTGGAGCTAAGTATAACCCAATGCTGAATGAGACATTATTAAGCAAACAAAATGTTATGATTAACTTTCATGAACTAACCAGACAACAGCATGGTAGCGATCAGTCAATCACAAGGTAGCCCCGCCCTAAAGCAGCCCTGCTTTATGGTCTATATGACTCTAAATGGGATCATAATTTACTAAATTAACAGCTGTATTGAAGAAGACTTGAAACTAGCGATTGAGACCATAAACTCATGTTTAGAATATTTACTGAGGAAATAAATCAAGTGAGAAGCAGACTCACTTTCTCATAGACCTCTATACAATCACACTTCTTTTTGCAACCGGAGGAGTCGCCCCCTGCTGGCTGTTAGACAGAATGCAAGTTTAAGGCTCTTCAGCATTGGCTTCACTTTTCAGACCGATTGTATCTGTCTTCTCATATAACTCTCAGAAAAAACAATGCAGGGACAAAATTCCTTTTATCCAGGTGTCCGACAAGATAACTACTTACTATATACAGTAATATAATCCAAGACCACATCAAACAGCAGCCTCAGAAATTACCTCAGACTTAAATACCTGAGCTATTTAGGTCTGATTCAAAAGGATGAAAGAGCGATTGAATGGTGAAACTAAGAAGACGCCTATGTAAATCTAAAATCGGTGATTAAAGCATTTGAATGCAGCAGACTGTAGACGATTTCCTTGGATAACATCGCAGATAAGCCTTTACTTCTCTCAACAGAGACAAGCCCCGAGGAGAAAGAAGAGAAATACCAACAGTGGAAAGTAAAGAGTCAGCATTCCAAAGGCATGGAGGCCACCATTGCTTCATTTCTCCCCTGACATCTGATGTGTGTGTGAATCAAATCCATGTAATCCTCACTTTTCTTAACAGTCTATCTGAGGAGATGCCCTCTCACCTTTAACTGTGCAAAACAAAACAACACGACAGATCCTTGCAATATGCTATTTCTCAAAACACAAGGCTGCAATCATGAGTCAAAACCTTGTGTTTATTCAGCGTGAACAACAAGATGGGAAAGATTCCACTAATTGTACTGTTTCTCCTCTTTCTGCTCCCACAGACTCCCACAAAATCTTATGCAATGTGCTGTGTCATATCCAGGCTTGTTAAACAGAGAGACCTTATCAAAACCAGTCCACTGCAACACATTACCTAACTTTCCCATACTGAACACTGTCATGTGTAACACTCGGCTCGCTGTAAAACGAATGGGAATAATGCTCTGCTTTATGTCATTAGTTCTGCTACATCTAGTCATATCTGATAGATCTGTACTGTGGGATTGCTTTTAAATAAGAGCAATCTGAGTGCAATCTACAGCAGGTTAAGTTAAACCACTGGCTCAAGGAAACCTGCTGAAAATACAACATCTTGACGTGGCCTGATTTCTGTATTACAAAAATGGGTATGAATGGGAACATGGCTAAAGCTTGCAATCCCACCATGCCCTGCAGTCTTGCCACATCACGCTCAACTTGAGCTGATTTAAAGGGCACCTCTGGACTCTATCATCCAGCAGGTATCCCTTTCTGCCTCTGGTCTCCACTCATAGCTTTTAAAAACTGTTGTACTTTGCAGAATTTTGAGTCTCAGTGGGCACAGCAGCCCTTGAGCTTTAGTACATGCAGATAATGCTCCATCTGTTTCCTGTATTTTCCCTCTTTAGCTGTTACTGATATGTAATATGTACTGTGGGAGCGCCTTGGTAGCCAAGTGATTACAGTGCTTGCCATATTACAGCAATATCCCATGTTTGTTGGGACCTTTGTTGCATGTCATACCCCTCTCTATGCCCCCCCCCCCATTTCTACATAATCCTCTTAATAGATAAATAAATAAATAAAGTATATATATATATATATATATATATATATATATATATATATATATATATATATATATATATATATATATATATATTGCTTGAATGGAGTTAAAAAAAACAACAAATAAATCAAATAGACTGAAACATTTAGCTTCTCTTTTTTCAGTTTTTGCAGGTAAATTAAAATATATCCATCATTGAGATATAAATATTGCTTGATTCCTGGTATAACAAAATACTCGAGAAGACTTCAGCCTGTGGAGACTCTCTTGCACGCACCTTAAATGGTGGCTGGCCAAGAGGTATAAAAGTTAAATATTTTGGCCACAGTTGTGCATAAAGCCGGAGAGGAGTTTGTCCATTTTCCAAATGGCCACCATCGGAATCTCCAGGATGCCTCTTTGCTTCATGAACCCGCTGACCTCGGTACAAAACCAGCCAATTGGCCAAAATTTCACTGTCATGGCTATGATTTGTGTTGTGATCAGAAGAAAATCTGGACTTCTGGGAACTGTAGCAGTCTGCATGTTTTAAAATTATATATCATGTTGATGTGTTGTCATTTATAGTTTTAGTCTGTCTCTACAACCTTTCCAGCTATCACTCAACTTCACATGGGTGACATGAACATTACTGTCTTGCAGTGTACAGCATAAAACAGCCTTTGTCAAGTAGTAAACTGAAAAGTATATGTTGCATAAGATAGTTAGGCATCAGCAAAACCATGACCCAACTCATTTACATGAACTGCCAATTAAAGGTGGTCAGATACAAGAAATTTAAAAGTAATAATAATAATAAAAATGTAAATGTAAAAACACAACGGTTTCCTTTGTAATGACAGTTGGGGCTGTTCAATAAAGGGTATTTGAATGCTTTGATCGTCACAGTTTCTTACCTGAGGATCATCAATCGTCAGCCCATCTTCGTAGTCATAGATATCCTGGTTCTCCAAATTTAAATTGTCTAGATCCACATCATAGTTGGCACTGTCGTACGTGTCCAAGTCCACTTGTCGGGAAAACCTGGGGACAGCCACCGCCGCTTTGAGGACGAAGAGTCCCAACACGAGCCGCACGAGCATCCTCATATTGTAGTCCACCTTGGCACATGACAGACAGATGGAAAGTCAAAAGGCAGATAGGGCTTTCACTCTTTCATTGTGTTATTTATTATTTGTCCCTTGTAACTTGGAAGATGACCTTCTTTATTATATATATGTATACTGTACTTTATATACATATACTGCTTCAGTACAAAAGCATCTGCTGTTAGATTACTGTAGGTGCCCTTGAACGAGGCATGTTTTCATGACATTAGCTGCATAACTAGTCTATATGGTACCACAGAGAAAGGTTTGACATTGTGTCACATCACTGAGGTCAGTAATTTCATTACTGAGGTGCAGACAGTTGGAGGGAATGTAATATGAGGGCCTCTTGCCTCGCTGTAGCCAGAGGCCTCACTGTTCCAGGGAGCAGCCATCTTGGCTCAAATCAGTGCTCGCCTGTGGCGTGTCAAAGGTCAGGAGTCAGAGTTGATCTGATAAGGAACCATGGGAACATTTTAATCAGTCTATTGTGCTAAACACTTCTAAGAAATCTACACTCAGCTTGTAGAACTTTTGATTTTTGGTCAGTTCTTTTCCAATAAAATACTGTTAAAGCCGCATTTGAATTTTTGTGTTTTGGCACACCAAAAACACTTTGGCAGAAACATGAAGCAAAATCCTTGGCAACAATTTTGAAGTGGAGACACAGACAAAAGGGCCTTTTGCTTCTTGAATCTAAAATTAACATGTATGATTTTCATTGGGTGCAGATCTACCATGCACTACCCTGACCCAGATCGCTGCTGCTGCTCATAATCTCGTTCATTTCCTCCGCGGCACAGATCTGCTAAGCTTGGCGAGATTGGTTGAGTTCATAAAGTGGGAAGCGCTAATACGATTAGCATATAATTACCACAGACATTAGTCATAGGAATTAATCATCTGTCAGTGGAGGAACTAATAGCAGGTGTAGTCACACACTAGCAGGCTTGAGATAGGGAAGAGGGAGGAAGAGTTTAAAGAGAGTCCTCTAGGCCGGGGCAGAGAAACGGAGAGCGAGGGGAAGGGAAAAAGAGAAGAAAAGGGGTGAAACAGGGAGGGAGAGAGAGAGAGAGAGATGTGGACACGATGTTGGCCCTCAGGGTTAGATGGAGAGAGTGAGAGAGAGCAAGAGAGAGAGAGAGAGAGACAGGTCTCTAAGCTAACTCGACCCCTCACCCTTTACAGAGGGCCTTTATGAGGCCCAGTCGCTGCCTGTCTCAGCACTCAAACTCCAAATTCCACCGAGGTTTGTGGACAGGATGGCAGCGAGTTACGGCTGCAAGGAAAAGCTTCATTCACACACATTCACGCACACACACACACACACACACACACACACACACACACACACACACACTTGGAAAGACACATCCTCTCACAGATGCACACTCTGTCTTAACACAACTGTCTTTCAGAGAGAGAAAATTCAGCCACTATTTTTGGGATGAGGGCAGATATAAAACAAAAAAAAAAAAAAAAACACACCCACACACCTTCACAGGTTATTTAAGTCCTGAATAAAATCTTTGTTGATATCAGAGGGATAGACTAATCATGCAAATCAATTATCTCTTGGAAATGTCCAACATGAACGGAGTGTGCACTTTGTTGAGAAAAGGTTCAGCATCCACACTGAAATAGCCCTTCTGTCATGAGGCTATGAAATCCAGCATGGTTACACTGAAAGAGGGACTATGCTAGAGACAGAGGTGTGCTTATACGGGCCATCACAGTGTACAGTGTGTGGAAACCGTGTATGTGTGTAGCCTCCAGACTACCTCCGTGTTATGCTTGGCTTCGCGTTGGGCATTCCTGATATCCACTGATTCTACCTTTATAAGCAAACTTGACAGACGTCCCTTTGCTACAGGTTGCACAACAAACTGGTGTATTTGTATCACCATAAAAGGATTTAAGCAGGTGACAACAATTTAAGTCAGTAACAAAAATAATATAAAATGCATAAAAAATATATCAAGTGCAAATATGATTGACATCACACTCAGAAATTGGATGGATATATATATATATATATATATATATATATATATATATATATATATATATATATACATATATATATTTAGCAAAAATTGACAAAAACGTTCAAGTTAAATTAAATTAAAATTTCCTCAGGCAAAATTCATGCATGCTTGCCTGATTAGCTATTGCATCAAAAGAAAACAACGCCACAGCTGTCAAATCTGCAAAATAAGTCACTAAGATTGTCAATAATCCAAAAAGAAAACACCTGTTGCACCTGAATCACACCCACTGAAGCTTAAAAAACAACCAGCCAACCACTAAGATTGCCAAATGAAGCCAAACACATCCACATTTCAGTCACCAAAGCAAATCCCTGTGTGAAAATAAAGCTGCTGCCACCAATTAGCCAAGCAGCTCCTGTGTTATTGGAGCCTGATCCCCTCCACTACCTGAAGATAGCACCAAGGACGCTTACCTCTGTCTCCTGCTTTCCCGAATGGTCCCTTCAGCCGTGATGGAGATGCTGAGGGCTCCGGGACCTGGCCAATGGTGAGAGGTCGTGCAGGGTGCCTTGAAGAGGGGAGGGTGTGAAGTGTGTGAAAGGTGTGTGTGTGTGAATGTGACAAGTGTGTGTGTGTGTATATGTGTAGGTCTGTGCGGACCTGAGTGCCCCTGCCGCTTATGTGTGAAGGTAGGCACTGAGACAGATTGGACCAGAGCACGTTGCTTTTGGTCAGTTGGAGAGTGCACCCACCCCACACCGACGTACACCCACACGCACGACCCTCTCAAACACACACACATATACAGACATGCAGAGAAAGGGAGAGCCCCTCAATGGCAAAATACCTTTTTATCCCTTACAAGAGTATCCTTTATTTTTCTTTACTCAAATCAGACTGGAATATTTGTCCGCCTTTTCCTGAGGTGAAACTCTGGCATGTGTTGCTTTCATGTATGGGGGGGATCGACGGGGCCCTTGTGCACAATGGGACCTCTGTGAGGAGCCCCTGTTAGCATGGTGCTGAGAGGAAGTCCCCGCTTGGAGGAAGGCCTCTGCCCTCCCTTTTGGTTGAAGCTGCTTTCTCTACGCTAAATGTTCTGCCTTAACTACAGATTTGAGTTCAGTCGTGGGATACTATGACATGGCTTGACGGAAAATGAGCTGATCTGAGCTGAGACCCGAGGGAAGAGGCTCTTTTGCAGCTCTGCATTCAAAGAGATGCCACACACACTCATCTTCAGTGTGCATTGTTAAAACAAAAATAGGATACACACACACGATGCTACTGGCTGGATTTACTCTGTCAGCTTTATCTGGCCTCAATTTTGTCTCAAACTTGCCCACCCGTCTCTCTCTCACACCCATGGTAACTCTAGACCTTTTGATGAGTGAGGGGAAAAGGACGTAGCGGAAAAGCCAGAAATCCTTCTGCACCTGCTATATAGGCTGGGATTTATATTCAGGGCTTTTCTTCTGCCAAGTATTCTCAAAAGGCAAAGAATGGAAAGCCCAAAAAGATCTTGACATAATGATTGACGCACAGTAAATGACACAGTTCATTGTAAATAGCTGCAGAAGTCCTGCAGAGTTGGTCCACTCTGTAGAAGCATTTATCTAGTGGATTATGTCTGAGCATTAATTCTGGAGCTAGGGCTGGGCATATGTTGAATCCACTCGATTGATTCAAATTTTTGTTTTGTTGTTTGTAGCGTTGTGTGTTGCCAGATCAGATTGACAGTTTCCAGCCCAATCACAATGCAATACCTGCCCAATTCAATAAAATCCAGTCCAAATCATAACCCTCCCAGAAACCTGTTAAACCATCATTTTTGCAATACAAAATGCATCATAAACGTACAAAGCTACATATTAAATAATCAAAGATAAAATGTTAGATATTCATTTATTCATTATCCATAACTGATTATCCCAACCATTCACACTCACATTCACACCTACAAGCAATTTTGAACTGTGGGAGGAAGCCGGAGAACTCGGAGAAAACCCAGGCTAACACGGGGAGAACATACAAACTCCATACAGAAGGGACCCAAGCCAGATTCAAACCTGCAACCCTCTTGCTGTGAGGCGACAGTGCTAAATATTTCTCATATGAAATGAATCAGTGAGTGTGTAAGAAGCCACAATGATGTTTATTGAATTTTGTATTTGGTTTTGACCATAAAATGACAGCTTGTTTGGTAATATTGTTATCACAATATTTTCAAAAAACCCTAAATTTTGAAAAAAAAAAAAAAAAAAAAAAACTGCCCAAATTTCATCTGCCAGCCCAGCATTATTTTTCCCCACCCAAGTCAATCTAAAGTAGCCTAATAGGGCAGAAACCAGCCCAATCTAGCAACACTGGATGTACATAAGGTTGTTTTTTTGTCCAGTAATAGATAATAGCTATATTAGCTGCCTTAAAGGAACAGTGTGTAGCATTTAGGGGGATTTATTAAAAAAAAACTGAGTATAATATTAGTATCAACTGTATAGTTGACCTACCTACAAAGTATAGTACAAGTCATAGACCTGACATGTTTCTGCTCTTTCCGTTTGGGCCGTATCAGATCAGAATCTTCCGACTGACGTGTTTACATTAAGCATTTTTAATCTGATTGGGCCTTTATTCTGATTGTTTGCATGTAAATGCAGCTACTGACCATCCGCGTTTTCGTGTTGGCCAACGTAATTCTTCTCCTACATGCTGGCACACGGTTGCAACTTCACTGCTGGAAGCCGCCAAATCCTACATACTGCACCTTTAAGACATGACAGGAATTTAAACTATAGCAGGTTTGTCTGTCAGTCTGTTCAGGTCACTGTTTATGGGTATGGGATAAATTGTATGATTTAAACATGCATAATAGCAGGTGGTGCAGGTCTTTTTCTTTTTTTCTTGCTTAATCGTTTTGCAGACAAAACCATAAAAATGACTTTAATTATATTTTTCATGTCGTCCCTGGGCATTAATTTTTTTAAATCTTAGTTCTTGGCCATATCACTCAGCTCTGTCTGTAGTCTTCAAATGTTTTGACAGAGGAACAAATGATTGAGTAGGAAATACTGATCCATTAATGTATTTTCATAGCTCAAAAGGGTATGACTTCATCATTCAAGACAGACACACACATTTTTTGTTATAACTTTATGTTATAGCTACAAAGATCATCTAATGGTTACTTCGTTGACTGGTTTATGTGGATGATGGTCTGTTTACTTTTTAATGATAAGATTAGTCCCCTAAAGTTATTGCCCAATATCCTGATCTAAATGTTGGAGTTGTAATAAAACCCAAATTACACATGGACATGTTCATTTTCAGATATTTTATTCAAATTGAAGACGATTAAAATAAAATCACTTGCTCAGTTTATTCAGAAAAACAACTATCAGAATTAAAAAGCATGTTGGCATTTAAAAAAAAACAGTTATCACATTTCTTTTGCATACATAACATTAAGAAACATTGGCCACGGATATTATTTTTTCTCTCTAATATTAAATAAATATAAATTACTAACAGTAAATATTTGTAGAATTGAGTATTTTCTGAAGCAAATAAGATAAACAAACCTAGAACACAATACCATTCATTTGGCTTCAAGTCTACTAGTATTAAGTTTTTCCTGAAATAATAGAAAAAAAAAGAAAAGTATTTTGTCTACACATTCATGAGTTTTGCCTCCTGCTCAGAGAAGCCTAATGACAATAAGTCCTCAACATGGCATTTGCGCATTTTGTTCTCCTATCCATCAAAAACAGTCACACTAAATTCAGATCTCCATACAGATGTATACACCAGCATAAGGCACAACAATAGCACTGATAAAGTTCCTTGTTAATTTCTTTTAGATTGTATTCAAATTTCACTGAAAAAATAATCAATGTTTTCTGGAGCTGAAAGAAAGGTTTTCCTAAATCACAGCAATGAAACAGTTGATGCCAACAAATATCTGCGCTTCAAAGGCATGCAAATATTACTCAAGTCACTACTTTGTTGCATAGATTCACAGATCATCATCAGTTGTGGGAAAGTAGGTGTAATCTTTCTTTAGATGACGATGGACCTCAGGTAACGGAAGCACAGAATGACATCCCTGGGAATTGGTGGCTTAATGTCATTGCCATCCAGTCTGAGGTAACGCAGTCGAGGAACACTCTCGTTCACGGAGTCGTCCACATTGTCGATGGCGACAGGACAGACATTGGCACCATTTACACCTGTAAATGCACAAAGGCAATACATGACTTGCGTTAGCATTACGGTATACCTCTTTGATAAACAATTCTATTGAACAGATGCATAGAAAAAAACACTCTAAAGTTCGAATTAATTGCTGTAATCAGAAAAAAAGCAAAGGGTGCTTTGGGAAAATGTCAGACTTACTTTTGATGTTGTTGTGGTCAAGGTAAAGGTGTTCAAGGTCTGATGAAATGAGGGGAACTTCAGTCAGCTGGTTGTGGGACAGCTGCAAGTCCAAAATGCTTGAGACATTAAACACATTTTTGGGAACTCCAGTGCTGCCAAGCTTGTTGTGGTTGAGCCTCACAAATGCCACATTTGGCAAACTTTTGAAATAGCCTCCTGGGATCTTCTCTATGTTGTTGCCATCAAGGAAAAGCTGGGTAGTGGTGGGTGGCAAGCCAAGAGGCATGCTACTTAACTGGTTCTTGGCGAGGTTGATCTGTACCAGGTTGTTTAGACCCTTCAGGGTCACCTCGGTCACATCTTCATCCATTAGCTTGTTCCCCTGGAGGTCCAAGAGGTTAAGCTTGTTTAGACCACTGAAGACACGAGTAGGGATCTTGGAGATACGATTACGAGAGAGACGTAGATGCTCCAGGCTGGCTGGCAGGGGAGATGGCACAGTGGTCAAGAGGTTGTCATCCATGTAGAGGTGCGCCAGGTGAGACATTGCAATTAGGACACCTTCTTCCACTCCCTTACTAGTGATTTTGTTGCGGTTTAGGTTCAGCCAACGCAGCTGTGTGGCATTACGCAGGGCATCTGCTGACAGGACTTCAATTAGATTGTTCTGCAGGTGGAGATACCATGTGTGTGGAGGGATGTTGGGGATGCTCTTCAGGCCTTTACTGTCACAGTAGACAGCTCGAGGGAAGTTGGGGGGGCAGCGACACTCTTTAGGGCAGGCTTGGATCTGGGCCATAAGTTCCTCATAAGGCATGTCCTGGCTGAAAACTTGCCCAACCAGGCACAACGTGCAGAGAAGGCTCAGAAGGAGTGCCATTTTGCTGTCCAACCTATGATAGAAAGGGAGATAAAGCAATATTTTAGATACATATGTAATGTCCTACACAATGTTACACTGGATTTCAAACAGAATAGGGAAAATGGGTATGTGAATGCACTAGATATCCGAAGTAAGGAGGATCAGATAAGGTGTTGGAGGATTGGGGGCTTTGAGGAATTAGGACCACAGTGTATATGATACTCATACAATTGTTTGCAGCAGAACCTGTGTCTAGTAAGGCCTTTCATACTCTTGAAATCTAGCATACTGTTACTTACATCTAACTTTAAATCCTGTAAATCATGTGGCTAGCATCAAATACAAATGAATCAGCTGACTAAAGTCACACTCATTAAAACTCTGGCCTAAATCAGCCATCACCAGCGTGTGTCGCCTACTGTACCACTAATGTCATTATCAGTAAATTTCAATGGCAGCTGCCCACAGAGCAGGCTAACCTGCTCTTTCTGGGTCATTTCTTTGCATGCCAATGTCACGTAAAGGTCCAAACACAGGAAGCAGAGCCAGGTCAACTTTAATTGCATTAGTGCAATCCTGAAGCTCAGACTTGAAGACTTTGCATGTCAGTTGTAAGATGCACGCTGCTTGTCAGACTTTGATTGCAACACTAAGCCTGCTGCACATTTCTACGTCCACGTGAATGAATGTCACGGTACTGTGCAAGGCTCAGAAGTAGTGATGTAGAATAAAAAGTATGAAAGACTGTTTATGGCGAGAGAGGAGAGGATGGGTCCAACAAACACAGGAGTTTCAACCAGGAGACCCAGCCCGTTCTCATTCCCAGAGGTTCTGCCACAGTCATCAGTGTTTGATACTGCCGCACAATGCACCCCTTGTACGAAACACACCAGATGTTTCCTTAACAACAATTTTAACCCATTTGCAGCAACAGTAAATGCTGAGAAAGAACAAAAAGACACATGGGGGCAGATAGGGAGGTGAATGGATTCAACAAACACAAGCAGGAGACTGCTGTCCGTGTCTTGTGCATCATGCTACAATCAACTGATTGTTCATTTCCATGTTCACAGTGAAAATTCAGTGTCATTTTCACTGTACAAATGTGGTAGTTTTAAGCCCAACCATGTAGTTCTTTCCTGAACCTAACTAAGTGGCTTTGCTGCCTAAACATAACGTGACAAAGGGTGTGACGCAAAGGGGCGGTGTGTGTGAGCTGGGATGAGAATGAGAGACCAGTGTTTTGTTTTGTAGGTGATGTTTGTCGCATGTTAACTATAGTTATGTTTCATTGTTTCTGTACAAATTTTATTTAGCTTATTTTAACCCAACCATGGTGTTTCTCTTAAACCTATGCATTTTTGTGGCCTAAACCTAACCACGGCATCGTAGAAATAAAATACAAAAAGCCTAAAATAAGTCCTCATGACATGCATAATGTCCTTTTAATCTTATGCCATTTATATGCCTTCCTATGAAATGAAGGGATGGCAGTTCAGGGAAAGGCCAGATGGCCTTGTATTAGCCACTGACAGGGGCACTGTGAAATGCAAAAGATTGGATACAATAGATGCTATGTAACAGTTTGCAAAAACCAAAAAAGAGAGGTTAAATGAACAAAATCTGAAGCCTGCTCTACCATCTTCTAGCCATCCATCTCTTAAGCTTCTCCTTGATTCCTCTCAGCTGCCATCTGGTGCTTGTTTAAATTCTTGATGCACTCCACGTTTGTCTGGAACTCATTTTGTGTGGAGGCCAAGCTTTTCCATGGATGAGCACATTTCAAAGACAAAGCCAGCACACCTGTTTTGAGAGATGTGACCCTGTTTTCTCACTGTACGGGGGCCAAAGCTTCTTGACCCAGCGTTGGGACATGAGATATGGTGCAAAAGATAAAAGCTTGATCCATGCTTCCATAAAGGTAACACCCCATCACAACAACAATCTACCGACCTACCAATCCTGTCATCCAGAGTTATCAATATCCAGAAATCCATCTTACCTTAAATGCTTTAAGTTCCTTCTTGCCTCTGTCCTTCCTCAGCAAGTTACCAAGCGTTGTCCCAAATGACGAGGCTGTACCTCTCTCTGCCCTGTATTTGTACCACTAGCTTTTTCATTCAACCCGTGCCAACCTGTCACACATGACGACACCAAAGCTTCTCTTGGCCAATGGGATTCTCCAAGGATCAAACATTATAATCCCATGGTGGTGTATCGTGTACTGAGCCTTTTCGGTACTTGAGACATGGCCCACTTACAAACAGGCTAATACAAGCCCATCTGTTTGTTTCAACCCGTCCACCTTTGGATGACATGCTTGATCTCTTTTAGACGCCACTCACAAATCTCTTAGTGTCCTTTACTGACCTTTTGCACTGATTTTGTGCTGCTCCATGGTGCAACCTGATCTGGATTCAAATTTGAATAGTGTTTGCAGTTCATGCAGAATGTGGGATACATACAAAGTCCATGATTACAGTTCTATATAATTGTGATGTACAGATGATCATCTCCAAATGCCAGCAAGAGGCCATCTGGTCTGACTATTAGCACATGATCACCAAAACTTGATCTTTACTTGGGAGGATGTAACCTTGGTCTGATAAATCTTGGCTCAGATTTGTTGTAACTGTATAGCAGATAGACTAGAGGGTGGTCACACACATTAGATTCCATAACACCAACCATTTTGTGTTGATTTTGGTGGCCCCTGCGGACAAAAGTGGTAGGACCGGCAGAGCAGCGAGCCAAAAGTCTGCTCCTGGAGCCTGGAGGACGAGTTGCTGTTGCCAGCTGTGGAGCTCTCCGCCTCCTGCCGGAGATCCAGCTGCAGGTCGAAGGCAACAGCAAAGCTGGATCTGGGTCGTGGTGGTCGTTGGTCTTTACTGGAGGGCCTGCTGAAGTTTGAGCTGAAGGAGTTTCTGGTGAACCTGCATGATTTTGCCTGAACCGGTGGCACCAATGACAAGCATTAAGAATAACTAACAGCTAATTTTCTTAGTTGATGGTCTGGTTGGCTTATGTAGGTATATAGAGACATCAGTATTAAATTGAGACTGTTTCAATACCAGTTAAAAAATCTGTTTAATTTACTTTGAATACTGGTAGTTCCTGCAGGATATGGCTTGAAGGATGGTGAAGGATATGTGGCTTAAATTTACTTCAAACCACTTTTGATGTAATATTCGGTAATATTTGGCTGAAAAATCAATGGGAAATACAAGATGCTATGATGTGGGAATGGAGCATAGACTCAACGTAGTGATCATAGGAATTCTGTGCATAAAGTAGGTAAGCGAAATTGACTATTAGATATTTAATGTATCTCTGTTTTCTGGGAAATTATGAGGATTTTGATGAGTACCTAAATTTACATTGTTAGGAGGGAAGGCATGTTGTTTGGCGCTTGACTGCTACACTATCCAGCACAAAGATGGCGCAAGTACAAAACATTGTCTGCAGACATGAGAGGTGATGGTGTTATGGAAGGGAGACCAGGCTTAATCTCTGGGGATTTTACTCCATGCTGACCAGGCAAATTGTTTTTGCACAAACCAGCCAGCGTCAGGACTGTTGACCCTTTACTCACTTTAAATTGCGCTAATTTCAAGTGATGACGGCAAAGGCTTGAATGCAGTGGGATAATCTCAGAGTTATGTGAGGACTGGAGCAAGATCATCCGTGTAATCCCATCAGAGCTCCTCCTCTGTTTGCCAAGGTGCACTTGTGAATGGTGATGTAATCTTGCCTGATCAGTTACACATCCAGGCGTTAGTCCCGAGCACATTTATAGGACCTGTACGTCAAAGACAAATTACTATCCAGATGAATGGACACATGTTTACATCAGTCACTGTGCTGTTGTAACAAGCTTGGCTTGTCAGCTTAAAGTGACTTCACTTCTTTGCATGCCATACCTTTATCTTTTAATTCAGCTATTTACAGATTACTAATCCTTGTTCTTGAAGTTAAAGGCATATAATGGATTTTTGAGCTCATGGTATATTAAGAAGACAAATGACCTTGCATGTCTCTGAGCATGATGCAGTTTGCTGTCAGGCTACAGAGGCTACTGACAATTACAATTGTGGCAACCTCTACTCTAAAAAGGCACCTCCACTCAGCTGCTCCTCTACTATTGCCAACCAGCAGCATTATAATATATGTGGGATGAAATCAAGAATCAAACTGCCCACCTGATAAGCATAGCCTATAGTGCAACAGTTTAGACTGTTCTCATACACCATTCGTAGCTAAGTAATGCACTGTAATTCATGTATCCCATGAAATCAATTCGTATACAATCCATGTAGTTGTGAACAAGTATACCAACAAGCGTCACATAGGATTTCCGCCCAGGAGACCGCTGTCCTACCCCATGTGAAACAAGTCAATGTTGACTTATTTATCACATAATTTCTGTACTTAAGTTACTCCACTTCAGAGGTGGCGTAACCATTTCTGGATTGGTGTAATTTAACCACAATTTTTCCCTAATCCTAAGTAGTTTTCTAGCCTTTCTTGATGTTAGAGATTTGCAGTAAAATGCTAAAAAAAAATGAGGAATAACTTTTTCTAAGAAATTATACAAACCACTGTATGAGAATACATCGAACAGTTAAGCCCATTTCCATTAAGAGGTTCCTGGTACTTTTAGTCACAGGACTCAGAACTAAAAGGTTCCTTCAGCCCATTGTTATCTGCGCTTCCATAGCGGTCTGAAGACCTGCCAAGAGTAGGCAAATTAGACCACTGACGTATGAAAAAGCAACATGATATGGGACAAGGGCTGCTTGTGGTTGCAGCAGAACACACTCTGCACTCTGCATTTTACTGTGGGCGCCCGTTTCATCAATTCAACATATTGGAAAATAACCGATTAATCTCAATGCAGTGCTATCAATACTACGTCACTTTCTCTGTCCATTAAATAGTACCACACGTGGGTTTACATTGGAGTTAGCTGAAAGCACAGTTCATCACATACTATCATTAAAGGGTGCCTCTGGCGTGACTTTGACCAATCAGCGACGGTCATCCCTGCAAATGTCATCACGAAAGTTACAATACATTAAAAAATTATTATTTCCCAAACATGGGGGGTTGAAATGCAATAAGTTCCTCAAAAGGTTCCTAGTTGCAGGGAAAAGGTCCTGGGGTTGAAACAGGGCTTTACATCAAGGGTAGACACTCATGTCTATTTACAGGCACTTGAACAGAGAGTAACACTTACTCAAAGTAACAGAAATGCCAGTTTTAATATACAACAAATGAGGTGTAGATTGTTTTTAACCGATTTAACTGAAACTGGGTGAGATTTGATAGAAACTGTTTCTGACTTACACACACACTTACATAGATGGGGTACCCTCCCAGTCTCATTACAACACAATAATCATTAATAATGTGTGTCTGTATTTACAGTTCAATATCCAAACTGTTAAAAATGGTGATTCAGGGCTTCACAAATCTCTGCAAAATGGAACATTTATTACTGAAAACAAATGCTGGCTACAATCTGCCTGACAGGCTAAGGAGAAACACATGCTGAGGAATATGATAATGCTCATTTCCTGCCAGGGGCTTTGTGTCTGAGCCAGCTATGTTAATTATACTAGGGGTATGTATTTGCACTACATGGGTTTTGCAGGATCGACTCCAGTTGATGGCTTTGCTGAAATCAACTTCATGACTTTGAGAAATTTGGAAGAGACTGCATGGCTTACTGCATCCTGAGCTGAGAAAGTAATTGTGTTTATGGATAATTATAATGTGGAAAAACAGTGAGTATCCAAGGTGTGTGTCATTTGCAAACTTTAGTTGATTTTTCTGGTTCATTCATTTCCAGGCTTAATTGTAAAATTATTACAAATCGATTTATTACAAAAGTGTCTATCAATCAATCAATCAATCAGTGTTTGATCTTGATGTTAAGCGTCCTGATTCATAAATAAAGTGTGACTGAAATGAAGCCCTAATTTAATTGCAAAGTTACTTCAATTTTGACTTGTAAGCTCTGAAAGAGGCTTGCAAGGTGCATCACATCAAAGATCAGTCCAATCAAATGCAAACCACTTGAAAAAAACACTGTCCAGGCTTTTCACCCCCCTCTCAGATTTATTACTGAAGAAAGATAAGATCATGTTTTACCTGCTCCTCCAACTGGTGTGAATGGTCTGCATGCAGCCAGGTGTGCGTTTTTTTTTTTTAGTTCTTCTGCTTCTCCAACGAATAGCTCTGATGATTGTCCACAGCGTCACTGTTTAACCCACTTGTGATGTCGTTGGTTTGATTCCCCCAAGAATGCACCCTGGACACCGGTTGAACCCGAGAGGATGGAGCATGTGCAGTTGATAGGACGACGATTGTGTGTGAGTTGGGATGTCCTGAGTGTTGCTTACTTTTCTGCCAGCCCAGCAGTTTTTTTCCGCCTCTTTTCGTTTTGTCTCCACGTTTTTTTTTTTTTTTTTTTTTTTTGTAGAAAGTGTGGTGTTAAGGGTGAAACTGTTGTCACTCCACCCAACTTAACCATCTGGTCTACAATGGTGGATTTGCTCTGTACCCAGGGGGATGGGTGCCCGACCATTTTATGGCTCATTTCAGCTCACAGGCCTCGGGGTGTGTTTACTAGGCTGTCAGGTGAGGTTAGAGAGGAGCTTAGAGGGGTTTGCTCTCAGATATTCACACCCAACTTTTTACAGGAAAATTTCTTTTGTAGTTTTTCCCACCATGCCTATCAAGGACAAGTAATATATACTCACCGATGGCACTGTAGAGAATTGTTACACCTGGTCATTGCCAGACACAGCTTTACAATACAACATTGTCTTGAACAGGAGCCCCAGACCACTAAACCACTTATTTGGAAGTAAAAGTTTAACCTTATTAGTTTTATGAGGCTTGCCCGAAATATATCATGGAAAATGGTAATGGCAGTAAACCTTTTTTCATTAGATGCTTTCCGATATGTATCCAAAAATGAGGCGGTAAATTAAACTGCATGTGTGCAAATCAATACTTAAAGAATACCTACAACTACTGTCTTATTTTTCCAGGGTTTCTTTCATACTGTATTTTAAGGTTATCTAAAAAGATGCTCCCTTTTTTTGCTGGTCCTTATTGTTTTTTTGTTTGCCTTGGATGGCAATTTTGGTCTGTCTGTTCGTTGGCCCACCACTTTGGTCCAGACTTTGAAACTATTCGTCGTTTCCAGATGTGGTTTAGAGTGAAATGTCTTGACAACTATTGGATAGATTATCATGAAATTTGGTACACACACTCATGACCCCCTCGGGATAACTAATGCTAACCGTAAACTGTGTAAGATGTGGACATAGTCACCCATTGGTTTGTGCTTTGTGAACCTTTCATGAACTGAAAACACACTGTGAAAGGGTTAAAGTTGTAAGATGAAAAAATAGACAACTGTCAGACCGGACAATGCCGTGGTAGTGAACTGTCAATCATAAAGTAGCCATACCCTAAAGCATACCTTGCTTTATGGTCCATTTGACTCTAAATGGGACCATAATTTACTAAATGAACATCACGCTGTATTGAAGAAGACTTGAAACTAGTGACTGAGACCATAAAGTCATGTTTACAATGTTTACTGAGGTAATGAATCAGGTGAAAAGTAGGCTCATTTTCTCATTGACTTCTATACAATCAGACTTCTTTTTGCAACCAGAGGAGTCGCCTCTTGCTGGCTAGTAGAAAGAATGCAAGTTTAGACACTTCTGTATTGGCTTCACTTTTCTGACCTGGAGGTTGCCAACTTAGGTAACACGCTTACCTAAGATCGGGAACACGATAAACATTATCTAATAAACATCAGTATATTAGCACACTGCCGTTAGCGCTCAGGCTGTATTTGTTAGAATGCACGTCCATCCTGTTGTTCCTACTATCTGGACTCAGACATCCAAAGAAGAACCTTGGAAGATGGATTTGGTTAATGCTTTCTTTCCCTCTTTATCTTCTTGGCCATGTGCATGTCTGCGTTAAGGCCACAGATGGGACATCTGGAACCCATGACTACAGATTTGGGGACAAGGGTGGAAAACAGAGACATGTAGAAGAGATGGGGGGAGAGAGAGAAGTGAAAAGTGCCAGTTGAGCAAAAAGAGACAAGAAAGATCAGAGTGATGATGGATGGACACAGAGTATGAGTAACAACAGACTTAAAGAAAGCGATGGTCTGGAATGAAGGGTGATCTTTGGAGTTTGGCTGCCGGGCTGTAACAGCTGATTATACTTTCACTCTCCGTCTCAAGCAGGAGGATGTGAGGCTTACGGCTTTATAAAAGGACTTTATTGTCTAGACAGCAGCAGGAGCTCCACTCAGGATTTAAATGAGGGCGACCCAGGAGGAAGGGGAGGAAATTGTCCGAGATTGAGAATCGGTACAAATGACCGTATAAAAACATGTGAAATGTGAAAAAAGCTGTTAAAACAAACATGTAACATGTTGTAATGGTAGTGGTAGTGAGTGGACTGTGAATATTTTTACCTGCCGACTTGTATTGGATGACATAGAGAAGTATTGGGTCTCTAAAGCACCTCCGAGACAGACGACTATTGACTTTACATAAGTGGGTCAAACTTAAAGTGAAACTCAACTTTCCAGCTGGATCTAATTACAAACACCTAGCAGGAATCAAATGGAAACATCTGGAATCCATTTACATAATGACTATAAATGCCACAAACCCAATCAACAAACCTGCCATCTTTAAATAGTGTCTGCTCTAATAAGGAACTCTTGACTAATACTCTCAGAAGAAACAAGTGGTTCCAGCACATGTGGCGCACATCAGCCAGGATTAGTGGTTTTGTTACAGTTAGTGCAGCTTTGCAAGGATGCTGTTGATAATGTGAATATCAAGTAATACACCCAAAGACACTGTCTATGAATCTTTGCTTCTGATTTATGATCCACAGTGTCAGTGCATTCATATATCACAAGGAACACAGGGCTGTAGTGTAGTAGTACTAGTTTCAAGGGTACATACTTTTCTCTGTCATTTCCTGCTGTGATGACGGTTATCTCCCCTTGTCTTTAGGATTCCAAAAAGTGCAAAACTGGTATATTTTGAGACCAGTCTGCTGTGGCTTCCATACTTTATGGACACTGATACTCTGGAACACACGAACTGATAATGAAAAGCAGACTTTTTAAGCTTTGACAGTATCCAGAGTCTTTTTCTGATGATGTAGGCACAATGTGGTCCAGTTTAGAGGACATCATTTATTACCAAATAATACAGCACGACAAGCACAATAGCTGCAGTTAAATCTCTAGGGAAGGGTGCGTTCCAATAACCCCACTAGTCCACATTTGAAAACATTAAAAAATACCAGGATGTCCTACTGCATCCGTTCGCATTTTGCAGTATGCAAGCCAGCATGTCTTTTTAGCTATTCTGACCCACAAGATAAGTCACATACCCATACCAAAATGAAGGTTATTCAAGTGTTCAAGTATACTTCTTTTAAACGTAAAATAAGACAGACTACTTTCAGTTTACTTTTAATGTAGTTGAGATATGAGATATACTTAACAAAAGCATACATAAGTATATTTGATTGAAAAGTATGCAGAAAAGTCTAAGTATACTTAGTTTATCAAGTTGTATGCATACTGCCTGGAACAGTGCACAGAACTTTATGGATTAGTTAAATGCTCAAAAAAAAAAAAGTTATAAATTATAATATTCAAATTATTGATTGTGCAGTAACCTTAGTATTGTCTCTTATTCACATCTGTTAATGTGCTCTTATAAATAAAAAACGACTTGCGCCAAATAAATATTCCAAACACCAACATCAGTTCCACATGAGGATTTATTCAGGCCTCTTACTAGGAAACTGGATAGTAGCCTTTTGAAAGATGGTGCAGAAACTAAAGGAATGTGCTGATTTTAATGTTTTATTTCCCTCTGGCACACCATGAAACACACTTCACAGACTCATCCAATCACAAGACTACAAACACCTCACCCCTACGAAGGGGCCAAAAACCTGAGCAGAATTATTATTCCTCTCCAGTTATTCTGAAGTGACCTGTTGAGATGCAAAACAATGAAGAAAAAATGCTTAGCTATGGTTTTCTTTGCAGGAAAATAGCCCAAAAAACCTCCTTTATTAAACATTCTTAAACATGGAGGGTTCTAGAGAAATGATATCAAAATGATTTATCACCATTGACCACAAGTGACCCAACAAGCCAAATATGCAGACAAAAATATATCTTATTGGAAACCGTATGCTTGGACAGTCCTCTCTTAGGTAAACTTTAACTGTTTGTACTGAAACGCCACGGGGAAGCTTTACTGTACAAAAGAACTTTGAAATCATCATGGGATATTTGTGGCTTCTGTCTGAGGCAGCTGGAAGTGTAGATTTACAAAGAAAATATCTTAAAGCAGCAGTATCCAGCAAAACCCTGCAACCCCTGCATCCCTACAGGACCAGCAGATTTTTTTGTTTCACTCTACAATTACATCGAGACTTACGTTAGAACAAAGATGATAGGTTCGCTATGTAAAGTACTTGAGAAACACAAAGTGAAATTTGGGTAATACAAGATACAGATAAAGACCACAAGGTACGGCTCCTTGAAAACAGTCCGGCTATATGTGTAAACAAGCCTTGGAGAATAAATAAATGCATCTTCCATCCATTTAAAAAACTATTTTTCTCTTCTGTAAAGCACAGGAAACATTGTGACTTCATCCCAAAGATTTAGGCCAGAAAGGAAGATGGTAGCTGCCAAAAACAAGAACACACTCCACAGAGTAAGTAGTATTCTGCGACTAATCATGTCCTGTTGTAATGCTCAAAGATCTACCGCAGACTGGGTCACGACACAGGTGGGTCACAAGATATTTACTAGAATCTTTCCATCATCGTATTTAAGATTTATATCTGTAGAGCACCTTCGAGCCACGTACAGTAAAGGAGCCTGATACTTGTAGCTTATTTGTGACATTGAATGTAATATGTTAGGTTAGCGTACATTCAGGTTGTTTTGCTGATGAGGGGTAAAAACCCAGAGCCTGTTAACTTTAAATCATAGCTTTTGTAAAATATGGACGTGATGTCACCCAGAGGTCTCTGAAGAGTTGCAGTGAACCTCCAAGTGGGTGGCTCCGGCCGTCGCCATCTTGGCAGTGACGACACAGCCGAACTCCCAACTTAACGGCCAAAGAGGTGGATTGTTGGTGGAGCTGAGGTGGGCCCAGGTGGTGCAGTGAAACCCAAACTGTTTTTGTACCTGGTTGAAAGGTTTATTTCTGCAGTAAATTTGGACATTTTATCATGGGGGTCTAATGGGAACTGACTTGCTTTTGGAGCCAGCCTCAAGCCATTTGAAGGACTGCAGTTTTTGGTACTTCTATGTGTTTATGTTTTCAATAATGTGCATAAAACAAATTTGTGATTTATCAAAGGTATATCTCTTCAAAATGGCTGATTTACTTATTCAAGATTCAATTTGGTCACGATGGTTTTTGGAAACACTGATATACTCTGTCATCTCTGTAGAAATGTGTAGATTGTATGTTGTTTGTTTGTTGGCACCGTTTACTTGGGTTCAGGTTGTTCCTGATGCCAAACTACAGGGGTTTCTAATGTAATTTATTCATACTGTCACCTATGTGTTTTGAACCATTATAGAGCAATAAATAAATTGTCAGTGACATCAGTGGAGAGATTTGTAATCATAACCAGAAAATACCCAAATGTGGGTACTTCATACCACATAGGCATACTTTAGAAACACTTTATACTGTGTAACTAATGGTTTTATTATACCATCCAAATTATTTTTTGGCAACCCCCAAGTTGTCTTTATTATGGATTTATACAGAATATAGGATTTGCTAACAATTAATAAACCATTATTTATAAAGCCTTTATGAAGCATGCCTTTAAAAAGTGGTACACAAATTAAATTTTTAGCAAATGTTCTTCAGCATATAGTCAAATTTTAAAAAATAAGTTAATTACACTGATGCTGAATCAAATAAGATGGCTTTATCAGTTTGTTTCCATACATGCTCAAAATTAATTACAGTAGGCTTAAAAAGCGGATAGCATACAAATATGTTGGAAACATAGTTTATTCAACTGCGTTTGGTTTCCTCACAAATCAGTTACCGAGTCAAAGGCCACAAAAGAAGTCATGATAAAATGAAAAAAAAAAATGCTATACAAAAATGTGATATTCTAATAACATAAACTTCAACCAACATGACACTGCTGCCAAGTTGACTTTGCATTGGCAAGCAGCATCTTATCCAACATAGTGAACAACGACGTAACAATGAGAGCACCTTAACTGCAAAAGCTGTAGTTTATTATCAAAGAATGGTACCATTGGTTGCATGCAAGTAATGCAAATGTATACAAATCAGCATGAAAGTGGACAGCTAGGAATTAGGTACAGAAACAATTTGGCTTGTGCTTTCTAGAAAACATCATCCTATCATCTCAAGGTTTAACAGGGAAAGTAGTTTCAAGGGTAGTACCAATGTCTTTTAATCATGTGTCATTAATTTTTAACAAAAAGTACTTCAAAAACAGACAAGTCCTGCTTACATTAAGCTTTAACGTTATTTCCAAGAAAATGGATATTTCTTTCTTTGGTATATATATCTATTTTTTATTTCATCAGTGGGACTTAAACACAGACACAACACAAGTAAATAACACTGGCACTTTCCTTAAAACCACTTTGATTCATTCAAGATGTGAAAAAATGTGACTCCTATATAACTGCTATTTTACATTTGTTCATCAGGCATTATACACTGAAATCTGAGTACACAGTCTTTATTTGCTGGTCCTTTGCACAGCAATGGATTTTATGGATTGTACCCACTTTATAATATACATGCTAAACATTGGGACATACAAGACAGACAACAAAATGATGGCTGATGACTGAATTGAGACATTGGAGCCATTGTTTACTCCATTTTGTCTGTATTCAATATCATCAAATGCAAGTGTGGAATGTTTAAAGTGTGTGTTTTTAATCAAAGCATGTGAATTCATTCACTTTTGGTCATTAACATTTTTTTACATATATTTTTTATGTGTTTTTCCTGTATTTTTTACCTTCATGTTGACAATAAGAAAATTCAGAGCCAAATATTTAAAAGACTTTGATTCTTGATAAATTTAACAATCTGGTTGCATGTTTGGTGAGATATGTTGATAGCTTGTCTTTCCATCTGTTGTATCTCAAATTTGCCCAGCTCTTGATTCATTCAAGATATGTATTCAATTGAGGAAGATGCCATTACAGTATCTCAGATTTTCCCATGTGCAAGGACATGTGAGTACTATGACAGGAGGGATATTATGCCTTTTAAATCCAGAGGGCTCTGGGCTGAGCTGTGTCATGGTCGTGGAGAAGGTGAAAGGTCATGGGTTTGAGGGAGGTCCTTATTCAAACATGATCTCTAAAGCACCGCGCAGGCAGTTGTAGTATTCAGGAGGCATGCTGCTTTGTGTGATGTTGTTTGCATCCAGACGCAGATGCTTCAGGTGGGAAAACTTGGTGGGTGTAACGACCTTGCAGAAACTTGTCAGCTCAAACTCTGCGCAGAATCAAAAAACAGAGAGAACGTTATGGCAGTTAGTAGAAAACTAAATACTCAAAAGTTACTTATATTATAGCCTTCAACCCCCTTATACTGGGGTTCAAAGGTACCCTTTGAAGTTTTTGATCACTAATACAAGTACACATGCAATCCACATCGATTATACACTGTATAAGAAGTGGTCGTAGTCACCATGATGTCAGTCCTTTGTTCTGTGGACTGCTGTTTTGAAGCCTCTAGTTTGGCATTAGGGTTACACGAGACGTCGGGAGCTAAGTACAACCGAATGCTGAATACGACATTTTTAGATGACCAAAATGTTAATATTAACTTTCATGAACTGAAAACACACTGTGAAAGGGTTAAGGTTGTTAAACTCCCAGACCAGACAACGCTGTGGTAGCAACCTGTCAATCACAAGGTAGCCACGCCCTAAAGCATACCCTGCTTTATGGTCTATTTGACTGTAAATGACACCATAATTTACTAAATGAATGAAGACTTCTATACAATCAGACTTCTTTTTGCAACCAGAGGAGTCACCCCCTGGTGGCTGTTAGAAAGAATGCAGGTTTAAGGCACTTCAGCATCGGCTTCACTTTTCAGATCTTGGAGTTGCCCACTAGCGGTTTTTATCTGCTGATCATCAGTCGTTAGTGAAAACACACAAAGGAACATAGCAATGCGCCTGCAAAGATGGTGAAGAAGATTGCAAGCTAGAAAACATGGATGTAAACATTGTGAGATTGAAATTATTCAAAAAAGCAACATGTTTTATGAGTAAAGAATTGCAGTTAGCACTTTTGTCAGACGATGTTTTGATGGGACATACTAAATGTGGACATAACATTAAGAGATCTCCACAAGGCACCTTTAAGATATTAACGCATTTAGAGTTGAACAATGTTTTTAAGAGAGGAAGGATGGCTGGTTGCCACTCACTGTTGATCTCGTTGGCCTGGAGGTAGAGCTGCTCCAGTTGCTCGTTGATCTCTGGGATGGACTTCAGTTTGTTGAAAGACAGGTCTAGCTCCACAAGTGATGAAACGTTGAACACTCCAGCAGGGAGTCCAGAGTCCACCAGCTTGTTGTGGGAGATCCTCAGGTACTGCAGCGAGGGCAGCTTGTTCAGGTATCCTGCTCCAACACCGTCAATGTCATTGTAGTCAGCATAGAGGATTTCCAGCGAACTAGGGACTCCGGCCGGCAGCTTCTTCAGCTTGTTGTGGCTCACATCCAGGGACACCAGCTTCTTCGGCCCTTTGAAGGCCCCCCCGATGGCGTCGGAGCTCAGCTGATTGTGCTGAAGGTTGATGGAGGTCAAGTTCTCCTTGTCAGACAAGAGTCCGGAGGGGAACTTTGATATCTTGTTGTGCATCAGCTTCAGCTCATCAAGTGACTTTGAGGGAGGGACGACGGGCTCCGTCAGGTTGTTGTTGCTGAAGAACAGCTTCTCCAGGGCTGTGAGCTTGTCAATTGTGCCCTTTGCTATCTTAGCATTGGTAATCTGGTTGTGGTCAAGCACTAGCCAGCGAAGTCCATCAGTGACATTATCAAACACTCCTGCCTTGATCTCTTCTATCTGGTTATTCTGCAGGTACAGGTACTTGATCCCTGTTGGGACCATGGGAACAGACTTGAGCTTGCGGCTGTCACAATACATGGCGCTGGGGAAGTTGATGGGGCAGTCGCATTCTTGATCACAGTTGGGCCCTGAGGGTCCTAGCATGGAAGCAGGCTGGTACTCGTAGTCATAATACTGGCACAGGGCCACGCTGACCAATACGGCCAACAGCGGTGCACGTAGGGGGAACATGACTTCTGAGGAGCGAATAGACAGAAGGGAGGGAGAGGCAGGGAATTAAGATAAAAAGGTTAGAGCAACAAAATGTTAACTAATGACACAAATCAGACAATAGGATTTGTTTTGCTGAAGCCATAGTAAGAATTCTGGTGGCAAAATGGGACGAAAGAACTATAAAACATATGATCCGACCATATAATCAAGAGTTCATGTCGACCCATTGGATACCAATGAGTCCTAGGATCAATAATCTGTGTCAAGCCACAAAATTACAGCTGCAGCTTGAACCAAACTCCAGCACCAGTTCATCCGTCATCTTGATGCATTTCTACATGAACTGAGAGAAAATAATGCAACACCGATGTTCCAAGATAAATACTACACCAATCTTCAACATATGTTTCATGTTGAAAACACTAAATAAAGTGATTTTTGTCCTTTCTTTATAAACAGTGAAGCACACACAAAACAATGAACTAAACCAGACATTTAGGATCATGACTCTACAACATCAACCCTGCAGACGATGCAGAACCACAATGATTCATATTCCAGACACAAAAAAGTGCAGATAAAAACTGGATCCAAGTGCAACAGATTGAAGACTAAAATCATCAAAATCTATGAAACAGTCCTAAAAGACACTGCAGATCTCAATATAAACATGTAACATCTATGCTAATACACTGTTTTCCTATAAACAATACGCAAATCATCCACTTATTTTTTTTCTTCCATGCATTGGTATTCTCGCCTTCTGTGCTGCAGCGCTAGCTAGTGTCCAAAAGCCATGCTGTGACATCTGATTAATCCCATCCAGAAAACAAAAATGAGTGATAATCAAAATGGAATCACCCATGCAAACTTACCTGTGGCTCTCTGTCTTCGTGTGCGTGGGGTGGAGGGCCAGTAGGTAAGAACAGTGTGGTGTTCAAAAACTGGAGGTCTCTGGAGAAAAACACAGAGGGAAAGAATGAGAGAGGGGGAGGAGAGAGAGAGAGGGGGGTAGATGGAGAGGCAGAGAGGGAGGGGAGGCTTCAACAAACCCGAGTCAGGTCATCATGTAAATTGAAGGTGACATCAGCATGAATATCGGGGGAGCATCATCCAGACACTGCTGTTTATTAACCAAGAGCAGGTGCAACAAGGAACGGGGATATTACACCTCAAAAAAACAAAACAAAAAAAAATATCGATGATGCTCTTAATATTATTTATTATTAATATAATTTTTCACCTTTACAGAGACTCTTTCTGGTAAAAAGTGTTTGCAAGCAGAAACTCAGGTTGAAAGTGGGGAAGCTGTCAGTGGAAAAATCTAAAAAGTCAGAGACGCCATGTGTGGAAAAATGTGAAAACGATCTCTGGCAGCCATTTAACCCAGACCCTGGTTGTGAAGAGGAATAAATTTAGCCGTACCTCTCGAGCTGTGAATAAGGCTTTGGAAAATCTGACAAAAAAGGTTATGAGACGGCCAGAGAAGACTTACATAACACTTGACGCAAACATTTCTTCTCCTTTGTTTTTGACCAAAGGCATGGCTCTGCAGATGAAAGGTAGCAGATCCAATTCATCCCATATGCCTGCTCTGAATTATTCTACGTCTCATTCTTGCACCCTACATTTATCTTCTCCACAAGCCCTGCAATCACCCTCTGACAAATGACCAAAATGGACAAGGGTGGTGTTCTACTTATCTGATAGGTGTAGCTGAAGAAGGGGATGGGGGAGATGAATGGCCAAATGTTTCTCCCATTTGTTGGTGGACGTCCATCACACCATCACAGCATGCCGGGAATTGACGCCTGGATTTAATTGGTCGCAGTGCGGTCTGTTACTCTACTCACATACCATTCTTAAAGACCATCTTGGACGCGTTTCTCGTGTGTGGAAAATTTTCATACCTCACATTCTAACCCAAGATATCTGATTTCCCAGAATATTTCTCCCATACCAGACAATCAGTTTAGCAGTCATTCGACTGCCTTTTTAGAATTGTTAGGACCTTGCTTGCATCTGCAGGCTTGCTTGACTCACTGAATCAACTTTTTCATTGACTTCTGTATTTCTAAGAGGTAATGTTTTGATAAAATATTACTCACTTGATGTGCTGACATTTCAACAATCGGGTGTGTCTAATTATAAAGCAAGGAATCTGCATGTTTGTGTGTCTTTTGCATATCTTGGGAACTGTTCTTCCGATGTGCTTCACACTTGGCCGGTGTATTGCTGGGGACCCAAGGATGTGCATTGTCAAAGCTGGAGCAATTTCAACACGTGACTTAGAAATGTACTTTGAATAAACAACAGACAGCGCTCCGTGCAGCAGCGAGGGTGGGGTTTGAGGGCTCTGCGGACTGAGTTGAGCTTATCATCCACATCATCATTGACTGCAGCTCATTTTTGCTGTTGGATCTTCTTCACTTTCCTGGCAACACTGTCTCCTACAAAATTATGTTACCACACAACTAAACTGCATTCTCAGTTAAGTTTGAGGGAAACATATTTTCTCCCTGATTATGGTTGCACTTTTAAACCGTTTTAAACACATGGTTAACATTATAAATTGAAACAAAAAACAAAACAAAACAGCAAACTACTTTAAGTTTAGGCAACAAAACTAATAATGAACACATGAAAACATCATGGTTCAATTGGCTTAAATGACTATGACATTGAAAACAACAACAAAAACCACAACAAAACTACTTGGTTAGATTTAGCCAAAAAAAGTTCAGATTATCATTGTAAACAGATTTGTGATACATCAAAAACAAACATAACCTGTGTCAAAATATGTTTCCCTTGAAACTACTAATTCTCAGTGCAGTTTTGTTGTATGGTAATATTAGTTTTTTGGAGAACAGACTGTCCCTGGAGACGGTGATAAACGGTGCTTGACAATGCTGCAAGCAACGCTTCTGGGGTCCAAGCAATCGATTTGCACCGAATGGGCAATCATTCTGAACAACCACACCTTTTGAACAGGCACCGCCCCCGACAAGCAGCAATACAGCACATGCTCCAAATGGATACGCACTAAACTAGTAGTCATTACATTTGCGTAGCCTCCCACACTTTTTTAAAATCTGAATACACAGAGTGAATAAAATGGAAGAATGAGGCATGAAGGGTTTTAGGCTTGTGTTGAATGTCTGAAAGGATGCGTTTGCAGACTCCCTATGCGTCTCCAAAATTCTGTGGCGTAAAATTGGACAAACTGTGTTGAAAAAGACTGGAATGTTGAAGACGTTGGGAAAGTGGATGTATATATTATGAAGACCAAAACAAACAGTTTGTCCTTTAAGTACACAAAGCATCTCAAAACCTCCACAGTCAGAAACCAAGCAATAATTTCCAAGTCAGTCATCTAAGCAAACTTAATGCATCTCAGACTTTTGTTGTGACAAGGTGAAAAATGTTCTACAACTATTTTCTCTTTCTGTAGAAAAGTTTGACCCATTCAGTGAAGCCACATCTTTAATTCTGTCTTTTTCATCCATCTGTGACCTATTTCTCTTTCTCTGACTCATTTCTCTCTTGAGGACTTTGCTTCTGAATAATAGAGGAGAGGTGACTCTTTTTAACCTCTTTTTACTCCCTCATGTGTGTCTCTACTGACATTCAGTGATGGATGCTTTTACAGTCAATGCTCCAAAGGCCATGTGAGCAATTGGTATTGTTGGGTCAGTAGTTAAAGGTTACTTAAAGCTGCAGAGGGTAAAAATGGAGTAAATATGATTTAAAAAAAAAGGTATTTTTATAAAACAGTCACTATACCCTAACTGTAATGAATGAGGCAGGTAAGCTGAAAAAAAATCATGTGTCTGTGTCCTCCTGTGCTCCTAATGGCATCCACAGGATTTCACAGACCAGAGGAAACCTGACAGTCAAACTAGGCAGCGCTGATCAATTATGAATCAATATTAAGTTTCTGTAATGCCTATTTCTTGCCTCAAATGTTTTTTCAGAATCATCTTGTAGTTACTGTCAACTGTAAAATGAGAAAGCTTGTGACCCGGCAGCCATGTTGAGATCAGCTGAGGAAATACTGAGCACCGCCCACCAGCCCGAGCAAAGCCAATAGGAACGATCTATCTCTAAAATTACCTGAAATTGGCCAAAGTCTCCCGTCACAGCCAATTCTCTCTCTGATGCCTTCAAATTAAACTTGTGAACTGTTTACAACCTGAGAAGTTGTGTACACAATGTGCTTAGCATTCAAGTGGTTAAGTCATAAAGAACAGCACTATTAACGTTACTGTCAGTGTACAGAAGCCACAGAGGCTAACAATTCAGCAAGCTAGCAAGTGGGTAATATACTGAAGGAAATACAAAGGTTTAATGAGAGACGAGAAAGATGAGGCCATTAGGAAAGTCTACATTTATCTCAAACAGTACACGACTAAAATTACAATATGTTAACTTATTATGCACCAATAAATGAACTTCCATGGGCTCTGCCATGTCTTCCAACACCAACAAACGCATCACAAGTCGTGAACTCAGAGCTTTCAGACACAAGGTCTACAACATGAGGAGGGCGTATGGACTCCATATGCAGTTGCACTGCAGTCTCATTTCAGCCCTGTCTATACATAAGCAGATTATTTTGTAAAATCTGATATCGTCGTCTACGTTTTGGCCTCTCCTCCCCACGCAAAGAGTCAGAGCTGATCTAGAGTCTACTGTCCAGCTGGCGTCTATGTGAGTCAGCTGTCAGTCACTCGCGAACTCCGATCAAACGGTCAAACTAGGCAGCGCTGATAAAATATGAATAAAAAATATTTGTTTTTGAGACAACGCTTTCTAAAGCGCCGATTTTTAAAAATTCTTGTTATTTTGTATCTGTGTAGATGTGTAAAATGGAGCGTTTGGGAAATGATGACGTCCTCTCCTCATTTCAATCATGCCCGTTGTTGCCTTGTGTAGTGAGCATGTGCCAGAAACAATAAC
The DNA here is from genome assembly GCA_947000775.1 of Pterois miles. Taxonomy (NCBI): domain Eukaryota; kingdom Metazoa; phylum Chordata; class Actinopteri; order Perciformes; family Scorpaenidae; genus Pterois; species Pterois miles. Next base: position 9,566,883 of record CAMQGK010000549.1, read on the forward strand.
AAAGATGGCGGACCCCCAGCTTTGGTGCACTGCTCGGACTAATTATTACTTTACATTTAAAATATGTTAGACACAGGAGGCCAAAGCAGGGAACACATTAGACATGTCGAGGCTGAATGGTGATTAAATGTGTTTTGGGCGATTGAAGGCAAGGTTTGCAGCACCCAGGAGGGTTATGGACATAAATCTGAACCTCCATTTCATTATTTATGCATGTAAAGAGACAGCTGATGACAGCAGAGTGATGACAGTCATGCAGTTCAACCAGGGATTCCAGCCCTGAACCAACAATATTCATTATCAAACTCACTGTAGTGAAGCTGAAGGAAAGGGAGTGAGAAGGGTGGTAATTCTGTGACCCTTAACTTTAACCATAACGGTGTATTTTGTAAAACGAAGAAACACCTTTCACATTTAATTTTTTTTTTTTAAAAATTTGATTAAAACCACTTAAAAAAAAAGAAAAAAAAAATTTATTTACAAAAATGGTAAAAAAAAAACCCTATATTTTTTTTGTTATGGGGGGAAAAGAAACAAACCCCCCATCAATAAAACAGCTTCCCATTCTTCCAGACACAGTTCACATTTGATCCCTTCATCAATAAACTGTTCAAAAATATTTATTTCTTTGAGGTTGGTGTGTTTTTACCTCTGTTACTGGCAGTGTTTTTTTGCATGAACCCAGACTTAAGCTGTTCCAGACTGTTCGTAGAGTGGAGTCATTTTGCTTAGTCACTGAGCTTTTCCTCCTCCTCCCAAAGTGTTGAGGTCTGCCTCATGCTCTCACATCCTTTCCATTGGGCCAGATGGCAGACGTTGGCTCTCAGCACTGTTTTCCTAATACTTTTGTTTGTACTTAACTGTAACTTATTTGATTCCCCTGAAGTAATGCCAAATAATGAATTATATTGGAATATACAACCTCAAAACACAGATACAACTGTTTCCCATGCATTAAGAATATCTGAGGGCCAGACCAGATAGGTTTAGGTTTCTTTTATTTTATTGGCTTTCAAAAGTCAGATAATAAAAGTAATATTCAACAAACTCAGTTTGCAGCCCCTTGTTTGCACTCTTTGATCTCTATGTTAAACAAAACTATGTTAAACATATTTCATATTGAATCAAATTACTTCCTGTAATGAGAAATGGTCAATGCTGCTGAGATTGATAATTAATAGTCTGCAGCTCTGTGCATTTTACACACCGGGGACATCATGAATAAAAGACACAAAAATGCTTACTCGCCTGCAAATATTATATGTCTACTGCTTTTATTGTGAAAGGCTAGACAGAGTATGGTATGCCGTTGTCAAGGTTGAAAGGAGTAAAACAATTTGCCATCTTCAGTTCAGACCACAGAGACTTTGTGTCGTTTCATAAATACAGGCGCAACTCAACCGCTTTGGCGCAATGTGATTGGTTGATGCTTTTATTAGCGGTGCGAAAGCACAAAAACACTGACATTGTTCCAAAAAGTTTGTCGCTTTCTTACTGTGGAAAGGCACAGTCACACGTGCACGAATGCAGGCGACTGGCCATCGCCTGCTGAGGCGATATTCGAAGTGAAAGATGAACTTTGGCATAAAGATGCAAATGTGCTTCTAATCCAGAAGCCCCCTCGCTTGCATTGAGCAGGAGTAAATGGTAAATGGACTTGCATTTATATAGTGCTTTTCTAGTCTTCCAACCACTCAAAGCGAATGGAGGTGAATGTCAATTTTGCACGCCTTAATAGTCACGTTCTGTGTGAAATTATTCATGATAACAACAGCTTGAAAAATTATTGACAAGCATGTCAATTGGATGAATAAAACAGTGTCAGTGTGTAAAGGCCTTTAGTTTTGCTAGTACAAAATAGTTTCTTCTTACTTTTCCAGTTTAAAAAAAATGGGGATGCTAAACCCAAATGTGGCAATTTAACAACAAACAGCAGGAATGCATGAAAGTCAAGGGTGATTTTATTTCACTTTATCTGAGTCATAAAATTTCCTTTAATACAAAAGGTGCTGTTGCATATTTCCCAGTCTGAGTACTGATTTGAATATTTGAAGTGCATTTATCCTAAATTTGGGACAGGCACATAATTTGACTTTTAATTGATATTTTTAAATGAGTACTATGTAAATGGAAGTGGTCCAGAATATGTATTTCTGACTTAAAGGGGGTAAACTACAGACAAAATCCTGATGAGAATGAGAAAAGAGAGAGCTTTCCACATGGTGCACACACATTCCACGTTGCCAAAATGTTTGTTTCTTTGAGGGTTGGTGTTCCTGGCAGTGTTTTGGTGAACCAGAGTGAAGCTGTTGCTTAATCATCCTGCTTCCTCGCCTCAGATGTGCTCTGACTGACTTTTAATCACTGTTTTTCTCGTAATTTATTCATCCTATTACAGTAATTTTAGTTCCTTGTTACATTGCCAAGTGATGGATGACACCGTCGAACAAAAATGTTAGAGGTTTGGTTTTCTGAACACTTGTAAACCTACTCGTGTTTCAAGTCTGAGTATTTCCATCCTTTTTGCACAGATAAAGAAGATTGTTCACTGCAAAGAACTCTAGTTATATGACCCAATACATACTGTATATGATTGCAGACTTCTTTTTATCAGAGTGGCTGACTGGGAAACAGATTCAGCTGTGTTGGCAGGCTGCTAATGAAGGACTGAGAGCAGCTTGGACTCTTAACCAGTCAGGGTGTGACTACACCCTTTTTCCTCCTTTAAAAGAGGTGGGGAACTACACACCTGGGGCTTTCTGTTCCTTCCTTGACTTAATGCACATCTCATTTCAAGAGATATTGCCATAAACTCTGGTCTTTAGGCTCCTTTAAGACTTTTTTTGGGATGAATATTAAAAGAACACCTCTCCTCTAGATTACCTGCATCAAGGCAGATTATAGTGTAATTTGTGCAAGAGTTTGTGCTTCCCTAATGATGATCTAGCGGCAGCAGGCTTCATTTTGGTCATGGTTTATTTTGATTGAAACCCCAATCACAAGGTCAATCACAAGGTAGCCACGCCCTAAAGCATACTCTGCTTTATGGTGTATTTGGTTCTAAATGGGACCATAATTTACTAAATCATGCTATATTGAAGAAGACTTGAAACTAGCGACTGAGACCATAAACTCATGTTTACAATGTTTACTGAGGTAATAAATCAAGTGAGAAGTAGGCTCATTTTCTCATAGACTTCTACACAATCACACTTGTTTTTGCTACCAGAGGACTCGCCCCCTGCTGGCTGTTAGAAAGAATGAGCGTTTAAGACATTTCAGCATTAGCGTCAATTTTCAGACCCATGACTTTACTAACTTGTTAATATCAAAGCATTGTTTCTAGGTTTTAAACTCTGTTTCCATCGCATCGAAAAGCTGCTCAGTCTTGTATCCTGAAGATCCAACATGATATGCACCTTACACTGTGGAATTAAAGCAAATGGGTAAATTGCATTTACAGTAATATCTGTAATGTATATGATGTCAAGAATTGACATTTTCATGATATTTTTATTATTTTATTTGAGCACATGCAGTATTTATGTTAAACAATATCTATTTAGGGCATACAGTAATTTATGGACAATATGTTATGTGATATTCAGTCAGTTGTTAACATGAACATTTATCTTTTCTCCATTAGAGAAACACAATATTACCATTTGATGATTTTTCTCTTGTGAAAATATGTCCTCCTGCAGGGCTAGTACTGAAAAGATAAAAACGGACATGTTAAACTATATCCACTGGATTTTTCTTCTTTGTCAACACCACATGCAGACACATTTACAGATACATAAATACGAGCACATGAGCAAACAATAATTAAAAAAAAACTTTACAAATAAGATACACATGCAAGTGCCCTGACATGAGGCACACAGGATGCATGCAAGCATATTAGCAAACAGGGCTATTCTTGGACGTCTTGGCACAGACACAGAGTGCTCTAATAAAATCTCAGACAGCACCCAGACACCACCTTCTGTTCCTACCATGTGGCCGAGTGGTAAGCACTGCATGTGCTTAAAACCAGAGAGACTCATCCCCAGGCAGGCCAACTGATTCTCTCACCTTGTATCTCATGGGCCCAGCATGTGCTGCAAGAGGCACTAAAATTTGCTTTACACAACAGACCTCTGTGTTTTTTGAATTACCTATCCATATCACCTAAAGCACCCTTATATTCCCTAAATTAAGGGATATAGCCATTGCTTTCATATAAAATCTCATGCACAGTAATAATAGGGTTTAACACTGTTGTGGTATTGACAGGAGGATTTGATTGAGCAATTTAGTGTCCTATTACAGGTACAAATCCAGGTTTTTGAGTGGATTTGCAGATTGAAATCTGCATAAATGTGTGACACGTGCTCTTCGGCAGGATCTCACCAGGCTTTGCTCTTGACATGGTGAAGCAGCTCAGCCTACTTTGGTTACATAAGCTTCACCAGACAGTCGCTTCACCTCCACTCATGTACGTGTGAAAACACTAAGCAATGAGCGTACATGTGCAAATATGCTCTGAATTAAGTCGATGGAAACATATTTGCACACACCTTCTTTTCTCCAGCTTCTTCTCAAACTTTTTTACACATGCAGACATAAAACATGCAGACATCTCAGTCTTTATGTACCAACACACATAGCTACTGGCAACGGGCCTAAAGCAATAAGTCTGGGTGCTTATGGTCTACAGACGATAGACGACCGTTGAGGAGATCAAGTTCCACCGTGCTTTTGCAAGTGTGTGTTTCAAGAGAGACAAAGATTATAAAGTGGTGTACTGATATCCACCACATGGGGGCAACAGATTGAAGTACATTGACTTTGCTGTATTAAACTGAGTCTGAGGTGCTGCTGGGATGAGAGCCAGCGCTCAAACACTGATGCTTTTCAGTCTGTATGAAAAAATAAAAAGTCATATCAGGGGGAGGATTTTGAGCCAATCATAACTCTTAAATGTTCTTTTTTCATAGCTTCTTTTCTGGGGCAGGCAGTTTGCATTATTTGTAATTTAATGCCACACAAGTTAGTATTTAAAGTCAGGGAACCAGTTTGTACGGTATGGAGGCCCCAAAGTGATAACTTTAACTGTTTGTTTTATCAGTTAAGGTGATGAAATATATGAATTTTTTATGTCCTAAAACATATTTAATTATTTATCTTCCTCTACCCACACTGCAATTTAATATAAATTATATGTCCAATTTATCTCAAACTTTCAATTTTTGTTGTTGCTTATATGATAATTGTGTGATTGATGTGTAACATTGTGGCAAAAAAAAAAAAAAAAGACAAACAGAAAGGAGTTTGTTGAAAATAAACAGTTTGTGGCCGTAATGCAACTCTTATGTATTTAGGGCTGTCAAAGTTAATGTGATAATAATGTTAACGCAAATTTGTTTAAACACCACTAATTTCTTTAACATATTAATATAATCAGGCTGTCTGAGGTTGTAGTGTGCACAGTTTTAAAGTTGATGAATAAATGATACTGGTATGTGAAACTAGGAACTAGGAATCCATTGGTACCAACCATACTAGCTTGACATAAAAGGGTCCCTTGACCTCTGACCTCCAGGTATGTAAATGAAAATGGGTCCTGTGGGTACCCACGAGTCTCCCCTTTACCAGACATGCCCACTTTATGATAATGACATGCAGTTTGGGGCAAGTCATAGTCAAGTCAGGACACTGACACACTGACAGCTGTTGTTGCCTGTTGGGCTGCAGTTTGCCATGTTATGATTTGAGCATATATTTTATGCTAAATGCAGCACCTGTGAGGGTTTCTGGACAATATTTCTCATTGTTTTGTGCTGTTAATTGATTTCCAATAATAAATATATACATGTGGATAAAGCAACATATTTGTCCACTCCCATGTTGACGAGAGTATTAAATACTTAATAAATCTCCATTAAAGGTTCATTTTGAACAGATTAAAAAAATGTGTGATTACTTTGTGATTTATTGTGATTAAATATTTGAATCAATTGACAGCCCTGATTTACGTATTTTGATTCATCAGATGGCATGCTATTGATAAATGTCACTTCTGAGAGTCCACACAATACAATACAGTGGAAAACCAGTTGGCAAATACACAACACGAGGGACTCTGTTATATATGAGGAATGATAATTAAACACAACATGTCCAACCTTCTTCCAGAGGCAAAAATCTCAACCACTTCATGTCTCCAAGTATTACCATTTCTCTATTTTTCTTTAACCTAAATATTCCCATTACAGTCTCTTAAATGACTGAAGGATTATGAATCACTGGTGGCGCAGAGGCCAGAAATGGTCCTTGTGTAAATATTTTTTTTTAACCTCAGACCACAAAACCATCAATATGAGTTGAAGACTGCAGAAGAGCAAATTCATTGACCATAAATTAGATTTTTAAACTTTTTTTTAAACCCTCCAGTCCAGCTGTTTTCACTCCTCACGGGACCTGGCTGTATTGATGGTTCAGCGATTCACATTGTCTGAGGAAGTCTTATCATCGAACCTGCTGGCCTCTGTGGAGGTTGCATATTCTCCCTGTGTCAGCTTGATTTCCTCAGGGAGCTATGGTACGGTTTCCTCCCACAAACCAGAGACGCACTTTACTGGAGACTCTAAATTGAATCCGTTCCCTGTCTATCTGTGTATATATAGATGCATATATGTCCCGTAAATGTATACAGTACATCCTGTGATGTACCCCGACTCTTGGCCAATGCATGCTGGGAATGGCTCCACCCCTCTGGGCCCCACTGGAATTATAGAAAATGGATGGGAGGCTGCACTTGGAACTGTATGTTGTCACCCACTAATAATATAATTTAATCATTTATGAATAATGGTTCTCAAAGGCTCAATGGGGTTAAATGACTTGTTAAAACATTTTTTTCAGCGTAGTTTGCAAAAGTTGTGTCCATAACAGGAGACTGCTGTTGCTTGAGCGTACAATGCTCTTTTAATTAAAGCCGCAAAAGACATCTATTCTCTGTGAAATTCATATCCTGAGTGAATGAACTTGATGAATGGCCTTCATGTCACATACATACATAGAACGTAGAGGAAGAACCCAACGCATATTTACTCTTTGACAGGCCAGTCTTGATAGTGTTGTATATGAAGAGATATAGATGCTATCGCCCTGGTTCCCTCAACAAACAGCAAATGGGATTTTTCCATCGGATTTTGGATTATTGCAGAAAATAAGATCTGTGAAAAAATAGTTTATGATACTTACAGGTTTTTTTCAGTAAGATGATCTTCACATATAAACACCACTTTTATGATTTTTGAAGTGTGTATGAAATCGCCAGAATTAAAAAGCTAATGTTAGGTTATAGGGCTGCACGGTGGTGTAGTGGTTAGCGCAGTCGCCTGGGTCACAGGTTCGAATCCGGGCTTGGGACTCTTCTGTGTGGAGTTTGCATGTTCTCCCCGTGTAAGCGTGGGTTTTCTCCGGGTACTCAGGCTTCCTCCCACCGTCCAAAGACATGCTGTTTAGGTGAATTGATTACTCTAAATTGCCCGTAGGTGTGAATGTGAGCGTGAATGGTTGTCTGTCTATATGTTGTCTGTCTCTATGGACTGGCGACCTGTCCAGGGTGTACCCCGCCTTCGCCCAATGCCAGCTGGGATCGGCTCCAGCCCCCCCACGACCCCTAACAGGATAAGCGGTTGACAATGGATAGATGGATGTTAGGTTATAAACAAACTACATCAGGGTTGCATGAGCGCAAGTATATATACCAAAGCTGTGAAGGTGGACGAGTCGGCATGATGATGTTTCATAGTCTCATTTAGCCACTTGTTAGCAACCGTCTTATAACCTTATTTCAGGCATCTAATTAAAAACCCATTTAAAAAAACATTAACTTAAACTCATTTCTGGGTTTCAGGACTCATTCCTGCAGCACTGTATTATTATCAGATGACATGAAACTAGCGCTTTGTGAAAAGAAACCGACTACAGTGGCTAATAAAAGTGAAAATGACAACTTTTGAAGTGCCTATGAGGCCAAAACATGTTTAATGTGTATTTTCATTTCAAAAAGCTGTCTTCAGCTGGGCAGACACCTTATGAATTATCTGTTGAAATGTGGAAAAAATCTACTGTGTGGCTGTTTGGGCGCATTTTTTTTCCCCCTTGAGAGGTCTATTATCGCAACAAAAACATTATAAATATCTCCTAAAATAACTAATTTTCCAAACAATTGAACGTCTTTGAGTCAATTGTGGCGGCTTCTCTGGACATTTCAAGTCCAAGGCTCACCTGTTTCTCAGTACCTGTGCCTCCTCTTGACCTTGTTCGCCAGGAAGCTGCTGCCATCTTTGTATTTGTGCTGTAGCTATTGCAGCGCCATCCAGTGACCGGCAGCACGAATCTCCATTCACATCATTTGATATTTAATGGAAGTTGTGGTCATTACATCCATCAGAAAACTTTTTCCATTAGTATTTTTATTTCATTCAGGACACCTTAGCTGGAGCCCCTGCTCCGGGAAGAAAAAAAAAAAGAGGAACACCTTTTTGTTGCTGATATATTAAGTCTGAGCTATGGTAAGTGCTTGTGCCTTTAAGCAAGAGAGGTTTTTATACAGCATTTATATACAGCGTCTATACATACAACATTCACACCAATATGGTTGCAGTGGGCATGCGAGTCCACATACACCATCTGATTTAAAAAAAGAAAAAAAAAAGAAATAAGGGGCAGAGAAATACATACACGCATTAATAACAAGAGATTCCAGAAAGCACCAGGTTCAAGTTGAAAGAAAACAAAAAAATAAGAGCATGCATATAAATCTTTGGGAATGGCTTCTGTTTAAAACATATATGGTTTATTCTACATTTTTTATAAGCTATTTTCACCTTTTTTTTTTAATGGAACAACATACACTAGGAAAGGAAATGTGATGAAGAAAAACACCCAGAACTAAAATCAACACTGAAGTAAGCACAAGAAATCACAATGTGATAGAAGTCACGGTTGCTTTTTATCTCTACTTGAATTGAATACAACACAAATAGAAACTCTGAGTTGTTTCAAGGAGTGCAGCGTGGTAATGCTGCACCCTGAATGCTATTCCTAGTACACAGGTAATATCTAGTACATTCTAGTATACCAGTTGTTAAAGGTATTGTAAAACACAAGTTAACCCCTTGCTGCCTGCTCTACAGGTCAGCTTTCTTATAATTCATACATTGGAGAAAGTGGGATTTTTCTTTTTTTTTTCCACCGAGAGAGCTTTCAAATCTTTTTGGTTAGGGATAACCTCTGAATTTTTCCACTGAGTAAAAATGTTACAGCATGGACGTGAGAACATATTTCTAATGCTAATGCTTGCGTAACTGCTTCTATGAATGATGTGCCGTGTGAGAGCATCACCGTAGTATGCTGGTGTTTGCTGTAAGCCGTGTGTGTACTACTGTAACCTTGAAGCTAAATAATGAAAATGATATGTCGAGGTCCATGTCCACTAACGTTTTGAAATGTGGATTATTTGTGGGGAGGCAGTGTTGGTGGTCGGCGGGGGTCAGTGTTGTGGGGCTGCGGTCAATCACACACACTTAGAAAACTTTCACACACTCATTTACAAACACACACTTCCTTGCAGAGGCGCGCAGGGAGGGGGGACCGTTCTACTTCTTCCTGTAGTTGCCGAGCTGGATGGCGGAGCGGTCGAAGACACAGCGGAAGGTGATGGGCTGGACTTCCCAGTAAGGCACGGGGTTGCTGAACAGGCTGATGCCAGAGTACATGGCCTTCTTGTGGTTCAGACCAGGAGGACAGAAGTCTTCTGTTCCCACAGCGGCAATCTTGTTGGCGTGGAGGTAGACCACCTAGAGGAGGGATTTAAATAATGACAACCTTTGGTCACTCAGGCAATAATTTAGTTTTTCCAAAATAAAGCAGATAAAGAAGATAATTATGAGTCACCAAATAATAATAGCTCAAGGAAGCAAAATTGCTTTTCTCTCTTCAGGATATTGGGACTTCCTACAAGATTGTGTAAAATAAATGAGAGTTGAAGCGGCTTGACACTTGAGAACAAACACGACTTTAGTAGATGCATATAAGAAAGGGAAGCACATAAAAAGCATATATGAACATAAGAGTGGCTAAAACAAGCAGCTGAGCACTCTGTTTTGGACATGCAGCATTGAGAATGATCCTAGAAATAAGAAGTAAAAGAGGAAAGTGCCACAAACTCAGACAATATAATGCTAATTACAGATTGCAAAGTTGCTAGATCCCAAAATAAATAAAAATAAAAATAAAAAAATATACATGGAGAAAAGTTATAGCGTAAGTACAAATGCCATCTTATACAACAGAGCATGCATATAGGACAGATGCTAAAAATGTCACAATGTGAAAAGCTAAGTACCTCCTTAAGTCCCCGTAAGTCTCTCAGTAAAACCTGACTGAGCATGTTGTAGTCTCTTAGAGGAAGTTTGAACTTCTACTATTATGAATGTGATTTTATAGTTAATTCTTTAAAGTTCACAATACATTTTTTCTTTTAATTTCATGTAAAACATTTGAAAATATTGGTTGTTATATTCAAATTCTCCCAGTTTCCTATTTAAACCATTGGCTGTATAGAGTTTGGCATTTTGGCTGTCGCCATCTTGGTTTTTTGCAACCAGAAGTGACACAAGATGGTGGAGCAAAGTATAACTGAACAGTGAAAAAGACATTTAGGTGACTGAAATATTACAATTAAGTTCGAATCAAGTTTAAGGGATTGGCTTCACATTTCAGACCTGGGCGTTTTCATCTGATTTAATCCTTGTGTCTTTTGGTATATCCCGTTACCACATATACTGTATCATCCCAAACTGTGCACATCAGCTTGTTGGGAGTCATTTCTCTCACTCTTTCCTTCCCATAATTTGGTTTGTTATGGCTGCTGAGAGCAATGCTATTAAAACATGGGTGTTGACAAAATAACAGCAAAAATATGGTTAACAGGTGTACAGTGCTGCGGTTCATCAGGAGTGAATATATATATATATATATATATATATATATATATATATATATATAATCTCAACCAACTGCAAGGAATTACCCCAAAGAAGGTTTTATGGGGATGGGATACACACAGCAGTCATTTCGCTTTAAGAAGCCCAATGAAACAATGAAATAAACTGAGGCCAAAGTGCAGTTAAAGGGCCTTCAATCAGGTCTGTTTACACTCCCCCCTGCTGCTAAAAGCTGTAACATTATAGCATGACTAGCTACCAGCACTCTACTCCATAAACAAGCTAAATGAATCCATGTGACTTTTGTTATGGAAGCCTTGGTTGACTTGTAATCGGGCAGTGCGAATGTAAGCAAACCAAATGCAAAAATGCAACAAAGTCAACTTTTCCAGTATAGTTTGGATCAGAGAAAACGAGCCATGTGTGATCACACCATAAGAAAATGAGAAACATAACTATAACGCTCAAGCAGAGTTAATTTGCTGGAACTAACTGGTTGCAATAACAATTCCCCCAGTTCCTGTGATCACATTGGGGATTCAAACCTGTATTAATAACACAAATGTTAATCAAAGCAGTACGTACCTGGATGTACTTGTGCTCGGACAGGCCAGCAGGAACACTGGTCAGAGCGTTGTTGTCGAGGTGCAGCTCTCGCAGGTGGGGGACGTTACCCAGAGTGCCATTTTCCACAGAGCTGATCTCATTATAACTCAGACCGAGCCTGCGCGGGGAAAAAAAAAAATCAGCAAGTAGATGAGACATGGAAATGTGCAAAACGTGTAGCAGAACAAAGAGCACAAATTGCATGAATGATGAAAGAGATATGTCAATGTTTGTCTATGTTAGCTAATGTACAAAAAAAAAAAATAAGCTGAGGAAATGAGGATATGGAAAAGAATCTACAGTCAGAGGCCATTACTTTCCCAGTCTATTTCTTAATTATGAGTAAAAGGAAAATAAAAAACACCAATTTCCTCTCCAACATACCCTGCGCTTGATGTATCTTACCGTCTTTGTTCTAGTTTGGTGTGCCATCTTTGGCACAATCTGGGCTGTAATCTTATAAACACAGTTTATCCACATTTTATGAGCAAACCAGTTATTTTGATTATCTAAAAACTACTGTTTAGGTCTCGATTTTTGTTCTACACTAAATCCTTTAAATAGTGATACCAGAGTAAAGCTAATACATGTCACACAAGCGAGTGAAAGCATGAGACGGCATGAAAAACTTAACAGATTAAGAAGTACTATTTCACTTTTCCAAAGGGGAGAAACTTTTGAAGGAATCTTCCGCTTACAAGCGAAGAACTGAGTTCATTCGAATGTTGGATCATTACTCATTTTCAGTCCCAACTCGTCAAATACGGTCACTTGGTCAGTACCGATGCACCAAGGCATCCTTTAGCAGCTGTATGGGATTCACCCATCTGCCTCATCAGTAGACGATCAGAGAAACGGATGTGGTTTAAAGAGCAAGAAAGGCTGAACAGGGCGCAAGACTTTCACCCAGGAGGCTGCTTTATATCCTGTGTGAAACCAAGTCAATGTTGACTTATTTTACCTTAGTTTTGTTAAGCAGCCATTCTTTGCTAATTCCATTTATGTAACAAACACAATAATTTTATGGAACAAACATACTTACACTAATCCAAATCAGTCTTTTCCTGGGTCTAAACAAGTACTTAAGTACATAAGTAAACCTAAACCGGATTGGCTCAAAGTTGAGATTTTTCAATTTTATGCAAATACACACTGGCTACAACCCTCCCACCACGCAGTGCGCAAATGCGTCTCCTACTCTCCGTATGAAATTAATACAAAAAGATTGAGATGCCTCCATCTCCAGATTTGGTTGCAATGGGCTGTGACACATCCAAAACTAAGGCTAAGGGGGGTACCTAGAGCATCAAAGTTTGAAGCATAGAGGCACTGACCAAGCGGCGGTTGGGCGAGCTGGGAGTGAAAATGTGTTACATCATAAAAAGCCTAATAAATTGCACCTTGCTGAATTCAATACACAAACTTCTGTGACTGACATATTGAAGTTGGAATAACACCATCATTTAAACACTTAAATGGTTACATAACAAGTAAAACAAGAAACTAGCACAGTGTTCATCACCAGGAGACATGAATATTGGGAAATTAAAGGAAGCTGTACAATGGCTATGTAATTTCCATTTGTGGTCATAGTGGCTGATGTTTAGCAATAATTACATAGTCTTGATTTAAACCTATGTGAAAAAGAAGTTGCCCATGTGAATGCTGTGTGAAATGGAGGAGCCCATGGAAGTTCATTTTTCAGCGTATAATAAGTTAATATATTGTAGTTTTAGTTTTATATTGTTTTTCTTGGTAATTTTGGTAATAAGACATGCTGTTTAGGTTAATTGATGACTCTAAATTGCCCGTAGGTGTGGATGTGAGCGTGAATGGTCGTCTGTCTATATGTTGTCTGTCTCTATATGCCCTGTGATGGACTGGCAACCTGTCCAGGGTGAACCCCGCCTTCGCCCAATGCCAGCTGGGATCGGCTCCAGCCCCCCCGCGACCCCTAACGGGATAAGCGGTTGACGATGGATGGATGGATGGTAATTTTATATTATGTCTGAGGAAAATGTTGATATTCACAACATCCTTTCTTTCTGTCATTATGCCTTTGCATTTACTACATTGTTACTCACTTGCTAGCTTGCTAATTTTTTGCCTTCTAGACTCAGACAGTAACGTTCATATTGCCGTTGCTAACCATTTGAATGCCAAGCATATCGTCTACAGAAATTCCCATCTCGTAAACATGGTAAACAGGACTCCATTTGAAGGCACCATAATAGTGGTTACTGTAAAGAGAGAGATAATTACTTTGCCAAGTTCTTCAGGCCCTTGAGGCTGCCAGCTGTAACCTTGGAGATCTTGTTTCCGTCGAGGTGGAGCTCAGAGAGGGAGCTGGGCAGACCTGGCAACCCACAAGACAAGGTTACCACATGATAACTTTAAGAAACATCTATCTTTAGTAACACTGGAAGACACTTTTATGCAGAAACAGATCATTTGTAACATTAAATATCTCAAAAAGTACAGATCAATATCAAGGGGTGGCTGTTTTCCAGTCTAAGTCTATGTGTCATTTTACTAAACACACCAGATATGTTCCCGCCCTTTTAGTGCAATCCAGTTTTTGCATTTTTCACATTGAACCCATTGTTTTGCAGGACACTTAAATCCAAGCATGCATTCTTTTGATAGAGGATAGCTGTTTCTGGCTGACCCTGACTGGATAAAAGATTAAACCAAATTATTTGTGGAAATAAGATATCAGAGCTTCACCTTTGGGGATCTCTGTGATGTTCGTGTCTGCAATACGAATGTAAGAGACGCGTTTCAGATCGGCAAAAGCACTGGCCTCGATTCCTGCGCTCTTCAGAGGGTTGGACCCGAGCTCTGAAAATAAATGAATAAAAAAAAATTGTTAGCACAGATAGAAAGAGGGGGAGATCAGCAGTAATGGATCATGTCTATGAAGTTAATTTCTATCCTGGTTTGTTACGGGAACATAGAGCTGAGTCATGAGTAAACAAAGTCTTGGGTAAGAGGATAGATTGTATTTACAAAGCAGCGTTTCTCCACGCCAGTTTCAGTGATTTGTGTGATTTGTCATGGACTATAATTCTCTTATCATTGCATTTTAAGTGATTGAATCCGTGCAATTGAGTTTTAGTTGAGCAATGTCAGAACGACACAGGAAGTTAGAGATGAGCTCTGGAGGAGGAGGGGCAGAAGGAGGATAAAGGACAAAAATCTTACACAACAAACCATGCTGCATGATCATGCATTAACAGGCTACAGTCTGTAGCAGCCTCAGCACTTCCTGACTGACGTGTAAATCTTGTCTCAACAGTGAAATGCCATGAAGAAAACTTCCCTTCAGGTCTCTTTCTTCCCAAAACAAAATCAATCAACTGTACCATTCCCACGCATGTACCCACTTGAACAATAAATAAAAGAACTGGGTAAAATGACTGTTTTCATCCTGCGCAGCTGTTGAAGAGTACAAGAGTGACCTGAGGCAGGTTGTGTTTGCAAAACACTCATTTTCACAATTTGAGTGGGTCCACATTTGCATAATACCTGCCTAGCAGCTAGTTTGGTACGCCCTCGAACAAAGCTATTTAACGGGGAGCCCAAAGAGTTAGGTGTAGTTGACCAGTCACAATAGAGTGAGCCAGCTGACCAATCAGAGCAGACTGGGCTTTTCGGGAGGGCAGAGCAGGAGCTCAAACAGAGCGCTCCCAACCAGTTTGACCATTATCAGTCCATTAAATATAATCAGTCGCTATAAGCACCATAGACAGGGTTCAATTAGGGGACTACTACACCTACACATTGTTAAACTTTCACTCAGGGTAAATATTTTTCGTAATTCTGCTGAGCTGTAGCCATCTGCAAAATCACGGACATACAGTTCTTCTGGTGATGTGACCTACTGCTGAAAAATATACCTCACACCTATTCAAACGGTCGTCAATTGGAAAGCGATTTTATTTCCATACCCATGACTATGACGTGGGACATGCCCTGGAAGGAAGCCTTCTTGATCTTGGTGATCTCGTTCTCGTGGATGCGCAGCTCCTGCAGGCTCTTGGGCATGTTGGCGGGCATGTCCTTCAGCATGTTCTTAGACAGGTAGAGACGCTGCAGCTTGGTCAGAGGGCTCAGGGCCTTGGCGTGGATGATGGTGATTTTGTTGTTCACCAAGATCAGAGCCTATGAGGAAGTACATCAGGAAGATGAGATACTTATTCTTAATATTACTGATGTAGTAGGGCTTTTACCGTTATCTCCAAAACACTTTGGGGAAGTGGAAACAAATTCAGTCTGGTACCTTTTAATGCTGTTTTTTCAAGTTTGCTATGAGTATACCTATTTTAAACTTAAAATAAGAGAGTATACTTTTAGTTTACTTTTATGTACTTATTAGAGATATACTCAAAAAAAGTATACAGAAAAGTCTAAGCATACTTGGCTCTTACGGACAAGTACACAGAAAAGTCTAAGTACACTTGCTGAACAGTATACGGTGCTTACTTTTTGATAGAGCTGCTTATTAAAAGTGTGTGATTCTATTATGGAATTTGAACTTTATTCAAAACTTTACACCCAAGTGGCTTTCACTGTATTTTTTTTTTCCACTCAGGAACATTTCCTGCTATAAATGCACCGTGGGACCATTAAACATCTGTACTTTCCAGATGAGATTCGACATAAACAGGACATTTGAGCTCAGCAGCTGTTCCAACCAGGTGCCTGTGAGGGCCAAGTTCAAGTCCACTCTGGAGTTATCACTAGCACATTTTCAGAGGAACTCAAAGCAGACACGAGACAATGTGAGGTATGTGGTCCACTCCCTTGGGAGGCTAGTTGTCTTAACGCTGGCCATCAGATGGAGGTATTTATTACAAGCAAAAAAGCTCCAGGAGTTCGAAGGCTTGAGGGTGTAAGGCCTACGGGTGAATAGTTTCCATGCACCTGGTGACTGGGGGAGTGGACGATATATGGAGGAGGATGAGAGTTTAGGGATGGAGGGTGAAGTTGGGTCAATGTTTTTAGAATGAGCAATTGCTCATTTTACAATACGGTAAAAAGCTATGATTAGTTGCTAAGAAACAAGAGGGGAACGAACCATGAACCTAATAATTAATGAATCATTTTAAAAACAAGATGTTTCCCATGTGGATCACCAAGGTTCATATTCAAGAATGGTTACAGTTACATAACACATTACATAATAGGAATATAATACATGAAGCTCTGCAAAGAGAAACACATGTCGTACATGCAGTCCCTTGAGGTTCTTGAAGTCGTTCTCCTTGATCTCAGTGATCTTGTTGTTCTGCAGGTCCAGCAGAGTGGTGTCATCTGGGATGTCCCCAGGAACCGTCTTCAGACCTGGTGAGGAATTTTTATGAGACACTGTTAAATCAGATGTAGGGTTACAGTAGGAGGATTAGAAGCATGCAGCTGCAATAAATCCATCAGAATGATGGATAATGGGAAACTGTTTGAGGTGAGGGCGGTGACAGCCCTGGTTCTGTTGACGACAGGTTAACCACACTCTGACCTCAACAGGAAATGGATACAAAATGGTTACCGACTCGTCTCCATGAGCATGGTTAGAGTTTTTTGATGGTCTGTTTCCATCAGTTATAGCATTTAATACATACTGTACATCAGGTCTTTGTTATGTTGAATGCCCTGAAAATATAGTTTCTTTTTAAGTTGATTTTGCTTGAGAGGTTTGTGTTTTTGTCCTTGTTTTGTCATTACTTTGAAGAGGGCAGTTCAAAATACATATAGTATATTCACTGAGTTAAGGAACATTTAAGTCAAAATCTGCTGACAGCTGTTTGTTTATGCTGCTGGCACTGTTCGTCAATTATGAACATTTAATGCTGTGGAAAAGTACTTTAGATTCAAAACCAATTTTTCAGGGGCTGTTATGACAGAGAATCAAACCTAGATGAGCAGGAAAGAGTAACAGAGTTTACAGTAGCGACACTGAAATAACAACGTCTGCTGTGTCAACGTAGCATGCTCCATAAAGCTTCAATGAGAGGGACGTAGAGCAGAATGGGTTTATAGTGACATTCCAAAGGGACCAAACAAGAGTTTGATGTGCTCCGAGGCACACATGGTGGAAATGGACCATAAAACAAATTTCCTTTGGGGTAAGTAAGCGACTGCATACCTGGACACTGAGCACACGCTGAATGGTTTAGCTTGGACTTTATCGTGGCACGTCATGGCTAATGTGACACAGAAAATGGTGTCTGTTGTTTAAAGACTGTTTTGGTGGAGTGGACTGAGAGAAGACAGCTGGGAGTCATGGTGTATGCTCTCCTGCATCCGTGGTAACCCAAAAAATACACCGAGATTCATAATGGGCAGTTTACATTTCAGAGGAAGAGGCGTAGAATAAACTGTTTAACAGAGAAGCTTACATTGTGCATCTCCAGTCCACATACGTATGTCTGCACACATTTTGTCCTAAAAGCTTGTAAGGACTTCTGTTCGGCTCACACAAACATTACTTCCAGCTAGGTTTGCTTTTTTTTTTCTCAGCTTTTTCCAGCTCGGCAGTAGATGACCCACAAACCATCACAGCTGTTTGTGGTCACCACCATCATTGCAGCACCATGCTGTATGTATACCTCACATTACATTCTTTTTTTATTGTTTTTCTCCAAAAGTCAGAGTCTCAGCCTTTGCTGCTTCAGTGTTTAATACTCTTTTTTCCCACCCCAACTTTAAAACTACCTTAAAATCATTTGATGTGCATTTGTTGCATTTCTTGCTGCAAGAACACTCTTCACAACAACTTAAATTAAACTAAATGATCTTGTGACAACACAATATATAGTATATGAGCTGTTATTTATTGGCTACGCCAGCGTATCTCAACAAAAGTGGAAAAAATAAATCCTTTCAAATTCATTTTAAAAGTTTCTAAATTCAAAGTTCAGATCTGTTGCCTCCACACAGGTCTCAACATGGCAACATCTGAGCAGGCAGCTAGCGGTGCTAACGGTGCTGACAGACACACCGGGTCTGACTGTTATTAGGCCATTAAATAGGCATTATAGGTCGTTATAAGCAGTGTCAATGTGGGTCATTAGGGACTTACTACTGTGTGAAAGAGCAACTTTGAAACTACGTCCTTACATGTTGTAAAACTACATGAAACATTACGTTTTGAACGCAAACAAAACGCTTGTTGATGGAAAACATCATGTTTTGGCTTAAAATACTAAAATAAACTGTCCCATCCATCGCCCCTGACCTTGACCCCATTTGGAGCTTCAGACTGTCTATATTACAGCTCCTGACTTTTACTATGGTCACTAGAGATCACTGTCATGTTGTTTTATACTCTCTTTCGGTGATCTACCATATGAATAGGTGATAAAACACACTAGTGGGTGTAGTAGGCCCCTATTTACCCACATCTATGGTGCTTATAATGACTGTTAATGGAGAATAAATCTTATACAAAGAGTTATCGTTTGGTGGTCATATGAACCAAAATGATGAGCGCTGTAATCAAAATCAGTGTGAGAATCACAATAACATGAACTGACTCATGCAAATAAACAATCTGAATGTCATGTTTCGGTCGGCATCTTACTTTTCAGCTGATGCTGAGGAAATGAACAAGAAAAATGGGAATTTATGTCTTGCCTCTACTATTATAGTCACTATTAATCACTCCATTTTAAAGCAAAGTGATTGGAATATCAAACGTATGATTGCTTTGGACTGCGCTGGACATTTTGAACATTTCCAAGCATTAATGACAATGTTTATGTAACGTCCCCTCCTCACCTGGCAAGATGAGTTGAATCATGCATCATGAAAGGCCAGATTGCCTCGTGGGAGTTTGGATTTATTACTACACACATTACACAATCACTGTTTATAGAAGATACATGTTTAATCAGAGAAGTTGCTGATTGTGCCCTTAGGTGAATCTTAATACTTGTTACCGAGAACAATATGAAGTTGTGCCAGTCAAGGGATAAGCAAAACCTCTTTCTAACAGAGTTGGCAAACTCATTTGAACCCCAGGCTAAATTTTCTCTCCTGAATGTTTTAGCTGTCACCCTGCCAGCTGCAGAAAAATGCACATCTATAAAAAAGAAAGCGTTGGGATGGTGAGCAGACTCTTCTGTCTTGCCCGAACCTATGTGTATCCAACTACATACATATAAATTTTAATCCTATGCGTGTATCTAAACGTGTGTGTGTGTGTGTGTGTGTGTGTGTGTGTGTGTGTGTGTGTGTGTGTGTTTGTTTGCGTGCAGGCCAGCAGGTCTGGGGAACAGATGGTGGTGTAAGGCCAACAGTGAGGATCCAGCCACGGAGCTGCGTCTCTAGGGGAAGTGCTGCTGCTGACTGGGGCCCCGGTTGGAGGACTGATGTAATGGAACCTGAACATCACCGTCTCCAACTGTCTGTCACTCCCATTGTTGAGCCACCTGCCTGTCTGCATGCTCTGCTCATACTTATACTATATTCTGAATCTGTAAACGCTATTTCATTTCACCGTCTCAACCAGCATATGCTCACTCCCAACTCCTCAAATACCGGCGCCTGGCGTCGGAGACTGATGCACGGGGTAACCCGTGGACGGACCAGGGATGGTGCGTCAGTATACGCTTGTTACATGCATAGTGTCCTTTCAAAATAAACTTCTGTTTTCCCAGGAATTTAGGTTTAGGCAACACAACCAGTTAGTTATGGTTAGGAAACGGTCCTGGTTGACATTAACTTCACTGACTACCAACTCACATGACTGATGATATCGACAAGTCACATGACTAATGACCGATGTGACAAAATATCCTAACAATAAAGTAGTACACTTCAAGTTTATTTTACAAGGTAAACGTAACTATAGTTCAAGTATATTCCCAATGTAATAAGTATTCTAATATCAGTTTACTTGTACATGTATACTACTTCAATACTTGGGACTAAATTGGTCCACTTTTTAACTTATAAAGAATACTCTAAATATATATATATATATATATATATATATATATATATATATATATATATATATATATATATTTACTAATAATGTAAGAGTAGTAAATGTTGTGTACATAACTAGTTTACATCCAAGTTGTATTTTGCACTGCAACTATAATATGAACTATACCACAAGTGAACTTATATGTATATTGTTTATTCGTTACTTGCAGCCTACTAGCCTATAGTTTATGAAAGTACGCTTTAAAGTACACTCTGAGTAAACTACTAGTTTAGTAGTTTTTACTGCAAGTATACATGTATGTTTTCTTTAAATGAACTTATAATATGTAGCCAAATGTACTTAAGCTTATCTGTATAACTGACGATATAAGCTAAGGACACTTTTTGTTAAGTTCATATATCTCTGATAAGCAGAGAAAGAGTAAACTGAAAGCATACATCTTATTTTAAGGTTGAAAGAAATGTACTAATAGCACACTTTTGTGAGAGTCACTCAACACTGCTTTTAGTTTCCCATGGGACATGAACAGCAGTCTCCTGGTTGAAAGTCTTGTTTGTTTGACTCATCCCCCACCACTCCAGCCCGCTCTGAGTGGATTTTCACACTATTAATACTACGTCACCTGTGTTTACACTGAAGTTAAAAGTCTGGTTCGTCACGTACTGTCACGAAAAGGTGCCTCCATACGTCAGTTTCTGATGCCAAGGGGCGCTGCCCAGTCGGTGGTACTTGACGAGCTGGGAATGGGAATGGGTTGTCTCAGTCCTGGCCCAGCTCTAGCTCTCTAATCCAAAGTGGTTATGAGCTGGTTATGTCTGTCTACTCCTCTTTTTATTTAATCCTCCCAGTTTGTCCATCTGTGTCACTTCATCTTCCTCCTTGAAACTCGTGCCCCATCCTTTCCAAATAAAAGCACAGCCAAAAAATCTATCAAACCCGACTGCGCAGCAAAGCACTTTTATGTAATTTACAAGAATAAATGAGGTCGGGACATTTCTATGGAAAAGTTTGTGAGATGACTCAAGCTGTTGTGTTTGCTATACATCAGATTAGACAAACATAGTGGATCAGCTCCAAATGACTAATCAAGTAAATTGTTGTGACTGTACTGAATTAAAAAGCCAGCAAAGTAATTGTAGTCTTTCAACCTTGGTGAGTAAGCTTTACACTGAAAAACAACCTTGTTAAAATTAAGGTTTGTGATAACCACCCTTACAAAAAAGAAGTTTCTTAAAGTGTGCTATTAGTATACTTCTTTAAACTTAAAGTAAGAGCATTTTTCTACTTTTTAGTTGACTTTTAATGTACTTATCAGAGATACACTTAACAAAATTATATTTGGGTATAGTTGCCTTATACCGACAGATAAGTAGTATAAAAGTATACAGAAAAGTCTAAGTATACTTGGCTTACACTGAAAAGTACAATAAGTTCACTTAAAGAAAACTTACAAGTATACTTGCAGTAAAACCTATTAAACTTGTACTTTACAGAGAGTATACTTTAAAATGTCATGGACTAAAAAGTGGGCTACAAGTACTTCACTAGTGAACTAACAGTATACCTATCAGTTTGCTTGTGGTATAGCTCATTATAGTTGCAGTACTAAATACAATATGGTTGTAAACTAGTTGTGTGCTTAAAAGTAAACATTTATAAACAAAAAATGTGCCAGTTTAGTCTCAAGAACTGTTTAAGTAGCACTCCTACAAGTATACTACAAGTACATTAGCATACTTATTACATAAAGTATACTTGGGATTATACTTGAACTATACTTCTTTTTTGTAAGGACATCTAACCTTTAATCTCCCTTTTGCCAGAAAGTTTAAATGATGAATTTGTTACAGGAAGTGAAATACAGTAAGACTCACAGCATCTGTGAGCATTTAAGGTGTCACTATCAGTGTCATGTTCTTTGGAGGACTTCACAATAATGCGTAACCCTGGAATGAACATGTGGGTTTGGGTGGACGCTGGAAACTGTTTGTAAATTCAGGGACTTTTTCCTGCTCTTAAAAAATGTCACTCAGTACAATAAAAGTAGAGTAAAACTACTGCAGACTCCCATCTGACCTCACCTCGTCTCATCCATTTAATTAAATGAGCTCATATGTTTGAAATTGAACAAAGAAAATAGAAGTGAACAAGAAGCTTGTTGCATTTCATCTGAACTACACTTAAAAACAAGTCATGCTGATTAACTTTAGAGGCTACATGTAGATCAGTGCGATGTGTGGGGTTATACACAACCATCAGTGAGATGTTTCTTACCGAGGTCAGAGCACTGGATCACTCGCAGGTGGCACTGGCATCTGAAGGGGCACTTGGGTCCTTCATGCACAGCAGGGAAGGCTACTTCTTTAATGACAGCGTCGTCACCTGACCCCGCCTCATCCTCCATCATGAAGTCTAGGAAGCCGGACTGGCGGAAGGGCAGAGCCCAGCAGGCCGTGACCAGGAGCAGAGAGAGACAGGCTGACCTCATGGTGCTGCTAGCAGGGAGCCTGGAGGACGAGAGGACACAGTTCAAAGGTTTGGGTGGATACACTTTCAAAATAGTCCGTCTATGATTAGTGTTGAAACTACCATACTCGGTTTGTTTCTCATTCACTGTGAAGGGAGATTTCCATTGGGAAGAGAGAAGCACATACTGGCAGAGAGACAGAGGACGAGACATTTGATTGAAGTTTAGAGAAGCAAAGGGCAAAAGGTGAGAGCTGGAGGGCGACAAGGTTAAACGCTTGGGTGTCACGATTTAGTGAGGTTGGTCAAAAAAGCTATTTAAGTGATCGGCTTTCAACAGAAGGTGAGAGGTTACGGTGCAGAGGTTAGCGCAAATCAAAATGAGAAAATGACACTTTGTCAGAAGGAACAAGCGTTCAGGGTACCAAACGACTGTTACTGGGGCCAAAAAACTGCAAAAGTTTGGTCTGAATTTAATTCTGGCTATGAAACATCTACTGTAAGTGGTTGCAAGGTTTTTGTCCCCCATATTTTAAACTGGAATTTACCATTGTTATAATTATATAAGTGAACATTATTCAAATACTGCTTTTATACAAGTGAAATTGCACAATTGTCAGTATTTTGGTCAGTTTCCATTATTGCCACTTGGAGTGACAGAAGCTACTTTTCGCTACTTACTACTAGTGTGTAATGCAGCAATAATAACCTAAAAGAGGAAATAAAATTTTAGTATATAATGTATATAAACATAAAATAGAATTATTAGATTAGCCCCATAGTCACTGATACCCAATCAATAGCCAAAATTAGTATTGATCCATCCCAAATTTTATTTACCATTTAGTCACCATGTATCAATTTTTACCTATCTGTTTTAATTATGTATCCATAAGGCTACTTTTAGCTATTCATTTCAACCTTTTATCCTTTTATTACATTAATTATGTACAGTTTATTAATTTTTGCTTTGGCATTAGCTTTTTCACTTCCCATCAAGTAGTTTTGACAAACTCAATTAAATTCTTAGTCAACTAACACTGATGATTTTGTCGACTAATTGATATCTATAACTGAGATTTGTAAAATTGAGCTTCTCCACAAAGAATCACACAGAAGATAAGATAAGATAAGATATTCCTTTATTAGTCTCACAGTGGAGAAATTCACAATAAAAAGACTAATCTATGAAATAAATCTTAGATAACTAAGACCAAAACGACTAGTCGAGTAGTCCAATAAAAAGGGGCAGCCCTAATATGGATATTTTAATAAAATTGCTTTTGTTTCTCAAATCAGCTGAGCTACTCTATGCAGAAGTACGGTACCCCTGTAGCTGTACTGTAAGACTGAACTGTGAACTAATGTTTTACTGTGGGTCCAATGATTTAGTGTGCCTATATAATTTGCTTATGCAGCAGTCCATATTGTTTGTCATTTATAAAAGGATGCATCATGGGAAACCTCATGGCTGCCACTGATTGTTTGCCATTAATTAAAGACCTTTCAGGAGGACGCGTCTACTGTACTGGTGGAGCCACTGGGAGAATCCTGCTTCCTTTATGCTGTCGTCTATTTCTAAACACAACCACAAACCAGTTGACACATCCACGCACTCTGGAGATACACAAAACTCCCTGACCTTTTACACACCAACACACATACACACATACACAAGAGTCTCAAAGAACCAGCAATCTGCTTGTCATACGTTTTGCCAAAACTTGCTCTTTCCCTCTTGGTGCCACAATAATTGAAGGGCGGATTTGAGCCGCAGCTGCTAACAAATGATTTGGGGAGTATCTGTCCCGCAGCGGACCTTGACCCAAACATCATGACCAGAATGATGAAACTGACCCAAAACCATCAGTTGGCTGGAGCTGAAAATGACTCTGTGCTGGTTTATATGGCCTGTATGGTGCTTATATGCTGTATATTTGCTTACTTTCAGTCATTTGAGTTTGCATTTGTATGTTTTAAGTGTGAATAAAGTGTTTTTAACTGTATTAAAGCAAGGGCACAAGTTGTATGTGCATCTTTTTGTGTACGTACTGTGTGAGTAAAAGTAATAAACTCAAAGGTGTTCAACCGTGTGTGTCTTTGAGAAAGCAGGAGAACGAGATGTGCTGATGCAGTGTAAATCCAGGTTAGCGAGGGTTACGTCAGGTCACGGGATCAGGGCTCAGAGGGACTCTCAACACAAGCAGTAATTATAGTCCCTGTCCACAAAACAGCCACCGCTTTGACACACTGTACAGCTCCAGGCCAGTGGTTACAGTGCTTGCATACAGTATGACCAAGCTTGAAATCACTTCCATTCACAGGGAGAATTGTTTTGGATGGGACTGCTCTGCTGCCTCTTAAATGTTTCTTTTTGACTCTTGTTCTGTTGCTACAAAGTGGAAAAATCTGAAAAACATTCAAAAGGGTGATTTCATAAGTCGGCACTGGAATTTTGTCATGCAATGTTTTATGTGTAGATGCAGTTTTCCATGCAAAACTTGCCATTTTGTCTCTCGCTGGAAACATGGAGCATGTACTGTAGTGGGAGGTGTTGAGACAAAGAGTCTGAACATACAGTAGATCCAGAGTACACGTTGTTCCAGTCTTCAGACAGACTGAGTAATCTTGGCCATGTCAGGCTCTTATCTAAGAGTAGCTGAAAGCTCAATCCAACGAAAACCTTGTCTGCAGACTTGGCAGCAGCCGTCATTTTGGATTTAGGGATGCAGAGTTAAAAAGTGCTCGTAGTTGCCTTTTGATGGTTTGTTTCATCCTGCCCGGGGCGCCAGATTGGTTTGTCTCGTAGTATGATACGTTAATTGCCAATACTGGAAAGTATTTGAAAGTCAGTTTATCACTTTTTCGTAGGAGGTACTTGTGTTGTGAACTCCTGCACATCTGGCACATCTTGCAAGCTGGAACATTCAGATTTATCTTCAAAAGGCAGAGTGTACCAGCTCTGCTTGAAGGAACAGCGATGCACACAAAATAACAGAGGTTTCACCGCCAATTACTGAACCTTATCTCCTCGCTTTGACCCATGGCCACAAGCACATAAACACATATACATGCACATGTGCGCCAATGCAGGATTTCAGATGGATCTCCATGTGTCCTGCCGCCATCAATCCATCAACCGTCTGTCCATAAAGGCCTCAGCAGCTTTTAATGTGACCCAGACAGGCAAAAAGAAGAAGAGAGCGTGAAAGAAGAAACTAAGCTCTGTGGGCATATTTAATGGGTGCAGCATTACTGCAATGACAAGAATTACTGCTACTTTGTGAGTCATAATCAGGCCCAGGAGTTGTTGATGAGACTAAAACAAGAATTTGAAACCAAACCAGGAAAAAGGAACATAAGAGATTTTCAGGGATTATTATTGGGGGCATTAGCCACAGCTGCAGAATAAACTGTAAGTGGTATTAATATGATTTTGGATTTGGAGACAGAAGGCTGTACATTGTAGAGATTTATGGCCATGTGTGGTGAAATAACGGGTACACGGTCAAACAAGGCCTTTCTGTGAACATGAAGGTCACTCTAAATTCAAAGCACAGAACAAGAAATTATGGTCAAATGCAATCTTTTTCTTTTTCAAAGTAGAAATTGAAGGTTTTTCCTAGCTGGGTTGAGCCTCTATACATGAGACAGCCTGCTGTGCCCCAGGCGTTGGTTCTTTTATTACCAGAAGTGTGCTCAGATGTGTCCACCAGCCCTGCAGGGTGACCTGCTCTAAGACGATGCCCCCACCTCCATACAGACACCTGAAGAATCTACTGAACACACAACACAGGCTCCTCAAACACATGTGTGTGTGTGTGTGTGTGCTAAACCCAGAGGGCTGCAAACAGAAGCATGCTGGGACATGACTTGACCATGCAAACTCTGCATCTTGCTGGTATCAGCATTTTGAATCCCCAAAAAGATTTCTGTCATGGGATAAAGGGTATTTCCCTTATCATTTTCACCTCCATAGAGGAATCCACCAAGCTGGAAGTCAAACCTTTATGTTTCAAAATGTGTAATTTAATGCAGGCAGCTTAGAGATCATGATCTTACTCTTAATGAGCTTTTTCTAAAATGGACACATTGCTGAGATGTTAAGTTTATTTGACAAATTTTCAAATACGACAGTAAAAAAAAAAAATTAGTGTATGAGATATTGTCAGGAATAACTAGACAAAGTCCACTAAGTGGACTTAGTTCCATTGTGGTCCCTGTTGTTCCATCGGTTCTTCCAATAAGATGACAGATGTACAACATCCAAACCAGGAGATACGACCACATCTCGCATCTCTGCCCAATGATCTACTTATAGATAAATATGCTGATAAATAGTGACCACGTCCTTATTTGCAGATGTTATCTAGCAGCTTCGATGAAACTTTGATATATTACATAATAATGGCATTCCTTTTTAAACAGTGGTCAAATCTAAACCAATTTCACCATTATAATCCATTCTTTCCAAAGTTCTTTTCATAATGTATTGTTATGAAATGATATGGGGCAGCTTCACATTGTGGTGCAGCTGTTGCCAGCTTACAAGATGGAAATGGGACAGGCGTTATTCACAAGAGCTGGACTGACCCTAATCAGTGCAAATGTGGCAGGAATTGGTCCACACTAGTTCCCTACTAACATAATTTAATAAAAATAAAAACATGCAAAAGAATGCAACAGATGAATTTAACCATCTATTTTTGACCAAATTTTGAAAAAATGTTGATTTTCATGAAACAGGATTTGGGTGAAGATATTCATGTGCTACTGAATAAAATGTGTAACATTAGTCATTTTACTCAAAACTTCAATCATTGGTGAACCAGGGGAAACACAAGTGATGGTTCAAGGATCTCCAAAGAGTTTCAAAGGGCTTAAATGGTCAGCAGATGCCTGCACACATGGTGCATATAGAAAATATGTATCAAAAAGTGAAAAGCACAGCCAGCTGTGAGAAAGTTCAGTCTGTATTTTCAAAAGATTTACAATCCACCATTCCCAGAAAAGGACATGTGGTAAATGGTCCACGAACCATCTCTATCTTCTTCTCTCATGCCTCTGAAACCTGCGATTCATCATCCAGTGTCCTACTGAGAAAAAAAGGGGCGGAGGCGGGATCCTTGTCAATTCTCCCTTGTCTCATCCCTCTCTATTCCTTCCCTCCCTCCATCCAATCACCCCAAGTCTGGCCCCAGCATTACTAATGTTTCCCAGACAGGAAGCAGAGCTTGCATGAGGGAGTAAACTCATTTTCCCTCCATCGTTTTGTCACTTTCTCCTCTTGTCACCGCCTTTCATTGAAAATCTTGAATTTCGAAAATCAATGACACCAGAATTATCATAAATCACTCTGGAAAGAAAGACTTGAACGTTCAGTCCCATGGTGTTGTGATTTTAGCAAATCAAACCATGCTACAATAAAGCAAACAACATAAAGCAGAGACACAAGCTACCGTCACGTCCTCCACCCCTTGTCCGTTACCTCCACCCCTCCTTCTAAATCTCCACAGCCTTGCATCTGCCTCTGCAGAGTGTCTGTCAGCAATGAATCACTGGAAGGTATTTACAAGGCCACAGGACATTTAAAACACGTGTGGCCTTTTTAACCCATCAGCAAATGAAATGTGAGTTCCCCTCCCACGCAGTTAGCATGATTGGTAATAATGCAGAAATGTAAGAAAATGTGATTTTACAAGCTCTTCCTTTGGCGGTGGTGTGAGGAGTCAGTGGTATTTATTGTCAAAAAATTTCTGATATATCAGGGGATTTTGTGAGGGAGAACATGTGTATCTGAAACTATGCAAAGAGCAGCCAACAAACAATTTCAGAGCCAAAACGTTGTTGTAATAGGATTTAGGCCAACTTATTCATGTCTGGAAAATAGCCGCGCATGCTCCCATGTATGTTTGCATGGGACATTTTTTGGCTTCAAGAATGCCCTAGACACTCTTTTGACCACTACAATCAATATAATTTCTTTATGCAGAAAAAAACACAAAACGTCATAGTTATAACTATTACTGAAAGATCATTTAAAGCCTGTTGTGTGGAGCCATCATGGCATGAGAAAGCCAGTGAGTGGTTCAACCACATTTCAGCTGTTCCATGAGAAGAGCTGTCGGCCTGCCATCAACCTCAGTCCCATTATCAACAGTCTGCACTGCACAGACGTGGACAAACTGCCCAACCTTCTCTCCCTTTCTTCTCTTTCCATCTCCTCCTCCCTTTTTGTTGCTCTTTTCCTTCCTTCCTCGGCTTCTCTGCCATGGCTTATGGTATTTTCTTTCTCTGTCTGACCCTTTAAAAACTTTGGCCAAAAAGACTGACATGTGGAACTTTCTGGTATTCCAGTGAGCAAAAGGGGGAAAAAGCCTTCATTCAATTCCATTGTTCTTTTGCTCTTTTTGAGAGTTGAAGTCCAGATGGAAAAAAAAAAATGGAGTCCCTGAGTGCAAATCTGGGCCTCGTCTCCTGCTAACCTTCAGTTCACTCATTTCTGGTTCAAATGTTAAACATCTGCTCAGCTCAACTCAAAAGTATGAACTGCTGAAGTGCTTGGGTGTATTTTAGTGCAGCGTTTATGCCTCTTTTAGCCTCTATTCTATTCTAAGTCCCATTTTTCATTCTATTGTGTTTGTCTCACTTTTTCCCCTTGTTCAGTTTCACTCCAGTCCACTCAGAGCAGCTGAGCCTTATTAGGTTTTTTCCCTTCTGGCAAAAAGGATGTAATGAGTTAGCTGGGAGTTGCGTGGTGGCTTGCCGGGAAGCCTTCAGACCTCTCTTTGATAGAGGAAGCTGTACCATTACGGGATTAATGGCACTGTGCATTGCCAGGTACGGCTTTTTTTTTTTTCATCTCCTCTTCAAAGCCTCTCACTTTAAGTTGCCCCTAGCAATTTGGGTCCTGTTCCGCTCCTGTGAAAAACACAGCAGCAAACGCCACAGAGAAGGTTGAGAAGAAACAGGGCCGGGGAGCAGACAGATAAGAGATTGGGGTTAAAACGGTTTCAAATGAACTGCTGAAATGGAAAGAATGAGAAGCAGCAGAAACAACTTTTTTTCCAAATTGAAGCCTTGACAAGCAATAATGGGCTGAACACAAAGAAGTCTTCATTGTTGTTTCAGCTTTTTCCCCTTCCCTCTCATTTGTTTGTAGACTGCCCAAGTGCCCCAGGGAGAGAAAAAGAGAATGAAAGAAAGCTAAACAAAGAGAGAAAGGAACAAATTAATGACATAAAAGCATTTTCCACTGACGTTAGCAATGTTGATTGAAAGAAGCAAACAACTTTCTGCATTCCCCTCACTCAAACCCTTTTCTTTATGTAAGCATTACAAATCTGCCATGTATAAAACTAACACTCACAAAACTAGCTTGACGAATGCACTTCCATATGGGTTACATCCAAACAAACAACAAACAAGTGTCACAAAAAGCAACAAATTAAAACCTGCAAGCTGAAATTGTAAACTGAGAAAATACTGAAAACATCAGGGTTACTCGATACCTTTGAGATTAACGACAGGCCTGGAGAATATGTTTCTTTGGCAGAGGAGTGAGGTACCAGCATCAACTGCACTACCACACCCCCTTCCCTAGACACTGCTCTTTTCACTGAGCTGTATGCAGATTGGACTGATTAAAGGTCTCATCACAAAGCCGAGAGATCTGTGGGAACAAGACCTGGCAACACATCTGGAATATACACAGAATACTTGAGTGTATGAAGGAGTGAATCAAACATAGTCAAATCCAGTTGAACGGATGCAACTGCATTGAAAAAAGAGCACAAATCTTATCTTTAAAAAATGACATCGTCAGCAAAGAATGTGACTTTGATCAATTTTGTGCTGCAAAAAGTCACAATCCAGTGAAAACCAAATCATTCTCTTTAAAAATGAGTCCACAGTGAAACCTAATTCCTCACTTCATCCATCATAACCCAGACTTTTCTCCTCTCTCCAAGTCAAAGGATTAACCTACCTGTTCTCAGAAGAAGAAAGGCAAAGAGAGTAGAAGTGCGCGAGATGTGCTTGACTCCCAAAAATCCAGTCGAGTGGGGGGGATGAGACTGAAGTGGCTGCGAGGGCCTATGGGGTAATTGGACTCGGAGCGCGTGCGGCCAAGATCAAGCAGGTGTGCTCTGTCACAACAAGGGGAGGAGAGAGAGAGGAAGAGAGACAGACGAGAGAGGGGAGAGAGATAGAAGGAGGGAGGGTCCGACCGCCGAGCTCCTCTCAGGAGCTAAACAATTGGTGGAGAACTTCCCCCGTTCTCGCTGCGTGCTCCAAAAACAGCTGGAAATGGAGAAGGAAAAGGAAGAGAAAAAAAGGAGAGAGAGAGTAGACAGGCAGAGGGAACAGAAGAAAGAAGGAAGGAGAAGAAGAGAAAGAGGCAGAGTTTAAAGCAATAAGCAGTGATTCGGCTGGCAGCCACCCTCACTGTGACATCTGGTAATGATAGGTCCTGTGTGGAGCTTAGCAGAGAACGCTGCACACAAACTCTCTTTCTCCCTCTTTCACACTCTGTCATTCATCCTCATTCAGCCTCTCGACTGACTACCCCAAGGAAAAAACAAAACACACACACACACACACTTTTGTCTAGTCTATTCAGATTGGCACCTCCTCCCAGTAAACCTCCATCTCATTCCCCAAATCTTGATTTGGCTTATTTAGGTTGCCTTAATGGAGTATTGGGTCTTTTGGACTTTACTGGCCCAGAACAGAAGAGGAAGCATTTTTGGGGACTATGTGGGAGGTAGAAGGCTCCAATTCTTAGTAATTGTGGTCTTTTTTTCCCCAACCCTATCGCCAGAAAAGAACGTCGCTATTGGACCACTCGCATGGCAACTACCACATGGTTAAGGTTAGGGAAAGATTATCGTGATGGTTAATTAAACTAAGGCTGTATTCACACTGAATCAGGCATTGCGGCAAAAACCCCAGTCCTCCCATTCATTTGAATGTGGGTAGTGTGTTTGGGCTGCAGTGGTGAGGACTACAGGGGATGAAAAAAATAAATAAGTAAAAAACAAAAAAGTAAAAGACAAAAAAACAAATAAGTAAATAAAAAAATGCAGGAGCCTGCAGCGAAAAGTTGAAACTGAATCAACTTTTGGAGAAACGCAACCTGACGTTGCGCTGGGGTGGCCAATCACATAAGTGGCAATTAATGGGCCATTCAAGTCAAATGGGACATTTAAGCAATGCTCTCACACCGCTGCTCAACCCTATGCTACATGCTGCAACCCCTTTTATGGTATGAATGACACCTTAAAGGCCTTTTCACACCAAGTCCATATTTTTCATACAAAATAGTTGCACGTTAATACGACCTCAAGTTGTTGGTTTCTGTCCGTAACGTTACAGGTTACAAAAAAAGCACTCAAAAAACCCGGACCTGGTGCGCAAAGACCTTAATAGTCTTCAGCCATGCCATGCCTACTGTGAGCTAAATGCTAATGTCCGCATGCTAACAGTCTCACACTGACAATGCTAACATGCTAATGTACAGCAAGTATAATGTTAACCTTGTCCACCATCTTAGTTGATGATTTGCTAATTAGCGCTCAACACATTGTACAGCCAAGGTTGATGGGAATATCATTGGGTTTGCAGCTATTTCAGCATAAATAAAAGTCTTGGACAAATATATAACAAATACCCTGATTTCATGGGAATCCTTCCAATAGTTGTCCAGACATTCACTCAAAACCATGTGAAAGGGAGAACCTCATGGTGACTCTAGAGGAAAAGTCATTAGGGTACATCATCTGGGAACCATGAATGTCTGTACCAGATTTTGTGATAAGTCATCCAGTGGATGTTGAGATATTTCACTGGAGAGTGAACACTTTGACTGGTTTGCTGGTGGCAACAGATGAAAACTCATGGGGACACCAAATTCCTTGGCCACTATCCTGCATTGGCCTTGAACGTTGGCACTGGATGTAAATCACAGACGCAATAAATGTTGATGAAATTTATAGGAATAGTTGGCCACATGTTGTAGTGATGAAAGTTGCTTTAAATCTGGACGTTGCATTCTTTGGAACTGCCAAATCTGGATTTAATCAGGGCAAGGGTGAGGGTAGGGTCTGTTTTTTAACCCCAAGTGAACCAGACCGCATCTTATCATGAGTGGAAGACATCGGGGTGGGTAAGTGTTTAGACTGTGTCACGCTGTTGCAGGAAGGTCACAAGTTTAACTTCTGCTGCATTAGCCAATATCTCCGTCCACAGCCATGTGTTCAGTTGGCGAGAGAGTCTCAGCCTCTGTCTGCTTCCTTGTTGTAATTCCCTGTGGATCATTAAATCAGTTAATGGAAATGATGATACATGGATAAAGCCTTTATATCAGTAATCTCGATTCTTGTGTAAATCCAGATTTAGTTCCGCTTTGATACCTCTAATGAATCTGTAATATCCATACAGTAAGCAGTCTCAGGGATGTGGCATAAACTGAAGTTACTGATGGTGTAGCCCCAAGTTGAGATGACTTTTTAAATCAGATTTAATCCAAAAGATATTTTTGAAACACCTTGTTGTAGCAGATTTGATTTAAAACCAAATTATACCAATAGTTGTATTAGAGCGGGGATTTGTTTGCAGTTGTTCAGGTGTTAGAATTATTTTGAAGTGAGTGTAAGTAGTACAGGGAGGTCAATCAAACCGTGAACAGCTGCAGTGATTGAAGCATCCTTTCAAATTGTTTACTTCGATCAAATCAGTGTCTCCGCACTTCTCATCTTGTATCTTTACTCAACGCTCGATTTTGATCACACTGGATGAGTTTTAGCTCGGAAGGAAGAACCCCAGCTGCTCTCTTTCTCTGCTTTCTCTCTGTTTTTTGCTCTTCTTCTTAAAGACTAAAGAGGATCAGATAGCAGAGGAGCAGGTTTCATCCTGTCCCTCATCGTGACCGTCTTTCCCAGCAGAAGGCAAAGGGCAGACCACACAAGTGGTGGCCCCGAGTGTGTCGAAACAGTCCATCTCGGTCTCAAGAAGACCCGTCTTTTTGTTGAATAAGCACCACACGTTAAGGTTTTTGTACAAAATCGTGACCTTAGATAATGCGCATTTTGTCGCCTGGGGTTCAAGTAATCCTTAACAGACTCAGAGTGGCTCAAATTGAGTCCACAGATGGAAGGAAGGAAGGAGAAAAGGAAAATACCAGCATGGAAAGAGGTCAGAGGCCGGGAGGATTACAGCATACAGTGAAGTATTGGATAAAACCAGGTGTCCAACACAAACGATGAGATCATACCTGGAATATTTTACTAAAATTTGATCGAGAGAGGAGAAAAATACTTCTGTGTCCTTCCATATCTGGCAGATAATGAAAAGCAGCTCCCTTGTAATATAGTTAAGAAGCTGCGACACGTGGCTGCTGTGGAGACGTATAGTGGAGAACTAACCTGATTTCTGGCCTCCCTCAGGCAGACAAGAATACCTTTACGAGTGAATTTTACTAAAGTTACCCTGACACCTTTGTTCCCAGGTGATAATATCCCATTGCAGAAACAAAAAGAAAAGGAGAGACAGAAGTTTCAAGAGAGAGAATCAAAGAGGGAGCGGGGTCATGGGAATTTACTTCTTTAAAAGTGGGATTTCAGGTAGCTTTAAGTTTAATATGTGTGTCTAGAAGAGAGAATGAAAGAATGAGGGAAGATGAGGGGTTTGCAGGTTTACCTGTGCTTAGAAGAAAAGAGGTTACACAGGGAGGTCAAAGGGTCCATATAAAGTTGTGACCTCAGTATATCTTTGTTCTGGTGTAAACCTCAGAGGATTTGCCAAAAGCAAAAGGGCAATGCAGTGATCTAGATGGTGGCAGTTGTGATTTTCTGTGCCTTTATCTTACTTTAGGAGCGCGTACAGTGTGTGCACTTCCTATTAGGAGACGGTTTGAAAGCTGTCTTTAAAAAACTGCAGAATTTGGAGTACAATATTAATAAGTTGGTTTTCTTTAGCGTTTAATCACATGAAACGAAGAATCATTGTGTTTTCGTTACCTGACAATGAGGCATTTATATCTACATAGGGAGCCGGTTGTCTTCACAGAGCCAGTGCCATGTTTCTACAGTAGCCCCGAATGGACAAACCGAACACTGGCTCCGGAGAGGGCCACTCGTGTTTTTCACCATAGATCTCCTACAAGTTTGTCGCACAGGTGAAGTTTTTGTTGGTTGCAATCTGCAACCTCACCACTAGACCTACACACTGCACCTTTAAGTAAAATTCAAGACTATTTATGAACAGGATTTAAGATTAAGTTTAGTCCCCCCAGGCTTATATTGAAGAACTGCTGATTAGTTTGTGTGAAGAACATGTGGGAACTTCTGGTCTGTTTTCCTGTGCCGACATGCAGGGGAAGGACCTCATCACGCCGTCACTCAATATATGACACTATACACAGTTTTCTGAAAAGAGCTGGGGGCTATGTCTACTATATGCTCTATTTCACCTCTATATATCTATTGTATCTCTGTTATTTGGCAGTCCGCCTTCCAATTATACAACTTCTTTACTGTAAAAAAAAGTGTATATGTGTTTCCTTCTCCCTCACTTCGATCTGACGGCTTGTTCAGACCGGCTGCGTGAGCAGCGTGTGGTGGCTGCATGATTCACACATCGGTTGTTCACACCAGCTGTGTGTCTGCTGCCGCCTGCCATTTCTTTCTACATAGTTTGCCTTTTATTATAGCCATTTCATTTCATAATAGATGTCATTTACTGTATATTTATTTTAGACAGAAGAAGGTTAAGAAGTGTGTGCTCATTTTTCAGTAGTAATAATAATAATTAAAACCCTGTGTTTTATTCCTTCCTGGAGCCCTGCAGGTCACTGCATATTCTACAGCACTGTCCTGCACATATTTCAGAATAAAAGTCTTGTGTTACCAAGTGAAGGAATTCTGTCTACAGAAAAAAGGGCTTTTATTTTCAAATGAAAGCAGAAAATGTTGAGGTAAAAGCACATGTTTACTTTTTGTCATATCCGTGACATATTCTACAAATGTACTACATTGAAACTGTAGTAATATAGCTGGTATGATGTCAATATACTGATCTTGAGTCTCAGCTGACGTGCGTCTCATGTAGACTATGTGGCTGCTCTAACCTGTTAACCATGCACGCTGAGAAAAAAAAAAAAAAAAACAGGTAACGCAGCTGCCACGTGCTCCTTACATTCCTGGTGTGGACAAGTCATCACACTTTCCAAGCCAACCTAAAAACATCACTTACTACCATGTCACGCAAACTCCATCTCTTCTAGTGTTACAAATAAAATCATTTTAGGGTCCTTAAAATCTGTCACTGATGTCCTGATGTTGATGACAAAACCTTTTATATTGATGTTAAAAAGCTATTACGGGTTATATTGTTAGGTCTGGGCATGTTTGATCGATGGCAGCTGGGCGATGGGTGTGGTTCGGTTAAAATACGTAGCCTGGAGGGATATCTACATAAACAGCTTATTTTAACACCTTTTAGTGTTTCAGCTGTGACAGCAGTTGTAATGCTGAAAGCTAGTGAAACAATTGATAAAGATTTCTCCCCTTGCATAAAACATTTTGAGGTAATGTTGAGTTTACAGTGTCTGTGTAGCCTCCCTGCCTGGCTCAGCATTACTTGATGGTCTCCACTGGCTGAAGGGAAGGCTACTAGTATTATATCAGCTGCCTGTGGACATAAACTGGTGGCATTCCCATCAAAAGCCTTCTTCTCCATAGCTGTATAGTTAATATACTGAAACAAGACAGCCATCACACCCGCAGAATCACCAACTGTGGGGGAAAAACTCCTCGTCATGTTCTCATATACCGAGAATGACCCGGCATGTCGTTTGTGGTCAGCTAACTCCACTTTGCCGTAACGAGCTAGAATGATGTTTCATTTAGAGAGTCAGTGCCTTGATGTGGCTCGATTACCAGTGAGGGGGAATGTGATGGACTCTGGATTGCTGCATGTGTGAAACCGTAAAGCCAGATGGCATATAATAGAGTCTCCAGCTACCATGAATGGTTCAACTGGTTGCATTTTTTGCAGATAAATGCCAAAGAATTTGCATTTAGCTTGCTTTTTCTCCCAGTTGTAGATATCTAAA
This sequence comes from Pterois miles, assembly GCA_947000775.1. Lineage (NCBI taxonomy): Eukaryota > Metazoa > Chordata > Actinopteri > Perciformes > Scorpaenidae > Pterois > Pterois miles. The sequence goes on from CAMQGK010000549.1 coordinate 9,604,030, forward strand.
ATACCTACAGTATCTGTTTCCTGCATTAAATCTTTACAGTAGACCTGCACATGGGTAACATTCCTCTATGAAAGAGTTTGTTTGTCTGTTATAAGCCATATTTCATTCTCAATGACAAACCAACGGAAGCCTTTAAAGTGCAGGACTGTACACACAGATCCCGTCCCAGACTTTAAGTAATTCGCCAGCAGTGAGGCGGAGGAGCTCTGTCATTCCCATCTTTGACCGGACTGTCTCAGCCATGATGGACAAAACAGACCCTGCATACACACAAACACACACAAATGCAGAGTAGAGGCACCAATGATGGCAGTGACAGGCTCACAGTTGGGTTCTGGGCCAGTGGCACTGTGGGAAATGACCTTATTTGGACCAATCAAAGTGAGTCTGTGTGTGTTCATGCTTATTCATATGGTAATCAGGAATCCCGTCAGTTTGGTTCACTGTTTACAGCCTTTTCCTTGAAGTCACAAGAGGCCACACACACTCTCTCTCTCTCTCTCTAAGACACACCCACAAGTCTGGCCAGTCAACTGGCAGCTTAAATGGGTATTTTTCATGTTTGAGGTGAGATGACTGCCCTGCTGCCAGTCTGATAAACCATTACTGCAGGATAAAAAGCAGTCCCTCTGCCATTAGTGGCCTAGTGAAATTTTTTAACTGGAGAGTCAAAGCATCACTCCCATCAGCAGCCATTAATCATCCAATACTTGAACCTAGTATCCCTATCTGGAGCAAAATGGACAGTCACATAGGGGAGAGTGGGGTGATCTGAGCCTGTGGGGAAGCTGAGCCACCCCTTGTTTCTAGGCAACTATAGACAAAATTGGTCATGTGACCACACTTTCCACCCATTTTACTGTGATGGAAATTGGCCCATATGATGAAGTGGTGAGCATATCTAGGTTCAAAAAACATCTTTTTGCCAGTATGAAAAAATTCTCACGTGTTAGTGTTAGGCTGGATGATACAAGTTTGTTAAAATGGTGGGGGTGGGGTAATTTGAGCCAAAAAGCCTGGGGGAAGTTGAGCCATTTGTAATTAGATTATACTGTAGCTTCAGCTTGTTATGCAAATGTAAACTGCAATGGTTCAATACAGGATAAATCATATAGGCTAATCAAATTTGAACATTTTCTAGGACGTGTTTGGTTTTAGGGTGCGTCACCATCTATGAAGCAACCTCTCCCAGAAGAGCCGCTGCCTTTAAGCCCAATGTGAAGGAGTTCTTTGATAACCTCTCTGTAGTGATAGACAGGTATTCTTGATAGACGAGGCGTACCGATATGACTGAGCTTATCCTCCCCCTAGGCTCAAGAGACCACGTTTTTTTGGAAACTCATTTTGACAACTGTTTGTTTTAGAGCCAAAATCATCACTCTGAAGGATGCAACACATCCTAAAATATATATGTACATGTTTTAGTTGGAGATGTTACTGTCATTCCCACATTTTAAAGACGCCTCATATAAAAACTGACTTAACTCACCACTCTCACCTTTGCGCTGCCATAATATTGATCTCTCTGTCCCATGTCATTTTTTTTTTTTTTTTTTTTTAGAAATTTAATCCAAATTAGTCCTGCTGAATGTGTGAATAGGTGGATGACAACCCAAGGAAACATTCATCACCTATTGTCATAATAATGTACACCCTCAAAAAGAAAAGCCTTTTCAGTCATTCATGATTCCTCCTCACTCACCCACTCACCATGGCCCCTCATGGCTCTGGAGAAAACAAAACAAAACAAAAAAAACAGCACACAGGCGACGGAAACACTCGCTCAAGTGGTGTTTTGGTATAAACGTGGCCATTCAGGGCCGGCAGGACTTTTTGTCTCCATGGTGACAGACTCCTGTTCGGCGGAAAGTGAAGTGAAAGATGGAACACTTCCCAACTGGCCAAGTTTACATCGCACCCTGTAATAAAGGAGAGGGATATGTTGAAATAAGCAAACACAGCTGCCAGGCTGGTGAGCAGCGTGGAATTAAAACACAGATTAATTGTGATGGCATGGTTTAAAATAAAAAAGATCTGGGTAGATTTACAAACCTAGTCTGTTGAATAATGGAGAAAAGAAGAACAAATATGAGTTAATGTGTAGTCCTCAGGCAGCACCATCTGCCCAGCAGAGTCTCATTATAAATACCTAGTCAAACACAGCTGCCTGGCAGCACACTATTATGGCATTAGAGCTCTGATTTAATGTGATTGCATGGTTTTATAATGTGGAAGTGGGATTAGGTTCGTGAACAACGAGCAGTTTTGCAATGTGAAATGGAATATTTGCTGAAGCAGAAATTAAAAAAAGGATCCTTACAAACAAATTTTAACTACTTCATTATTATGTGGCTCTTTTGATACTCAATTAGATCCATCTCTTTTATTCAGGTTATTCTCTGGTCTTTGTAGCCAACTTTTGTGCCGGTTCAAGCCTGTGCTGCAAGGAATGAGTGGGTGTACCGTCTAAATATGCTGCAAGGCTGGGCTGCACCTTCTTATCAACACAACCAGAAAGGAATGCATTCTCCCTTTTCAACAAATTAATCACATCTAGTTAATTAGAGCATGAATCAGGAGGAAGTGGATGAAGTCAACTAATGATTAAATCCACATCTTATGAAATATTTGCCTTTGTTTCATGTGATGAGAAGTGTCTCTGGAGTTGGATTGAATTTCTCTTGATTGCTTTAAAATCTCTCCTTCAGATATGATAGGAATTATTGCAAACAGCGATACTGACTTCATTCAAATCAAACATTTTGTAATCGGAGCCAGTTTAACAGGCAAAGAAAACCAGTTCAAATATTTTTCAATAAATACTTTTACCAGTGGGAAACTGTGGGTCTGAAAAGTGAAGCCAATATGGAACAAATTGCATTCTCTTACATCCAGCAGGGGGCGACTCCTCTGGTTGCTAAAAGAAGTCTGATTGTATAGAAGTCTATGAGGAAATGAGCCACTTCTTACTTGATTTATTACCTCAGTAAACATTGTAAACATAAGTTTATGGTCTCAATCACTAGCTTCAAGTCTTCTTCAATACAGCAGGATGTTCATTTAGTGAATTATGGTCCCATTTAGAGTCAAATACACCATAAAGCAGGGGATGCTTTAGGACTTTGTTCAGGCTTTTTTTTTTTATTATTTATTTCTGGAGGGTAGCTTAATTCAATAAGTACATAGGCATATATAAGCATTTTGCTTCTGCCTGTGCCTTTTCAGTCACTATTTAATACAAAGATTGTTGACTTTGTTAATATTGACTGTAGTATTCATACTTATTGTATGATCTGAGATGATTGAATAAAAAAAATACATGGCTACTTTGTGATTGACAAGTCACTACCACAATGTTGTCCAGTCTGGGAGTTGTCCATGTTTTCGTCTCACAACTTTAACCCACAGTGTGTTTTCAGTTCCCTCTTGTGTCACTTCTGTTTGCACAAAAACCAAGATGGAGATGGCCAAAATACCAAATTGAGGCTTCATAACGGCAGTCCACATACCAATATTTTTTTACCCCTTGGACTTTTGAAATGTAGTTTATAACACATTAAAAACCTAAAACAAGATTATTTTTTTCCTTAAAAGTGACCCAGTAACAGGCCAGTTTGATGTCCATCCAAGTCAGGTTAAAGGGAGTGTCTAGTCCTTCTGCACCATCTATTGAAATTGTCCTGTCCAGGTGAATCTGTCTCAAAATTTCAGATCGTATTTAACAGTTATCATGCAATGACTTGAGCCAAACATTTGATAGCCTAAAACTATTTTTTTAAGCGTTTGGTTGCATTTAGCTCCACCCTCTCATGTCACTGAAGTGCTCGAAGTGGCCTGGTACGCAGTGGTATGCAGTACCGCCACTTCTACAGTTTACTCTTGGTGTACCGTGACTTTTTGCCCTTCGTATCAGGTTTTCTGTGAGATTCATAACGGTGCAGCGTCAGCGTATTTGCACTGCATAGGTTCACGTAGGGAGTGGCAGCGGTACGCTATTAAACGCCACGCAAGCTGAAGTCTGGCTGTTTCACATCAGAAGCACATTTGTCTGCACTGGTCAACAAGCGATTCTGATCCTCTGCTGTTTATTATTTATGTATAGCTCTCTCTCTGTTTAGACACGACAAATATGTGGAAGGAGGATATTCCTTTATTAGTCCCACAGTGGGGAAATTCAGTTTTTTACACTCTGTTTTTCACACACAGTACATATACATGCGTCAATGGAGAGATGTCAGAGTGAGGGGGCTGCTCCTGACAAGCGCCCAGAGCAGTTGGGGGTTTGGTGCCTTGCTCAGGGGCACCTCGGCAGTGCCCAAGAGGTAAACTGGCACCTCTCCAGCAACCAGTTGGTCTTGGTCCATGGGGGTCTTGAACCCGTGACGTCCGCGTCCTAACCCAAGTCCTTACAGACTGAGCCACTAAATATAGTGGATGGATTATGAAATTGTGATCGGGTGGAGGGAATCGGAGGAATTAAAACACCGGCAGAAAAGCAGGGAGAGAGTGGAGGGAAGTCAAAGGTGTTTGGGGGATGCATCTTTTATCATCTCATCAGAATCAGATCATTTATATCACATACTGTAGAATATATACGTATATATAGCACCTGGATGAGCCAACGCAGGGGAGGGTGGTGAGGATGATGGTGCTGTAATTTATCAATACAACGCTCACATCCTTTTTGTAATAAATAATTAGTGAACTGTTTGCTGTAATTTCTGTTTTATTTGTGAACAAATATAATTAATGAAACATTATTTAAAAGTTCTTCTGAATCTGCTTTTCTTTTTACAGAATATGATTTTACAGGACAAACATTTCCAGAAGAATTAAATGTTCAGACGAATGCTGTGACAAATAATTAAAATAATCATTTAACTAGCATTTTAAGTATTACACTACACACCACCATAACCTGATAATGCTCCAGTTGGAATTTTATTAGAGTATTATATATTATATTATATATATATTATTAGAGTATTATAAGCCTAAGATGCATAACCCAAGTACAATAATATAACAATAAAATCACACCTGATTATGAATGACACAGTTTAACATGCTTAAAGAAAAATGAATAAATAGGAATAAGTTACAAGAGATTGCTGATAGCGGCCGATACACACAGCAACATGTGAATAAGGGGAGTACTGGCACTTCAAACAAGATGGCGACGTCCAAAATGCAGAACTTGAGGCTTCAAAATGGCAGTCCACAAACCAATGAGTGACGTCACGGTGACTACATCTACTTCTTATATACAGTCTATGAGTTTTGTCTGTTTATGATTACTGAAAAGTACGTGCCATAAAAATTAGGTTATGTGGTGGAGATATGAAAACAGATAAGAGGCACAAATGGACATGGAACCGAACCTGTGGATCTGATCTGACTTTATTAACACAGAATAAAGCCGACACAACTCTGCAGAACAGTCTGTGCAGTCATCAGATATCTGCTTTTATACGCATCTGAGGGTACAAACAGGTACAAACATTAAATCATGGGTCAGTTTGCCCTGACATGAGGTCATGACCCCACAAACTGCAGATCTGGATGATTTATTTGTCCTCTGGCCAGTCATTTGAGGACTTGGTCATTCTGTATAATTCCCTCCTGCCTGGATGACTGCATGTGAACCCATGACATACTGTAGAACTGCAGTATTTGTTGGAAAAATGTCAAAACTCAAAAAGTCCTACAGCTGTAAAGATGCTGAGCAGTTAGGGTGCTATTGCAACTTTATTACAGGACTACCACTGATAAAAATAAACTAATTAAAATTCAGTGTGGAGGAATTCAAGCTTGTTAGAGAAAAGTACACACATCCATTGGTAAGTGTTAGGTTGAGGAATACCAGAGACTAATGACAAAAAAAACATTGGCATTCATTAGACAGAACAGACATTAAGAAAAAGAGAAACTAGTGTGACATTCAACAAAGGTCCAAGACATTGTGGTTACATGGCATGTGCTATGTTGTTGCTATATTAAATATTGTGGGAGTGCTTGTGCGGAGGTCAAAGTGACCTATTGTTTTTCTTCTTTAATAACATCATTAACTTTAATTCTAACCACTGTGGTTTGAGGTACCAAACTCTAATTGTAACCTTCAGAAAAGCTGCTTCATTCCCATATAAGCTGAGCTGCCAGTTACCCTTTTTATATGACAAACACAAACATTTAGTGATGGAATCTGTGGCAGAACATAATTTTTCTCCAATCCAGCTTTAGTGAAGCCCTGTGCCATAAATCGCTGCTAGTACAAGTGTTCGAGAGACTTCATTAATCTCTTGCATTGGTCTGGATGTGTTTGGTGGGCATTTTTCTTCTTTCTTTCCATTTCAGTCTGTTTCTGATTTACTGGGCTGAGGTGAGCAGCCAAGCAGCTCCCTTGTTGTCTGCCAACAAAGCGAGCGCGACCCTCCCAGAGACGTTTGGGTCGAAGCAGCAAGTATGAGATGTTAGTCAGCTGCCAAGTTTATGAATAAAAAGAACGTTGAGATCTAAATATCTGCATTTTCCTCTCAATCTTATAATAAGATGTCATGGAAACAAAATAAAATGTAGTTTTAACACTATGGTCCATTTATGTTGCTGATCATCCCCAAAAACTGTACCTGCCAAATGCTACACCCTATGTGTCTATATTACATTTTTATAGAGCGACGCTGCCAGAACCATCATTAATAACATACAAGAATGGAAAATCCATATGCATCCAAGCCTACAGGGCTTTGGGAAAGTTTTATATTGTATATTCATGAGGCACAACAACTGATTCTTTACAGATGAATCACTGGCTAAGGATTCAGCATCATGACATTTTGCAATTCTATACCTTCAGTTTTGAATGAGCTGTTGAATTCACAAAGCATCATGAAACTACTGTATCATCAAACTTGATATCAGTTCGTTCTCTCTCAAGATGTTACAGATTAATAATTTTTCAGCTGTGAAGAATCAGTTTTCTCCACATTAAAATGTTCCTTTTAATAAAAGATGGATCTGTTTCCTGCTTACGGTATTGAGTTTCATTCCAACTCTGGGGAGAATACGAACCATCCTGTCCACATTTGTACAACTCTTACTACTCTGTAATGCAGCTAATTTATTCTGTATGTTCAAACACTGTCAGCAAAGAGAACATGGTCACCAGTGGTCCAGACTTAAATGATGGTACCCCACTGAGATGTAGCATTAAAGCGGCAGTGGGTAGGAATGGAGAAAATGAGTCACTATATCCTGACATTAGTGCATGACACAGGTAATCAACCAATCAGAGCTGATCTGGAATCTGAACTTGTGATTAGATGGTCAAGCTAGGCAGCGCTGATCAAACATGAATCAATAGTCTGTTACTGTAATTCCTATTTCTCACCTCAAATGTTTTAAGAAAGATCTTGTAGTTACTGTTAAGCTGAAAAATGAAAGTTTGTGACCTGGCAGCTATGTTGAGATCAAATGAAGCAATACCAAGCACCGCCCACCAGCTGGAGCACAGCCAATAGGAACGCTCTCTCTGAAATGACCTGTCAGTCTTCCGTCATGAGCTAGATTTTTTAAAGCCTGAAAACAGAGCCATGAGGAGGTGAAGAAGTCTATTTATCTCTCAAGCCACTTGAATTACAATATGCTGACAGGTTATTACGGAGTCTCAATGGAAGCCCAATGATGCCAACAATATACTGCCACCTTAATCCATAACAGAACATATACAGTCAGTAAACGCAGCACCTGTAAGTCAGCATGTGTGAGGGTGGGGGGGGGAATCCACTTAAACAGGACAAATTCTGGCAGTATCACTCATGTTACATATCAAAAACTACAAGGGCGCTCAGTGAGCGCAGCAGAGGCTCAGGTCGATTTTATTTGTATAGCCCAAAATCTCAAAAGGGGAACTACAATCTGTACAGGATACTCTGTCCTTTACAGTACAACAATCTGTGGGATTCCCGCAGGTTTGGGATCAATTTCACTATTTGTCCTGTGATTGGGACAGAAAAGGCGGGATGGGAATCATAATAACAAGTCAGTTTTTATATATAAATATGCAGTTCTAAGATGAATAATCACGGAAACAGGATGGGAGTCATTCCTTTGGAATTGGGATGGGACAGGAGTGAAAATCCACCTCTGTCACGGTCGATTCCACAAGTGAAAGATAATGCGTGTATCTGCCACGTGATGCGGATCCGTTCCAAATTGGCCCATGCTTCCACCAAGTGTCATGAAAATCAGGCCAGTAGTTTTTTCCCAAAATCGTGCTGACAAACAGAACCGAAAGCATAACCTCCTTGGCGGAGGAAATAAAGACAAAGCTCTGTGACGTGCTGCAGGAGCTCAGCATATGAGCGTGAGATACAAACATGATGCGTGATTTGCTGATAGCAGCAACAGCTGCTAATAAACAAGAGCACATATGGTGAATATGGACATGAAGGCAAACAAACATTTTCTCAAACATTCATCCATTAAGAGCCTGTTTTGATGTCCATACAAGTCAAGTTAAAGGGAGTGTACAGTCCTTCTGCACCATCTATTCAAATAGTGTTCTTCAGGTGAAGCAAAACATTTGATATGATTTAAATCAATATTCATGCAGTAAATTCTTGAATGGCATTTAATCTGCAAAGCTTGGTTTGGCTCAAGGTTACATATCAAAAGACAGCAAGTCTGAGATTCACAGACTTGGCCCACCAGGTGTGTTATGAAAGTGGCATAGGAGCAGGATGAAACAGGAAAATGCCAAATCGTATCAGCCTCCATGCCCTCCAGCCTCAAAGAAATCATTTACGGTAATGAGTTTGAGAAGGATGATTTACTGTGACATATTCTGTGTTAATCTAAGTTTTATTTACGTTCGTGTGGAATATAATGAGAATATAAGAAGGTTTTAGTGGAAACATTTAGATTGTAAGACGGGTGATGTCTTCACCAGGCGATCGGGTGTCACCGAGTCAGAATGTGTCTGACTGGGAAAGACATCACTAGCCAAACCCCACCATGGCATCATCAGCCCAGTATGGCAGAGCCACTGGTCCCTAACAAGGACCGGTTTGTGTCTGTGGACGTCTGAGTGAGTGTTTATGGATGTTACGAGTGCTAATGTGGTGATGATATTAGGGAAAGACAGTATGTAAAATACTGGGAAGTGGCAAGAGAGGCAGTGAAGTCACCAAGGATGTTTCTGTGTCTTAAAACATCCTCTCTGCTCACAGAATATGAAATTGCAAAAAAATCAAGAGCTAGTATGCATTTTGAGCTCCGTTACTTAGGAGGAAACACACCTGGCAAATAACTAGATAAATAGGTGTTGCCATCACACACAAACACACAAGCAATCCAACAGAGAAATTCTGTCTGGCCAGTGCAGATGTTCGTGTGCAGGGCCGGCCAGTTGTTTCTTAAAATGTCAAATATCTTCATGTAGCATTGCATAAAATACAGCACCTCCAAAAGCACATGGTCACAGGACATGGATTATAAACAAGCTGTCAACAAGACGAGACCAAAATGTGCTTGAACAATAGCATACAAAACTTCTGCTGGATTAGATCTATTTGGATAAAACACAGCAGGAGGCTGATGGAGGAAAACATTTTTTGCAAATAACAGAACGGCTTTAAACAAAAGAATCATAATTCAAATGGAAAATAACAGTATGACCCTCAAGCCAGCAAGCTGTTTTTTCTCTCTCTGTCTCATCATTTCCATGGCATGGGCTACACTGAATGTTGAAGATATTAAAAGCATTGTTAGGATCAAGTCAGTTTACTTTTGACAAACAACTCAAAAACCTCTAAAAAGATTAAAATAACAGATTGACATTTTGGGAAATACGCTTATTCTTACTAAGAATTAGATTAAAAGATAGGTGCCACTGTCATGTCTGTGCGGTAAATATGAATCTAACACTAGTAGTCAGTCAGCTATGGTGCTTTCAAAACAAAACTAGTGAACTCGTGTTTACGACATGGGAAGTCTTCTATAAGATTGCTTAGCTTTCAAGTTGTTGAGTCGTGAAGAACACCGCTACTAAGCAAGGGCAGTATTAACATTACTGTCTGCGTCTAGACGCCAGAGGTTAAAAATTTAGCAAAGTAGCAAGTGAGTAACATAATGAAGGAAATGCAAAGACATAATGACAGAGGAGAAAGGTCGTTGGGAAAATCAACATTTTCCCCAGACTTTTTAAGGTCTAACTAAAACAACATGACTGCAATTACAATATATTAACTTATTATGCACCGAAACATTTACTTCCATGGCCTTCACCATTTTTTGACAAAGTCAGACACATCACAACTTGTGAACTTGGAGCTGTCAGAAACTTTCCAGTTACGAGGTTGTGAATACCACAAGAGAGGGGTGTTCAGATGGACTCTTCTCATGAACACAACCCCATTTGAAGGCACCACGCGTCCGAAAACGCTCACTATTCATTTTATAATGGGCTATATAGTGAGTTTAACAGTTTCTAGTGCTGTCTGACTGTATAGTGAGAATTATTATATCCTAGTGGACTCAAAGTATCCCACAATGCATTGTGAAAAGTAGTGGACAGCCATGGTCACTTAATTCCATCATGCATTGCACTGAATGAAAATGGCAGACCAACGGGGAGAGAGAGCAGTGTGACCGAGACAAATGGCCAAAATACTTTGCATTTATTGATTTGGGAAATACACTTATTGTCCCCACATTCACTATGGCCATTAAGTCTTACCTTTCAAAATAAAATCCCTAGACATACTATATAATGCATCACTGCTTAACAAGGAGAACTTTGACACTGAGAAACTTTAGTAGGAATGAACAGGGCCCCACCTCCAACCCTGTATCCATTTCTTTATACATCCATGGTTCCTGCCTGGCCAAGTGTTATTTTTACGCTTTGATTTATGTACGGATTAAAAACAAAGTGTAACATGTTAATTACTCAACATTCTAAGTGCTGATTGGTGGATTTTATTACCTTTGGATCCAAACTAGTTTCTCTGCGTCTAGTTTTGTGCTAAGCTAAGCTAACTGGCTACAGATAGTATCAGACTATTCCTTTAACAATCTCTATTTTTGATCTAGTCCACTTTTAGCGGATTTTATGAGAAAATTAGAGAGCCACAATAGTAATTAGTAAGCCCTAATGGGTTGCAGATATTCATATCACTTCTTAATAGGCATTTGGATCCATATGTTTTGTTCCATCTCTTCTTTCCCAGGAGTGGATCACAGAAATCAGAACCACAGCAGCCAAAAACGTCCAGAAGAATCAGCCGCGCATTCAGGAGTTTCATGGATATCTTCAGCTTATTTGGCCTCGGTGTTGCCGTTTCAGTGGGATCCTGAAGTTGGGTTTGTAATGTGTGCCATGACTGTCTGGTTATTGTGAGCAGACCAATGCAGGCCTTATTGATTTTATCACTGGCTTGGCAAAGCCTTTGCTACATTTGGCAAAAGTCTCAGCAGATCCACTGGAAAATTCTTACCAAACATCTTGAACCATTACACATGGACAGTGAAGCCTGTCTTGATCTATTCATAGACAGGAAGAATTGGCTCCTGCTCTCGGAGCAGCTGGGCACCGTTGTAGGCAGTAAAAGGAACAAATTAGTGGAGAAAATTACAATTTTGACTATTTGCTCTCAATTGTCAGTGTCTTAAACAACAATATCTAAACTTCACTGTTCAGACATGTCCATACCAAGACACTTAGATGTGGTATCTGGCCTACATAGTCCCTCGTTGTGTCCACACCCTGCACTGGCAGGAGCTACATATGTCAGGGCCCTTTGGTGAATAGAAGGTCAACCATCTTTCTTCACTGTGAATCCGAGCCAGATGAGTCTTAAGTGCCAGTAATTGAACAGAGAATGCCGGTAACTCTCTTCACCAGACGAAAACACTTCCTTTGTATACGTCGGAGGCCCGTTTCCAGCCAGACTGACACTAAGACAGACGGATGGCACTGTTTGTATCCTGAGAAAAGGTTCTCCCGTTTCATCCACATTTATCATTGTGCGTGCCAGAGGAGTAGCAGTCCAACTTCCCTTTTTAGCTTTTAGGTTTATTTTTTCAGAGTGTGGTAGGAACCTGCAGACTTATGTGGCTCTGGGGGAAGAAAGTGAACAGAAAACACACACAGCAGACACTTGTTTTTGTTATTTGCTACTTCTCTGAATAAGATTAATACCCCATGGTTTGTTCTTCACAGCACAAGCGACAAAAGAGGGAGGATTCTCATTTCTAGGGTGTTTTATTCGATATGCTTGCTTTTCACTCCCAATTCCTCAGTGACAGCATAGCATAACTATGAAGCCATATCCTATCTCACGTACTGTTACACATGCATCCACACTTCATGAATTCCACAAGGGGAAGAAATGGGATTGGAAGGAAGCCTCGATATTCCATGTGATTGCATTTCAGGTGGTAGGAACAGTTTGAACAGCGACACAAGGGAACACTCACCAGACTATGGAAAGAGCTTTCGAGTGCTTGTAATGTGCAAGACACATGTTAAGGTCAACAAAACAGTGACAGATACTGGTGCAGAGGAGAAAGTTAAAGCTGCCGTTGGAGGGAGAATGGAGTAGCAGAACAAGGAGGGGAAAAAGGATAAGCAGACGGAGAGAGAGAGTGTTGGTGGAGCCAATTAGGTGTTGGCCACATCTGTTCTCTCCCAGACTCTTGATAATCTATCTGTGGTCAATGGCAGACCAGCTTTGCATGGAACGGATGAGATGCGGTCAAACTTTTCTCCAGCGTTCTCATGAGGCTTTCCAAAAACGCCGCGAACCCTCCAAAACTTTTAAAAAAGTCCATGTGTGTTTCAGTGCGAGATGAAATTAAATATTCTTGGAGCAACCGTCTCTGAACAACTCGCTGGTGCTGCAGCAGCCAGCGTATGGCAGGGAACCAGAGGGTTGCAAGCCAACGACTGAAGTCTCAGATTTTACTCATTGGGCTCAGCAGAACCTCTGCCCGACTGGTTGAATCTGGATATTTTAGCTCTTAAAAAGACCAGCAGGCCAGAGGATCATTCAAGTTGGTCTTGGATCAGTCTACGTTTACTCTAGAGTCTGCCCCCATTCTTTCCACATACTTCACATTTTCACATCCAAGTTTGCGTGTCTTTGCAGTGTCTATCCTCTGTAGTCTACTACTGATGGGAAAGATGGCCACAGAAAAGCAGGTGTGGTCAAGTTCTTTGTACCTAAGCACTGGGCAAACAAAGGCTCCAGGCTTTTCCATTGACACTGATGGTGTCTCTATTCATCCCATGAAACAGTTATTACAATTCCACCTTGTCCAAACTTGACCCTCTCTGTGTCTATAAGATCATCATTTCCTATTTACTTAAGCTGTTTTTTATTTTTTTAAGCAGTTAATCTTAGGTTGCACAAATGGCTTCATTTTAAAGTGCCTTCTATCAGTAGAGGTCCTGGAACAATCTGCTTATTACTTAAACACATGACAAATGCCTTGTTAATACAATGCATTATGTAATGTATTTTTTGTGGTTATGTGTTGGATGCTGCTATATTTGACCCTGTCTTGGCCAATGTACCAGTTAAATAAAGGTTGTACAGTATGTAGTATTGACCCAGACGGGATTAACTTAAAGATGGAGGTGTTTATATCTCCTCTGCTAGTTTATGCAATGCAGCGAAAACACTTGCATGAAGATACCAGGGCAGGTTTGATGACATTTTTTTTTTTTTTTTTTTAACAAAATGTTTTCCTCTTGTTATACGGTCTACAATTTTGCAGTTACCCTGGCTCAGATGTCTGCATTACCAGAGGTCTTGACCGTGGAGAGTGTGAGGTAATGGATAGAGGTGGAGCTGAGTCAGACAACATCATGTTCTGATTAAAAGTCAAGGAAATCAGGAAAGGTTCAAGAGGTTGTTAGACCAAAAGCAGACTCAGAGGCTACGAGTGTGAGAGAATTATGAACACAGATACTCTTCGGAAGCTAAATGATTAAGACCCCAGAAGAAAAGTGGTGTAAATCTTTATAGGACTGTGTAATGCAAAAGTGGCAAACCACTAGAGATACATCAATCTGCAGTTCCTCTCAGCTCTGTGGAGCGTTTTAACCTCTTTCAACTCATTGTTGTTGAGTCTCAAGGCTCTCATCAACCTTGATTCCAGCCACAGACAGATAGCCACTCGTTTTGGTTCTCCCATGCCTCCCTTCCCTCCAGCAGGCCCAGAAATAAGGCCTATTTCTCCAGCAGCGTGGTGCTGGCTTCCAGCAGGGACCGGTGGAGCAGGGAAGTGAAAGTCTGCTCCTGGACGGAGGAGGAGCTGCTGCTGCCAGGCGCAGAGCTCTCCACCTCCCGCTGGAGTTACTGCCGAATGCCCCGCTGGAGGTCTGAGCTGAAGGAGTTTCCAGTGAACCATTTTGTCCGATTTTGCTATATTATCTCTGCTCTGTGCCACCCCGAAGTATGTTGAAGTATGTCTCGCTTTGTCAAGCATGTCTGATCTAGTAACTAAGGGGGCGGGACTTAGGATTGGTCATTTACATTTTGAGAGAAACATGTTTTCTCATAGATTACGTCTGTTTTTGTTGTAACAAATACGTTTCCAATCATAGTCTGCTGAAGTCTGCGCAGCGAGGAGGTCAGGGTGGACGGGTGGTTCAAATAAACACAAGATTTTCTGCCAGGACACCGAAGTGTCTCATGTGGAACCAAAACTCAACATTAACTCACTTTAATTTATGTCTGTAATTGAAATTACGCAACAAACTTAAGTTAAGCCAAAACGTGATTTTTTTTAAACTTTACATAACCAAGTAATTTTGTAGGGTTTTGTTTCAAATTACAATGTTAACCACGTTTTAAAACTGCGACTGTAAAAGAAAATAAAGAGAAAATATGTTTCCCTTGAAACGCGATTGAGAATTCAGGTTAGTTGTATTGGAAATAAATAAGCCACTGTTTGCCATCATGTATCCCCATAAAAAATGTTATGAGGTGTTAATATATCATGTGTTTATGGCTTGCCCCAGATGGCCCAAATAAACAATGATTACTGAACTGTGTTATGGACACTGTTGACATCATCAGGTTTATTGTGCATAAATTGAGAAATTGTGACAAGACAGAGAACTTTAGATTTGTTGATTCAGATTTGTCTTCTTCAGAGGATTTGAAATTGATGGACAAGATGCGAAAGACAGCATTTTGGCAGGTAGACAACTAGCTCTTCAGCTGTTCTAGTAGCAGAACTAAAACATGAGTCCAGTATGCCATAAAAGAACACTGAAGAACACCAATACTGACAGATCCAAACCAGATAACGTATGTTTTTGGACACCAGTGTTGTGGTACATCCCCAGGTGATTAGATATTGGTATTGTCAGCATTAACAAAAGTTACAGCTCTAGCAATGTTTTGATGAAAGTCTCCAACATGTAGTTCTGTTTCCACAGATGTGCACAGGGAAAAACAGACAGTACAAACTGTAAATATTTGGACGTGAACCACAGTCAAGAAAACTAAATGATCCACTGGCATAAGATGTAAGACGTCCAGGTCACCCACTGGGGTGTTTTCCCATAATCCTGCTGTAACATTCCTCCCCTGAAGAGAAAAATGAGCAGATGTTAAACTTGGCTATAACATTTTAACACAAAACATGGATGAAATATTGGGATTTAAATAACATTCAGTATCTGTGATTTGATGTACAACTGCTGTTACGTGTTTGGTAACATGTCACTGTTTCACAATAGCTGGCACAAACAGCTGGCCTGTCCATATGACTAAAGGTTTACTAGTTTTATGATAACCTGGCTGTTTTAGATGTTTTTTGAAAAAAAAAAACATGAACCAGGAATCTCACTTTCACTGTAACTGTGTATCTCAATGCCATGAGGTATGATTGCCTTCCACTTTCTTTTTAATAGAAACAAGCTTGTGATAGAATATGACTTTCTACCAAGTGAACTTGAAAGAGTGGATAACTTTGCTGTAGTGTAGGGCATCACTTACTGCTCTGGTGTCTATACAAGTTACATGTCACAAATCTGACACATCTGTTTTCTGTCTCCCATCTCCATCTTTCTGGAAGCTTTTCGCCCTGATGAAGAGTTAATGCATCATGTTATTGCCAAGAGTTGCTTCAGTCCCTGCTGATGCAGCAATAGCAGTGAATCTTTGAAAAGAGGATCAAAGTGACCTCAAGTGAATATCTGCAGTTGGGATCAAGTAGAAAACAAACAGGAGTTACAAACAGGAAGCTGGAAGAAATAATCATTAATTATGTGTTGAAGGTGCCAATGTTTGTTTAATAACCAAAATGCAACCTACAATTAGACAGACTTTAACTCTTTCACAGTGTTTTTTCAGTTTATCAAAGGTAGTTGTAACATTTGTCACTTAAAATGTCTTGTTCAGCATTCAGTTATACTTAGCTCCACCTTCATGTGTCACTTCTGGTTGCAAAAAACAAGATGGCGACAGCCAAAATGGCAAACTCAAGGCTTCAAAAGTTCACAATACAATGGGTGACGGCATGGTGACAATGTTAATGTCTTAAGATAAGACATTCCTTTATTAGTCCCACAGTGGAGAAATTTACTGTATTTACTGTCTTATATACAGTCTATGGATTAACATTGTATGGAAAATGTAGCAGTTATGTTTAGACTACAAAACTACTTAGAAAAAAACCCACACATCATGATTTGGCTTAAAGTACGTTTGTACTGATACCCTGAGTAAAAGTCCTGCTTTTTCCTGACCCATCCAACATCCCTCCCACCTGTCCCGAGCGGACTTTGTGCTTACACTATGTCCGTTTCTTATGATAGTATTAATAGGTTTATGTTGGACTTAGTTGAAAGCCTGATGCGCTAACGGCACTACTGCCTAAGTGGTCCGTACTTGGCATCCTGGAAGTGAGACCAGGCTAAAATGATACTTGCATCATATCCTCTGTCATGTGTGATTAACTTTATATCATCTATGAAAAGCAGCTGACTCATGTTGCTGTCATATTGATGTCAAGACGATCTAGCTGGTCAGACCTGTTTTTGTTTACACAACGTCAAAAAAGTGTCAGTCTCACTAAAGTTGTCGATGGAAATGAACGAGCCGTGACAGTCCTTTGGACAACCTCCCAGGTGAGACAGTATGTTCAACACAGTGTGTTCATAGACACCACGCCACTTTCCATGGCATCTTCTTGTGTCTAGACTTGCCTCTGTCTCAAAGCATCCAGTCACTCGTGCCTCTCGTTCAAACCTTTAGCTGGCGTCACAATAAAGTTGTGTAATACACCCGCTGTGATCAGAGAAAGAAATCACCTCTAATTTGCCTTCTTGTTGCCAGTGCTACTAATTAACTTTATGGCAGGCAAATTAGAAGCTAAACAGGAAGTGGAGCCATGTTAGATGTGTCAGTGCAAGGTGATGACAGAAAATGATGTGTGGTGTCAGGTGATTAGTGACTACTGTATTTGGGTCATGTAATGTGGTGCTGCAGCAACCGAAGTCCAGGACAATCTTAGCATGAGACCTTGGAGAGTTTTTAGTACTTTTTTAATGACTCCACTGGCTTTGTCTGAGGCACTCTCTGCTCATTGACATTCAAAGCAATAAAAAAGGAGGTCGAGGATTGCTTAGGTAATGTCTGCTGCTTAGCATGGAAAACCCTTTGTTCAAGTCCTCAGGAAATAAGCGTAAACTCCTTAATTATTTATTTGAATTGTGCTCCACTGTCTGCCTTTTCATTCCACTATTTAAGCTCTTTGAACAATGTTTTGTTTTTAGTGACCTGGTTTGCCTCATACTAACCTGTCTAGACTTTGATTAAGGCTGTTTCCATGGTAATAGCCAACACAGGAAGCAGAAGAAACAGGGGAAGTGCTTCCTGTGGTGACCTGGTTTATAGTTTTTAGAGTGTCCTGTGGGCAGACAGATGGTTGAAGCGAGCTGCATGAGACCACCTGAACTACGAACAGCTTGCAGAGCAAGAACTGATCAACAAATCGGCTCATTCAGATGTTCTTAATACAGATAATTATAATTTATTAGAGCCTGTAAACAAAATGCTCTGGCTAAATAGGAGTCACTAAAGGTTGGTCCATCAATTAACCCTATAAAATGCATTACAAGCACCAAGTGGAATGCCATTAAAGCCAATTTGTGGTTTGGACTTTCACATTTGGTGGACACCTGAAAACCTTAAGGGGTTTTCAGTTTCACTGGCCTGCCAGTGTAAAGTTGACAAGGAAGGTTAACCTCTGACAGATCAGTCGATCGAATCAAAAAACAACAGCAAATCATTGGAGTCAGTTAAGTATGGATCAGAGTTCATATCTCTCTCTCATATATATATATATATATATATATATATATATATATATATATATATATATATATATATATATATATATATATATCAGAAAACATTGCATTTATAGATGAATAAATAAATAATCTATATATCAATTCTGTGGCCCTCTCAATATAAAACACATTACAGTAAATATGCAAATTATTGTAATCTGTGAAAATTAAGTACAGTGTACCTTTTTTACACTTGGCAAATCTGGCATGCAAGAGACCATGTTTTTATACTGTAAACGTTGAGCAGCACAGGGATCAAATGGGTTCCTGCAGCACATCTAACCAGCAGGGATTTAGATGGTCAAACTGTCGGTCTGATAAACAGGATTAGAAACAGTTCCAGGCAGCTCTTTGGAAGCACCGGAGGATCTGCATGAAAGTAAGAAACTGTATTTGATTTACAAATAAATTAAGTTTTTCATTGTCTAAAAAGCTAATTAATTCCTTTAAAATGAATATAACAGCAGAGACTGTGCTATCTGTGCTTTGGAAATTGATTATTATCTGATTCCCTGAACTGCTGAGGAGGTGCTGAGTGGATCGCTGACAGGTGTGAGCAGAGCAGGGAGCCAGCAGAGGTGATGACCTGATTGATGGCAGGTGTGCAGGTAGACTGGGCCCAGGTTGATGGCAGGACGGGAGGAGACTTGCACAAAAAAGCTAAACAGAGATTGATTCAACAGTAAATAACCATCAAATGTATCCCTGGAGGTTGAGAGTTGGCGCTGGTGCATTTATTCCCTAAATACAAACAAGTTGAAAATGAATAGCAAGTCATTATTTCATTACTTTTAATAACCTTGCAAATAATCTTGTTCTGATTGAGCGTACAAGGTTCTCTATAAATGGAAATGTTTTCTTCTGACTGGCAGGTAGCTCTGGCTGACGTTTACAATCTCATAAATGCAGTAGTGGAAGTACCCAGCTCTTTTACTCAAGTAAAATTACAAATACCACAATCTAAAAACACTCCTTTAAAGTAAAATACTGAATTGAAAATGTTACTGTAAAAGTACAGAAGTACTATTAGCAAAATATACTTAAAGTATCGATAGTAAAAGCAGTGCTCCTTTTAAAACTCTATCACTTATACACTCAATTTGGAGTCAATTTAGATCAATTAGTAGTATGTTACTTCATCGTATTGCAAACGTCTTTATGTAAAAAGTAGCCAATGTGTCAAATAAATGTAGTGGAATAAAAAGTGATATTTCCCTCTGAGATGTAGTGGAGTAAAAGTAGTAGAATGTACTTGGTTACATTCCACCACTGCTTAAATAAACTACAGAAAGCAGTTTAAACAAAGAAGGAGAAGCCTTGATTTCACACAGTGGTACAATGTAAGGAATATCTAATCTGACATGTGTACAGTCTCCCTCACCTCACAGACTCTTTGCTTTCTCTAAATAGCCAGCTGATGAATGCACATCCCTTTTCAACAGCAGCAGTTACGATCGGTAGGATTTTTTTCCCCTCTATATGGCTGATTCAAGTGTATTTGGATTCTATAATACTGAGACTAATGTGCTCTGCTTGGTTCGGACTTTAGGACAAGATGTGCTGCGAAAGAGGAACACTCGTGCTGTCGGCCCCCTTGTGGAGCCCCTGAAAAACAGAGTGCATATGTCTACAACGTGTGCATGCATGTGTGTGACGGCAGTAGACAGGCTTCACTGGGTATCTATAAAATGTGTGTTTGTGGATATTTATCTATTTATATATACATATATGCAAATTTCACAAGCATGCCTTTTCATCATATGTGCTTATATGCTCGTTCATGTGTCTTGTCAGTGCAGGTCCAGACCAGGACCAGATGATGGGCTGTATACAGTGTGTGTGTGTGTTTATATATATGTGTGTGTGTTGAGGTCCCTCTGGCTCCCATGGTTTCTCTCTCTATCCCCTCCTCCCTCTCACTCTCCCCTCCCTCTGTTCCTTCTCGTCTCACCCCCTTCTCTCGGCTAACTCAAGCGCCACCTCCCTCTCACACATGCAATAGCACTCTGAGGCAGCCGGCCATTTTAACCCTTCACAAGGACTTTTCTATCCTTGTGAGATTGAGTTTCAGAAGAGAGTGAGGGTATTGTGGTCAATCTGTAGTTTAGAGTTAAGATAAGTCTGGTTTTTGATTTAAGGTGCAGGGTTAAATTGGCTGAGATAGCTGGGTTTAGGGTTCGGGTTGAGCTGAAACTAGTCAATGGGAGGTTTTCACAGCACAGTGCAGTCGGTGTGTGAAAGGCCTTTACAAAAAAATATACTACAAGTTTATTTTATGGTGTAAATTTAAGTATAGTTCAAATATAATAATCCCAAGCATACTTTATGTAACAAGTATACTAATATCAGTGTACTAGACGTATACTTGTAAGTGAACTACTTTAATACTTCTTAGGAAATATTGAATAAAATGGCCCACTTTTTAGTTTAAAAAAAAAGTATACTTTAAATGTAAGAGTAGTAAACTTTGAGTATGTATAAATTTGTTAAGTATATCTCTGATAAGTACATAAAAAGTAAACTGAAAGCACAGAATAATAAGTGTGTGAGAGACACTAAAAAAGTATACTTCAAGTTTATTTTATGGAGTAAACTTGTACTGTATACTATACTGTATATGTTATATACTAAAATCAATGTTAGTAGTATACTTGTACTACTTTAATAGTCCTTAGGGCTAAATTGACCCACTTTTTAGTTCATTAAAGAAAACTTTAAAGAGTAGTAAAATCTGCGTACACAACTAGTTTACAAGCTGTATTTTGTACTGCAACATTAATATGAACTATACTACAAGTGAACTTATAGGTATACTGTTAGTTTACTATACTTGTAGCCCACTTTTTAGTCTATGAAAGTACACTCTCCGTAAACTGCTAGTTAAATAGTTTTTATATAGAACACTTGTAAGTTTTCTTTAATTGAACTTATAGTACTTAGCCAAATATACTTTTCAGTATAAGCCAAGTATTTAAGTATAATTTTGTTAAAAAATTTTTCTGATAAATAAAAAGTAAACTGAAAGCATGCCATCTTATTTGAAGTTTATAAAGGTATACTAGTAGCACACTTGAATAAACTTCTTCTGTAAGGGAACACACATTCTTGTACACAGAAAAATGTGTGTCTCTTACGACTGCATTCAATTACTGTATGTGAAAAACAACAGCCACAGATTATACGCTGTCATTCACAACATATCCACTTCCCATTAATACGTACAGTTTCTATGAAATTCTTGCTGCAGTTCATGAAACTTTTAGCAAACAATCTGTTTCTAAGAATCGCAGCATTTTGTGTTTATCGGTACAGGTTGATTCATTTATAGAGATGTTTGAACCAAAGTTGCAACTCCTGATGCATCATGGGAAGGAGGCCTCCAAGAATCATGAATATCAAAAAAACTGTAATGAGTGCTGAGCTCTGTTTCTGTGTCTGGCTCAGATGCAGGGTGTGGTTTAATATCCTGTTCTTTAAAGCCTCCCTGTTTATTCTCTTACTGCTCTGATTCCTGTACGGATGGTCTGCGTTACAACAAAAGAATATCAAGTGTCTCAAGAAGAATCTCAGTCTCCGTTCACATTACTGAGAAAATACAGTCCCTTACAAATATACTTCATGTTTATTTTATGACGTAAACTTACGTATAGTTCAAGTATAATCACAAGCATACTTTATGTAACAAGTTTCAATGTAGTAGTAGTATACGTTTTAGGATTAAATTGGCCCACTTTTTAGTTTGAAAATATGAAAGTATACTTTTAAGTACACTTTAAGTGTAAGAGCAGTAAACTTTGAGTACATACCTAGTTTACATCCAAGTTGTATTTTGTACTGCAATTATAACATGAACTGTACTACAAGTGAATTTATATGGATACTGTTACTTTACTAGTTACATACACACTTTAGCCCATTTTTTAGTTTAAGTACACTTTAAAGTATACGCTTTGTAAACTACTAGTTTAATAGTTTTTACTACAAGTGTATTTGCCAAGTAGACTTTTTTGTATACTTGTCATATAAGCTAAGTATACTTAGTTTATGAAATAAACTTAAGTATAGTTCAAGCATAATCCAAGTATACTTTATGTAATAAGTATACTAATATAAATTTATTAGTTGTAAACTTTGATTACACAACTAGTTTACATCCAAGTTGTATTGTGTACTGCAACTATACTACCAGTGACCTTATAGGTATACTGTTAGCTTTTATACTTGTAGCCCACTTTTTTAGGTTTTTTTAGTACACTCCCCATAAACTACTATTTTAATAGTTTTTACTGCAAGTAAATAACTAAGTTTTCTTTAAGTGAACTTACAGTAGTTAGCCAAATATAGTTGTCTGTACTTTTCTATATAAATCAAGTGTACTTTTTTCTTTTTTTTCATTTTTCTGTATACTTGCCAGTTATACTTAGACCATCCTGTACATTTGTAGGTGTAAGTCAAGTATTCTTAAGTATAATTTTGTTAAGTATATCTCAGATAAGTACATAAAAGAAACTGAAAGTATACTGTCTTACTTTAAGTTTATGAAGTAAACTTAAAGTATAGTTCAAGTATAATCCCAAGTATAGAGAGAGGATGAAACTTTGAGTACACAACTATCCAAGTTATATTTTTTACTGCAACTACACTACAAGTGACCTTTTAGGTGTACTGTTAGTTTACTAGTTATATACTTGTAGCCCACTTTTTAGTTTATAAAAGTACACTTTATGGTATACTCCCCGTTAACTAGTTCAATAGTTTTTACTGCAAGTATACTTGTAAGATTTCTTTAAGTGACCGTATAGTACTGAGCCAAGTATACTTGGAATTTTTTTGTACAATTGCCAAGTACATTTGAGGATAATTTCTCTGATAAGTACACAAAAAATAAACTGAAAGTATACTCTTATTTTAAGTTTAAAGAAGTATACTAATAGCACACCTGAATAAACAAATTTGTGGGGGATAAATTACTTTTAATGTTAGTCTGGAAAGCAATGAAACACAGCAGTTAGGCAAAGGAACGAGCCACAGAAAGACAAGATGCTCCAGTTTTACCACTTCATGAGCCCTGAAAAGCTGCACCATCTCCTTCCAAGAAGACGAGTGATGGCTGATTAATGGCGTTGTGGTTTTGGCTCAAGGATTATGTGAGATCGAGCTGCCTTATAAGCCGTATCTGAGTGAAAAAGATTCAGAGAAAAGTTACGTCTTTTTCTCATTTCAGGCAGAAAACGAAAGACCCAGAGAGAATAAAACTGTACATAAGAGTGTAACCAACACAGGTAACTGGCAGATGGAGATACACACAGTACTACTACTTCTACTCCTGTTGGGATCAGCTTAAATATCAGACTGTATATAGCAGGATACAGAAAAGGGGTACACAAATAAAATCCCCATCTGCAAAATGACTTAAATAAGCACACGGGTCCGGATTCCGTCAAGGGAGCAGTTCACATGATGTACATATAGGTGACTCCCACACACAAACACCAGTCGACTGAATGGACACAATCTGATGGGATTGAGTGAAAAACAGAAATAGAGAGAGAGAGAGAGAGAGAGAGAGAGAGGAAAACGAGCACAAAGAGGAGGAGGAGGGTTTCCAGGTAGACATGTGGTGTTGTGATACGGGGTCAGGGTCCTGCTGGACCGTAGGGAGGTGCTGGTGAGTTCCCTTCTGGACACGCGCTGAGCCAGTGGAGCCTGGATCCATCCTTCAAAGCCCTCCCTCCTCCCCTTCACTCTTCTTCACTCCCCCTCCTCCTGCTCCTCTTTCCCAGGCCCTATGGGTGCAGTGCCACGTCGCTGAGTGAACTTATTAGAAAGGAGGGGAGAAAAAAAGAGAGAGAAAAGTGCTAAGCACCTCCACGTGGGCTGATGCATTTTTTTGCCTCCCTTCTGCTTCTTCACTTTCTTATGTATATTATTTTCCAGGCTCGCGGTCAAGTCAAATACGCTCACGTTATTGCAGAAGAAGTCCACAAAACGTCTTCATTTCTCTGTGCAACTCTGATGACTCATGCCTGTGTGTTTCCAGTCTAGTGTGAGTGTTTTAAATATACCATTTCTCCCTCCACAAGATAAACTTCCTGGAGCATATGCATTTTAATTGCCACAATTTCTTATTTGGCAACTGGAGAGGAGCCAAATTCAAGCTCCTGGTATATTCTGTATCTCATTTTACACTCATCAAAAAAGCATCAAAGCTATTTTCTTATACATTATTGCCATCTAGTGGATTTTCTGTTAACAGCATATTTACATTTCATGACAAAAGTCTTTTATATTGGCATGTTATACAGAGACCCAGCATGCAGGTATATGCTCCAAATAAAAAAAATCTTCTGGTTCATCACGTTTTTCTTGTTTATTCATGAAATATGTAATCCCATAATTTCATATTCCTCAATGTTTTGCCCTTTTAGCCTCTGTGTCATCAATTTCATTATTTCATCATTAAAGTTGCACGTGAATCCTCTGGGGAATCACCACTGCACAAACATAGTGCAAAAACAACAACCTCGACTTGATTTGCTTTTGGAAAATGGTGAAAACGCTGTATAGCGGAACATTTGGGTCCCTTATCAGCATGAGAAAACCTGACTTTGGAGCAGTTCATTTAGGGGTTGATAGAGCAAACAAAAGGAAAACTCAAAGGAAAACAACTTGCGGAAAGCTCAAACACCAAATGTGGGTTTCATTTCGACATGAATTCAGCAGGATATGCTGGACACATGATTTCAAACAAACATGTTCAAAGAAGCACTTTTCTCCTTTTTCTAAAACCCCATTCTGAACCATAGACTGCTGAGTTTCTCTAGAGTCTCTTGATTGTTAAAGACATCTGATAGATACAACTGAGCTGAAATGTTAGACGGTGACATCATGTCAGAAAAACTTAGAGAAATGCACCTATTTAGTAAGTCAGAGGTAGGATGGATAAATTGTCATTCTGCGCTTCACATTTCTGAGCAAAAAGCCCTCTCCAAGCATCTGAGCAACCTTTATCCATGTGCAGAGTGAAGGACAGGTGAGTCCAATCAGTGAGCTCACATGGTCATCTCATAGAAGTAGAGTCTATAGACAGGGTATTCACAGAGAAACAGGCTTATTTTATACAGTATTTATAAACTCTTGTCTTTTTGGCTTTAACGTTTTGAAATGTAAAAAATATATATATGTTTTGCTGTTTCCTTGCAGCCTTTGTCCAGCACAAAACCTTCTTCACTCCTTAAATATTGTTTGTGTGACTTGGATGCATATTTGTTGTATTCTGTGACCCAATTTTTGTATTAATGCATGTGGGCAGCCAGATGTTTTACTACTTTACTATTTTTACTCATGGTTTTCTATTTGTAGTTTGCTATTTTCCTACAGTGTGGACATGTGGCTGATGGAAGGCTGTGTGGACTTTAATTCTGTGTTCAAGCTGATTGCTCATTGATTGGGATCACCTGTCTTCTGCTCTATATAGATCACTCAGAAGAGCTGCTCCGGCTTTTCTTCTGGAGAAAGCAATGTGCAGGCAAAACTGAAAAGGCCCAATCTACCAGCAACCATGTTTTTTCTTTTGTTTTATTTTCTGGGAAAGCTTGGACACAGAACCTAAACATTATGCAGTTCAGATGAAATGAGATGCTGTACAGAACTTTATTTCATCCATATGAAGCTGACAATATTTACACCATCAATCAAATGCCAAATCACATATACAGGGGAGAGCATGGGGTGATTGCAGTCAATGAGCTCACAAGGAAATCTTAAGTGGGGAGATTTTTACCAGCCCCAAAAAGACAAAAGAAATTAAGTATATTTTTCAAGCAAATGAAAAAGAAAACGTTCCATCTGTTTTCTTTCATTTTTAATCTATAAAGGTTATGAGAAATGTACAAAATAATTAATGTAAAAAGGAATGATGTACACCTTTACAGTCAGCAAAAACTTCTGCTGGTTTGTCACTATTTAAAAGTAGCGATTTATTTTTTTTTTCTGTGTATTTCAGTTGTTTAATTTGACACAAACTGAAATAAACAAAAATTAAATAAAATAAAATAACAAGAAATGTCACAACCAGCTGTGGTTGTTTATGTTTAGGTTTCTTCCATTTTTTGTTTTTTTTTTCCCTGTTAAAAGGGTTTTTTTTATTTTTGGTTGGGGAGTTTTCCTTATCTGATGTGAGGGTCTTTCTGTGAAGGACAGAAAGGGTTGTATCCTGTATAGATTGTAAAGCCCCCTGAGGCAAAATTGTGATTTTTGGCTATACAAAATAAATAAACTGAATTGAATTTAAACTGAATGTATCTGGATGAGTTCACGTCCACGTAATATTATAAGAACTCTTAATTACGTTTCTGTGAAATAAAACATAAATGCTTTTCAGCAGCTGACTACTCAAATGTACCACCACAGGTTAAACATATAAAATAAAAATGATGTGTCTCATGCAAGCAACACATGTTGTTGCAATGAATGGAAACCAAACCTAAAGGGTTCTGCTTTGGAAAATGGTCTCAAGAAAACCACCAGTAAGGTCCCAAACAGATGACATAATTTTGGTTACTGATATCCTGGTTAGACTCTTCATATTGCATGTAATCCATTGTTCTCCGACCCTAAAGGCATGTTGGGAAAAACAGTCTGTGGGAAGAGAATTGACGTCATAAAAGCAGCTAAACGGCGAGGCATGGGTGGGTTGCACACAATAAATTGAATCTCACACACAATATATTTTTTACTCGGTCGGTTTGTTTCACCACAAGTCTTGGATCAAGGTTACAAAGTAACATTAAAAATGCTGATTTGTGCATAAACTGTCTTAGCAGCATGATTGTTCAGTAGAAGTGCACCACCTGGAACCCCCGTAAGCACCGGAAAGCCTGCACATCCAACTTGCCCATATCGATTAAATTGTGTTCCAAGTGCACTCGCACAAGCCCGCTAAGACTCGCGCTCTTATTGCCCCAGCAAAAAGCATCACGAGGCACCGACTGAATCTTGTTGTGGTAGAGTGCTACCGAGTGCAGGGCCTCTGGCAGCTGTCTGGGCACCTGGCGCAAAGCGTTGTGGCACAAATCTAACTGGTGCAGGACAGGCAACGTCCTGAACGCCCCCGGTTCCACTTTGGCGATTTTATTTCTTGCTAAACCTAAGTGTTCCAGGTTGTTTAAGGTGCTGAAAACTGCTTTCTTTATGGACGATATGAGGTTTCCCTCCAGATTTAGAGTTTTGATTGACCGGGGGAGGTGTCGTGGCACTTGTTTTAGTCTGTTCCCCTCTAAGTTGAGGCTTTCCAAATGAGTTGCATTAAGAAGAGACTCCCTGGGAAGACCCTTGTTTGTCAGTCTGTTTGTACTCAAATCCAACACCACCAGCTCTGATATCCCATCAAAGGCTCCTCCACGGAAATACTCAATGAGATTCCCTTTGAGGTAGAGCTCCTTAATGGAAAGTGGTAAGCCCAGAGGGATTGATGTTAACTGGTTGTGATCCAGGTTCAGAGTGCGCAGGTTGCCCAAAGGAGAAAGCACCCCATCGGGAAGAGACTCAGATCCGTTCCCGAGGCTGTTGTTGCTGAGGCTGAGAACCAGGAGGCTGGGGCAGCGGGCCCAGGCCGCCGCAGACATCACAGTCAGCCGGTTATTGTCCAAACGAAGCTCCTCCAGAGACACTGGAAGATCACTCGGCACACTGACCAGGAGGTTCCTATCCAGGTAGAGGCGCTTCAGAGCCGGGACCCCCTCAAAGGCCCCGTCTACGGTTATATCTGTGAGGCGATTGTTGCTCAGCACGAGGAACTCCATAGAGACGTATCCATTGAGCAGGTCCAGCTGGATGCTGTTAATGTGGTTGTTCATGAGGAGGATGTAGCGGGCATTGTAGGGAATACCGTATGGGATCTTGTCCACACCTTTGTCTGAGCACTGGACCACTCTGTAAGACAACACATCATGAGAATGAGCTCACTGACGACTGCTGTAAGAGAAAGCAATGCTCCCCAATCACACTGTGAATGGTTTGATGTTTCAGAAAACCTCATTTGTAATTTTTACATTTCAGATTTGTATGGAATAAACAAGCTATACAGTCTGTTACAACCTTAGAGGTGCTGGTAGACAGATCTTGTCACCAAGCTACCAGTTTTCTCCCTGTTTTCAGTCTTTTGTGGTAAGCTATCCAGATGCTGTCTGTATAGCTTCATATTTACTGTACAGATGAGTAGTATCAATCTTCAAATCTAACGCACAGCAAGAAAGCAAATGTCAAACTGCTCACCCACACAGGTGTTTTCAGTTAATCTGGCTGATTAGATCTCTGAGGGCGTGAATAGACTGCGTGACATGTTCCAGAGTCTCCTATTAGTTTTGATGCACCTATTATACTGAATTTACACCAGACAGTGGTGCAATAATGACATACTTCTGTGGCCGGGATGTGTGCTCATGTGTTTCAGGTGAAATTCTTTGTGTCACAGCAGTCACAGGATCCGTTTACTGATGGACTGTGTGTCCTATCTGGCAGCACTTAGCTGCTAAAAGTTAAACTTTTCCCAACTTTTGTTTGCCCGCAGAATCAAACAGCCGTAGCTGCTCATTGCAGGCCACACTTTACCGCTACTCTGGTGTGAATTCAGTGTTGAGGTGGAACAAATTAAACCTTTTATCATTCTTTTTGGGAGACACACCTTTCAACCTCAGTGGATGTCAAATAGCTAGAAAAACAAAACACCTGTGTGGGTATTCAGAGGCTTTAATGTTTTCTTTTCATCAATCAGTTAATATTTCAGTATCTTCAATGTCAGAAAGTGAAAAATGCTCATAAAAGGTTCCCAGAGCTTATGATGATGTTTTACGGTTTCTTTATCTGACCAACAGTGATAAAACAAACAAATCAGCAAATTCTGACATTGGTGAACAAGCAGTGAAACTTTAGACTGACTAATAATTTAATCTACAAAAAACATGACTTAAATGTGCAGTGTGTGGGATTTGGTGGCATCTAGTGGTGAGGTTGCAGATTGCAACCAGGTGAAACTTCTACTGTTTGCCAAGTGTGTGGCAGAACTATGGTGGCTGTCACGAAAACACAAATGGTCCTATCAAGAGTCAGTCTGTCCATTGTGGGCTACTGTAGAGACATGGCGGCCAGCTCCTGTAAGAGGACCTGCTCTCTATGCAGATATAAACGACTCATTCTAAGGTAACGAAAACACCACAAATTTTGTTTTCAGCTCATTATACACTAAGAAATCATAATTAATGTCATATTCAATTTCTACCAACAGATCCCTGTAAATGCTGCACACTTTCTTTAATAATATTGTTTAATACAGACATTTATTGGAATATGCTGTTTAAATAAATTAAGTTTACCTTCCATAGCAGGCACACTCAGGAGGACAGTAGTCATCCTTAAAGTAAGGGAAGTGCATTGGCGTGATGACCTTCTTCTCTGGTGGCTTTTGGGTTTTATTGTCCTTTTTCCTTTTCTTTTCTTTGGCCTTCTTAACCATCTTATTTTTACTGCTTCTGTTGATTTTCGGTGACCTATTTGATGACTTTTTGGCAGTTGTCAGCCGCGGTCTGGCTGTAGGTTTGGCCAGTTGTGGTTCTGGAGGAGATGCTTTATTTCGCCTCAATGTAAGTTTGGTGTCATTTTCCATCAGTTTAACTGTTTTGGGCTGAGCTGTGTTTGGTTTAATATCGACTGTAGGATTATTTTTATTTGATTTGGGTGTAGGATTTGGCTTGTTTAAATCTTTGGTTATTGCTTCTTTGGGTTTTGGCGTCGCTGCTTGCACTTCAGGGATGTATTCAGTCCTGTGTTTTGGTTGAACAACAGTTGTTAGCAGCTCCTGCTGGGCAGGTTTAAACTGATTATTTTTGTCCATCACATCCTCTGAATTGGGGCTAGCCTTTATGTCCAGTTCATTCTGCTTGAGATGACTCTGTAACACTTCAGCGAGGAGATCTTCAAACAGCAGGACGGACCTCACCTCACCAGGAAGCAACGTTGAGATGGGATTGGGAAGACTAGCTCTGGCATGAGGGGTGGGAGGGTGAGAGGATACTTGTGATTGAGGGACATTATGATGATGATGATGATGAGGAGAACCAGGAGGATTTTGAGACTGAGTGGTAATTTGAATTGTGGCAGGAATCACTAATTCTCCCCCCAGCTGAGCAGATGATAAAGGAGGTGTGAGATCGCTAACTACCACATGATCTCCTTTCCCTCCATTTCCTCCTTTCTCTTCCACATTTTCTTGATTTACAGTTTTTCTCCCTCTGGTCTCCTCATGGAGATTAAGCCCTGCAACCAGCCTGCTCTCTCGTTCCTCGTCCACTTCTTTTTGCTTCAGTTTATCCATTTGATCACTTTTCTTAAATTCCTTATCCGTCTTGTCAAATATCTCAGGAACCATCATCATCTCCTCCTCTGGAGTCAGTCCCTCACTCCTCTGTTCCTCCTCTGTTTTCCTTGCTTTTTCTTTCTCCTCCATCGATATGGAAACTTCTCTTGGTTGCTCACTCTTCATCTCAGACTGGAGGTCTCTGTCCAGTCCAGCTATCTGGGTGACTGTCAGTCCTACAGTACAAAACAGAGAGGAGCCATTTAGGTTTTGGTTTTGGTCATAAATTGTGCAAAAACTAAACTAAACTAAAATTTTTCTTAATGCAAAACTAAACGTAGCATATTAGCATTACAACAGGTAGCACTCATTTTGAAAGGCACATAGAATAATTAGCATGGAGGTGTTTACGACCTGTTTGGAGGATAATAAGTAAGATTATATCTTCATTTTAAGTCAAGTTACTCAAGTACATGCTTGAAATGTTAAGTAGACCTAATGTTATGTTAATTTATACTCACTGGGTTGCAACATGTATGAATATCCAGAAACTGTGAGGAACATGAGCAGCAGTGTGAGCACCTCCATTGTATCTGGTAAAAAGCATGAACAAAAGATCAGATATAATAACATTATCGTGCATCTCAGGCCCTCAAATGGTTTAAAAACATACTTAACATCCTTGTATCTGCCTGACACTTTTTTATTTAACCTATTTTTACAATATATTGCTCACAAACATGATTTTGAACTGAATTGATGTTACAGAGGTCCACTACAATAATGCATTATTGCTGTAAAATGGGTTAAATACAGTTCATCTGTTCTATATCTGATTAGTGTTTACAGTATGATAGTAGTTTTGCAGCAGATCCCCTCCCAAATAAGGAGGAGGGGATCAAATAATATTGGATTCCTGATGTTGGACTTTTATTATAGTTTGTTCATAACTAGACCTACAAACATGAGTAATGTCAAACATATGAAGAGTCCATTTACAAAAACAGATCAAAGCCTTAAAATGAATAAAACATCATTATTCTGATTGTTATCTCCTTAAATGTACAATAATAAAAAAAGAAACATTTAAAATTTGAGTTTATCAGATTGGCCATTACTAGTTTGACATTCCCTACACTGCACACAGACAAATAATTTAGGAAAATAAATAAAAATGAATCATTCATATTTATTTTTTATTTGTCTGTTATTGACTTCAAAACATGTATATTTGTTCGGACATAGCCCAAATAAATTAAACATGAACTGTATCTGTAGACTATTTGATGTAATGATGACGTTTCCTAGTTATTTATGTATTTTGTCACCTTCATCACATGTGCAAGCTCAGTTTGAGTCAAGGGACCACTTCAATACTAATAGTAAAGATAATGTTGAACAAAAAAAATCAATAAAGATATTACAATGCAGCCCAAACTAAAAAAAAAAAAAAAAAATGGAAAATTGAAAATGAGAGATTTCAGATAATCCATTGTTCAGATTGATTTGAGTGTTGCTTACCTGCAGCGTCCTTATATGTCAAAGATGAGTTCCTGCGTCCAGTTGATGCTACACCTGCCTCTCTGTATGGACGGAGACAGTCCAGCAGAAATGGTTGCAACCTTTGAACTGCAGATGACTTTAATGATAGTGTCCCTCTCTCTCTATGGAGAGTTTTCACACACGCAGGTAATGAGTCCTCAGATGCCTTTATCTGGAAGAGGATTGTCACACTTACCCTCAACGTCAGAGGAATCTGAAGGATCAATAGCGGGAAAAAGGGGCGACATTTAGGGGAAGAGGTTTGCTGTTTGCTGTCCGCTGTGGGGAGACATTAACATCCCAGTGGTTATATGAGGGTGACAAGTGGAAACTGCTTGGCCTTTGACCCATTATGCTAATAATCAGTGGAAGTCTGAGGATGCGGATGCTAATTCAAGTAGATTTTAATTAGTATCAGGTATTCAGTGGCTTTGCAGATGTGGTTAACTACTAGGATTTTACGTTCAAATCATTGTGTCTTGAAAAAGTAACTTTAAGACCAGATTGTTGCCGCTTGGCAAGAAAAAAAAAAAATCATTGATCTTAGTGGTGAAGACAAAACCCAAGCAAGGTATATATCCTGAGTTTTGATGAGGGCTTCAAGTAATTATTATTTTCTTCATAAATTTAACCTGCTGGTAATTCCTTCCTGTATTTGCAATCTATTAAATGTCAGAAAATAGTGAAAAGTACACACCTCGCTCTTCAAATGTCTTATTTAATCCGACCAACAGTCTAAAACCTAAAGATACTCTCTTTTACAATGATAGAAATCAGAGAAAAGCAGCAAATCCTCACATCTGAGAAGCTGAAACCAGGAAATGTTGGGCTTTTGGCATGAAAAACCAAGTAAACCATCCTCAGAGTTGTTGCAGATGAATTTATTTCAGCTTTAGTTCTGGTTTAATACCTAGATTTATCATGATTTATCAGATGTCATGTCAGTTTTATTTGTATAGCCCAATATCATAGGCGGATCCCTGTTCCAGGACGTACAGATGCAACAGATGTGTAAAGAGTAACAACATAATGAAAATACAACATAGATAATCCATATGACAAAAAATGCATCACATTACAAATAATGTGAAAACATATGAGGAAATGGATCCAGGAGGATGTCAAGCAGCTTCTGGGCATTGCCAAACAGATTTTTGTTTTTAGTTCACAGTTGCTTTGGTTTGGTTTCTGATGCCATTAAGCCCCAATCAATAAATTTAATTGATAAAGGCTAAATCAGATATTTTAATTCAGCACTTTTCTAGTGCTAGTGAATGGTCTAGACTAACTAGATTTATTATTCATGCAATCCTCCAAAATCTGCTTTTAGAAAATGAGTACTCTGTGTGACACTCCAGATGTTTTCTTTCCTTCTCAGCTGCACTATCTCTATTTATGTGGGCACAAGAAGTGAACGTCTTGTTCCAAACAGATGCTGTTCGTTTCACATCCCAGTGGGTCTCAGCCAGAATATCACGTCCTTGTCTGTGTTCTTTTATGTTTCCGTCACATCGTGCATCATGTCAGCTAACACACAAGGCCGAGCGTTCCCGTTAAATTATCCCAAGGTCTAATTTTATCATTGAGCATGGGGATGCATATCTGTATCTTATACACAACAAGACAGGCTTCATTTGAATAAACACATTCAGAGCTTAAGTATAAAGTCTGATACAGTTTTACATCTTATTTATAGATGTATGAGTTACCTGGACACCCTATACTTCAATTTTATTTTATTAAGCATACATACAGTAAGTAAAAATCAAGTATATATTTTACTTAAGTAGTATTAGTAGTACTTAGTATACTTAATTAATTAATACTTAAGTAAAACTGCTTTTGACTAAATTGGCCCACTTTAGTTTAGAAATGTATGCTGTAAGTGTGAGAATAATACATTGAGTGCACAGCTAGTTTACACTGAAGTTTTATTTTGTACTGCATCTACACTAAGTATACTAATAGTTTACTAGTTTTAAATCTTGTAGCCCACTTTAGACCTTATGAATGTGGACTTAAAGTAAACCCTCAGTGAACCAGTAGATTAACAGTCATACTGCAAGTATACTTGTAGCCCATGTTGTAGTTTATGAAAGTGCATTTTAAAGTATACTCTCAGTGAACTACTAGTTTGATACTTTTTATACTCCATGTACACTTGTAACCTGGAAATTTCTCCACTGTGGGACAAATAAAGGAATATCTTAACCTACTTTTTAGCAGAGATTCGAGTCTGACACTTCAAGAATACTTAATTCTATTTTTGTTAAGTATATCTTGATCAAAAGATTAAGAATATTAGGCCTGTAAACCAAATATGCTTAGACTTTCTGTATACTTTATGTATTAAGTATACTAATATCAATATACTAGTAGTATACTTTTAAGTGTACTATTCAGTACTTATTGGGACTAAATTGGCCTACTTTTTAGTTTGTAAAAGTATACTTTAAGTATACGAATAATATACATTGAGTGCACATCTAGTTTACACCTTGGTTTTAGTTTGTACAGCAACTAATCTACAAGTATACTGATAGCTTTCTATTTTTATACTTGTAGCTCACTCTATAATTTATGAAAGTACACTTTAAAGTATACTCTTAGTAAGCTACCAGTTTAATATTTTTTTATACTGCAAGGACACATAGTATAGCCCAACATACATGGTGTAGCACACTTTTTAGCAGCGATTTGAGTTTACCACTCAAGAATACTTAATTATACTTTTCTTAAGTATTTCTTGATCAAAAGATTAAGTAGGCCTACAAGCCAAATTAGACTTTTCTGTATACTTGTCAGTATTAGCCAAGTATACTTTTAAATATATGTCTGATAAATACATAAAAAGTAAATTGAAAGTATACTCTGCTGTATATTTTGCTAAATAAAACCCCAAAAATATCTTCACATCTGGATCATGGGCTGATGTTAAAACAGCTGATCTGTTCATCTAAATAACTCTAAATGAACACACACACACCACACACACACACACACACACACACACACACACACACAGCAACTCTAAATGCTAACATCTAGTTCAACACACAAACTGTGAAAATCCCCTTACAGACCACAGAGAGGCAGCACGTCCCCACACATAACTGCATGAGTTGCCCAGAGAGAACCTCTAACATTGGATGGGAAAAAGGTAAATAGGTTTGAATGTTTTGTCTGTGTGTGTGCCCAAATAAATTCTTCTCTTCTGAACCATAAACAGAGAAAAATCACATCATACATATGAATACTGAACGACAGGGAAAGGAAACCGATACATGACATAAAAGCCCATAAGGAGACATCTGTTAACACCTCAAGCCGTGGCATCTCATTTCCTGTCGAAGGTGACGTAATGTATAGGAGAGGGGGTGTGAAAAGCAGCAATGATGGTAGAAACAGAGAGGTGGGGCGGTTTCTTGTAAGACCTGCACCTGTTTTACGATATAAATACCACTGTGTTTGCTCTGTATGTTCATTCTGAAGGCCATTTCCTCCCCTTTTACCACAAATAATGTCACAGGTTTCCTGTTTTAGGGCGACATTGTGAGAGAACATTGCTCCCATCAAACTACTTTCAGTAAAATAGCCACTTTATGTGTCTCTCAGGCTTTGGTACCTCATTTACAGCGTCAAAGATCCATTTCACACACAAAGCTCATGATATCAAATCGGTCTGTCTGGACTTTTGCCTTCTAGCTAAATCACTTCTACAGTTGAACGGTTGCTCCCCAGTGCATCCCAATGCCCCGACAGCTGCCCATCAGCCTTCCCAGATGCCCTAACCCCATTTTTTATTCTTTGGTAAAGCCCCCACATCACTTTAAATGATCAAGTGCTATGTTTCCTACTAGATCACAGATTTGAATCAGTGTATTGTCTCTAGTGGCACTGACAGAAGTAGTTAAAAGCTAGATCATTTTTAACTTAAAGGTGCAGTGTATAGGATCTGGTGGCATCTAGTGTTCAGGTTGCAGATTGCAACCGAGTGAAACTACAATTCTCCCATGTGCCAAATGTGCAGGAAACCTATGGTGGCTGGCACGAAAATGTAATAGCCTTATCTAGAGCTATAGGATTTAATTTGTCCATTCTGGGCCGCTGTAGAAACATGTCGGACTCTGTGAAGAGGGCCCACTCCATATGTAGATATAAATGGCTCATTCTAAGCTAATAAAACCACAACACTTCTTATTATCAGGTGATTATACACTAAACAAAACATACTTGTTAATATTATATTCAATTTCTGCTAATAGAGCCCCATAAGTTTTACACACTGTTCCTTTTAAAAGTTAATTTGAAGTGGTTTTGATATTAAAAAAAACAACCTATTCACAGTCTGTCTCACAGCCTCGCAGGACAAACAGTGACCTCAGTGGTGAAGCCGCAACTTAAAGTGAGGTATGTGTCATGAGTTTGTCACCAAAAAACTGAGGTCAGGGCAGTAAGTGTGGAATTTACATGAGGTTTTGGGCTGAATGGGTGTATGTGTGTCTACTGGCAAGTATGGGTGTGTGATTTTAATGTGTGTGCAGAAGAGTTTCTGGTGTGTATCAATGTAAGTTATCGTAATTGGACGGATAATTGATGACATTAAAACAGGGCAAGCTGTGTTAATTTTTTTTGAAGAACTCAAGATCTAATTTTCAGTAAATACCACAAACATCAATATAAGGTAACTGAAGGGCATAAATCCAGGAGAAAAATGGGAAATACAGGCAGTGGAAGGCTTGAGTGACAACACGGCTGTGTAAAAATAAACCCTCCCCCAAACTATCCCATCTGCTCGGAGCCTGACTGCTGGCAGTGTAGCGGCGGTGGCGGCAGCGGGGGGTTAACAAGGGCAAAGGTCACAGACTGTGATCAATGTGTTGGCTAAGAGCGTCAGACCCACATTTATGTTTGCAGTGCGTGACTCTCTGGGCAAACAATGGAAGTGGACTTTCATCCTTATGCTCCCTTATAGGAGCATATTCCTGCTGTGCTTGTGTGCATCTCAGCTCAACCTGTAATTTCTTTAATCGCAGTCAAACAGTTCTGCTATCAGGCATGTGAGCATAAAGCAAACATTAACAAACATCGACTGTTCCAGAGATATTTGGCAGCACAACGGAGACTAGTACTGTCCGAGATAGAAATATTTTTGGATGATTTATTGAGCGTTAACGAACATCCAAAATGTTCTTTAGAAAATGCCAAACTGTGCTCTCTTGACTACACCAGAGTGTCCTAATGTCGTGAAAGTGAAAAGAATGTATGAGAATAAGACTTTTCTAATAAGACCATCCTAATATTTTCTTTACAGAGGATGGGAGTCATCATGGGATGATGAGGCCCCACAACGCTGTTGTCTTAACCCTGCCTGGAATAGCTCCACCAAATTAAACCTGTGTTTTTGTTTTAGTATGGAGTTCTTGGGTGTCAGTGAATTCAACATGGCAAGCTTGAGAGGGAAGAGGAGGGCTGTCTGGAAGAGGAGGAGAAATCCACATTTAGACCAGTTTTCAGGCTGTTTTTACTCTCAGCTTTGTGAGTGAGCAAGAAAAGGCAATCCAGGCACTCCAAAATATTAAAACAAGTGACAATCTGGGAAGGAAATATATTGAGACTTTATCATGTTGGCTAAATCATTAAAAAAAGCCAACATGTTTCAACCACTGTAGGTCTTTCCAGTCACCATATGAAACTAGAACATGGAAACATGCATGGCCATTTTCAAAGGGGTCGCTTTC
Source organism: Pterois miles (assembly GCA_947000775.1). Lineage (NCBI taxonomy): Eukaryota > Metazoa > Chordata > Actinopteri > Perciformes > Scorpaenidae > Pterois > Pterois miles. The sequence goes on from CAMQGK010000549.1 coordinate 9,642,038, forward strand.
TGATAATCACATGCAGTTTGGGGCAGGTCATAGTCAAGTCAGCACACTGGCAGCTGTTGTTGTCTGTTGGTCCTGAGTTTGCCATGCTATGATTTGAGTATATTTTTTACGCTAAATGCAGTACCTGTGATGGTTTCTGGACAATATTCGTCATTGTTTTGTGTTGTTAATTGATTTACAATGATAATTATATACATGTTTGTATAAACTCCCACTCCATGTTGATAAGAGTATTAAACACTTGACAAATCTCCCTTTAAGGTACATTTTTGAACAGATAAATGTGATTAATTTGCTGTTAATAACAATTAACTATGTTAATCAATTGATAGCCCTACTAACAACAACTTATCATGAAGAAATAACAGAAAAGAGTAATTTATATACATCATCAATGAAAAGTATTCCTAGGATTTAACACAGGCTGCAAGACAAACATGGGAGCCCATACAGAGAAAAGAAAAAAAAAATATATACATTTGTTTTGAAGATTTGGGATCCAATATATGTGAATGAGTTCACACTGGTGTATAAAGTTATTTCTTTGGTGTTGATGAAGCCTATCTATGTCAGTCAGCTCCTCATAAACAACAGATCCATGGTCAGGACATGCTGATCAAAACAAGGTCAGGTCAGGAAAGACTGGCTGGACAGGGACACTGCAATACAAGAAAAAGCAGTCAATAAAATGAGGCAATAGGGCAGATTATAACTTCATTAGAAAACTAATTGATGTTATTTGTTTTCATCTTCCTGTCTGTTGGTCCAAGAAGACCCATCTCTAACCCTCTCTTTGGCATATTGATTTCTCACATATACAATCCTTTTGCAAACATCCTTACCATTGATGTCTCCCATAGAGAAGCTAACTGACCCATTGTTTTTCTCCTGCAAAAGCAACAATTAAAGGAAGCTTTGACATTTGGCCACCACATATTACGATGGAGCAGGACTGAAGCGCCGTAGCCGAGCGGCTCCTTTTGTCCTTTAAATGACTCCATTGTTCCTCCAAAGTGACTCATGTTGCTGAGATCTCCGTTTAGAGCACAATAATGATATTGCTTTATGCGTGTGTGCCAATTACTGATGCTATTAGCCAAGAAAAGCTCACCATATGCTATGACGCAAGTCCCAGTCGATCAACTGGTTTGTGCTGTTTTCTTAATTTGCCACACCAGCATGGATGCACCTCCACGCACAGTGTTTACAATGCGGAGGCAACAAGTGTGAAAAATGTAGGTGCAAATAAGTACAGGATGTATAGTCTATAGGGTTGTATTGTTTCAGCAGGGGACAGATGGATAGACAGTGTTTTTGCCGGGTGATGTGGGTCACTGGGCCTGCATGGTTAACAATTCTCTGTCACACTGCAAAACAAGGATGTGGACTGACGGACAGGGTCAGAGTTACAGATGTTTTTCTTTCTCACTTGTGAGTTCCTCTTTCGTTGCAGTGTGACAAATGGACCGTTCAGCGATGTTCTAGCAACAGCCACCGCTTTATTGATATACATGTTGTCATGAACGGACTTCAAGCTGCTCTAATCAGTAGCTTTATATAAATAGTGTATCAAATGACTGTTTGCTATGTGAAATGCGCCACTCGTGTTGTTGTTTTGGTTTTCTGGCCCTCAACTGTACTGATCTGGTTCATTCTCACTGCTCTCATCTTCATTTTCAGGCTGTTTTTTGCACGAATGTATAAAACCACTGTAGGTATGTGACCTGTTCAGCAACAAATGCCAGACTGACAAGCTAGTGAGAGTAGAGCATTGGATGAGTAGAGCATGGATGTTTACCTTGAGGCTTGGTGGAGATGAAAAACAGAGCTAACTGGAAAGTGACTGTAGAGCGCTGCAGGGGTGACGCATATTTGTAGACCAACCAGAAAGTTTGCATCGCTCTGGTTCCCTCGACAAAAAGCCAATATTAAATAATATTTTGGATTACTGCAGAAAATAAGCCACAAGTTTGATACTTATGATACTATGTCATTACAGTAAATAACTTCCTTAAGTTTAGGCAATAAAACTACTTAGGCTTTGGAAAAGACTGACTCTTTGAGGAAATTACCAGAGGTAAAAAAGTTAGGCTATAAACAAACTACATCATGATTATATTACTGCAGGTCAGCAACACTGAGCTAAAGGCAGACTAGTGTTCGGCATAATGATGTTTTGTAGTCCCATTTAGCCATTAAGACATGTGAAAGCTTCAAAATTCATCAGTAGGATATTTACTTTACTGACATTTTATATCACAGAGCAAAACATTAAAATCTCTTGAGCTTGCAGACCTTATTTCAGGAATCTAACTGAAAATGCATTAAAAAAATATAGACTTGGAGACGAACCAGAAGTGCTAAAAAGGATAACTCATTTCCAGGTTTTAGGACTCATTCCTGCAGCACTCTATTGAGCTTTCATTTGCCAGGTGACCAGAAACACGACTCCAAATGAATGTTGCATTGTGTCTGCTGGATGTGTAAAAAGTTATTGCAAACTTTATCAACATAAAAGGTGATAATATATCAGTGTTTACAGCGAGGTTCCCAAGTTAATGCCACTTTAAAGTTCACAAACATACACCACACATGAGGCAAACAATGACCTGTAGGCTATGAATAAACCAAAAACACATTGTAATGTTATTTCTTTTAAAAATCGTAAAACATACTGTACATCTGTTATGACTTACTTTACATGAATTTACATGAGGAGCATCCTTTACAAGAAAATCAACTTCATTTTGCGTGCAACAAGCTGCGGGAGAAGTGAGAAAAGTGGGGGGATAAAGTTAGAAAAAGTCCCAATAACACTATTTGTCTTCTCACCCAAATGAAACTCTATGAAATCTTGAAAGACAAAGAACACACCATGAACACAGATTATAAGAAAACATAAAGACTTCTTGTGCTTGTAGGCGCGATGCCAACAAAAAACTAGTGCAGATGACTTTTTTTCCAGCCTACATTATGTGTCTTTTGTGTGTGTGTGTGTGTGTGCGTGTGCGTGTGCGTGTGTGTGTGTGTGTGTGTGTGTGTGTGTGTGTGTGTGTGTGTGGGTGTGTGTGTGTGCTGAGGGGCCCTTGTTATTATGTCCCGCTGCTTTTCAATGGAACAGCTGTGTGAACCTTCAGCCGCCTCCAAACAAGGCGCAGGCTGCCTGGCAACTGGCCTCCCATTGGCCAACTTTCCACCTTCCTTGGACCAATCGCGCAGTCCACGCGATGAGGAAGTGAATGGGGGAGAAAAACACAACAGAGAGGGAGGATTGTGAGAAAGTTTGCTGTGAAAAACATGCAAGGAGTTGAGGAAAGATTTCAGCTGTTTTTTTCCACCAAGGAGTTGACTGAGAGTATAGAGACTAATCATACTGAGAAGGGACCACTTTTTTTTTTTTATGAAGTTTTAATGTCTTTCTAGATAGATTTGCATGTGTTTCCCTTTTTTATATAACATCCAACAAGTGTTTCATTTTTATAAAAGTTTTCTTAAATCACAGTCTACAAACACAAGATGCAAGACTTGCGACAAAAACAGACATAACCCCTGATGCGTGGGCGCGTTTTAATAATTAAGACCCACATTTCTCTGGATCCACTGAGCCACATCGACTTGAGGTGACAAGAAGGTGGTGACTTTACTCTATTGATACCGTAGGCTTTGTGTTTGGCAGGCTGAGACATGCCGCTGCAAAAAGCTGTTTCCAGGGCTCTGAGTGGGCTTACTGGAGGATTTGAGTCACATCTCTTGGGGATAAAAGGTGTTTGTTTTACAGTAGCTGTGACGCAGGCGGTTGCTAGATGTGAGGTCGGCAGATGAGAGAAGAAAAACTGTTGTGGGTGACAAGAGTGTGTGCAGACAAAACTTTAAGTATCTCACCTTTATGCATCCTCTGTGGGTGTGCAGTATATAGCGAGCATGTGTTTATAGTGTGTGCAGACAAGTGGGTGGGCTCCATGCTCAGATACATCCTGTAATTACCAATCAAAGCGGCTGCAGATCTTTGCGAAAATGTTCGACACAACGCGCACAGCTCCTCTCTCCCCTGGACGTCACACTTCCTACGAAATCTCAATTGCAGTTTCTCTCGAAAAACAACAAAACCTGTGAAGAGACGAAGACACAGATACGAAGCGAGGTGGTGACAAAGAAGGCTATAAAAAATGCATAAGTCTGCTTACTGAAAAAAACAAACAAACATGTGCAAACACTCTTGTAATTGCAGATAGTCACAAACACGCAAACCACACACATGCACGTAACCATCATCAGGGTCAGAGCGTGACGTCGTTTGTTTGTCACAGTGTAAAACAGAGAAAGGACGATACGCTGACACGGCGAAGTGGTGGGTGATTGTGAGTCAGATAACCACCAGCAGCACCACAGCATGATGATACAGCTGACACAGTTCACACAGCTCATAGTACACACACTGCATAACTATCTGCCACTGAGATTGTGTAACAGAGCAACATTTGCTGCACATATGAGTAGCAACAAAGTACTCGTAAAGGCATTTTATTTTGAAAATATTCAGTAATGTCAGATGAATTGATTCACATTATGATGATTGATTCATTGTTTAAAGTTACTGCAAGGTACTTTTAACTGGTTATGAAACAGCCTCTGTATGACCTATATAAGGAAATGAGACCATCAGCGAGATGATTGGCTATTTCAATATACTTACTCTTAATGATTGTCATCGATGCCACACAACATCAGACAAAATCATGCAGATTCACCAGAAACTCCTTCAGCTCAGACTCCAGCGGGACCTCCAGCAGTGACTAACCTACGCAGACAGACCCTGATCTGGCTTCGCTACCGCCTTCAGGCAGCAAGAGGAGCTTCGGTGGGAGGTGGGGAGCTCGGCGCCCAGCAGTAGAATCTCCTCCTTCGGCCTTCAGCAGAGCTTCGCCTCACTGCTCCGCTAGCCCCTGCTGGGAGCCAACACCACGCTGCTGGAGACCCAGGCTGTAGTTCTGGGCCCACTGTAGGGAAGGGAGGCACGGGAAAACCAGAACCAGGAGTGAGCAGAGCAGAATGTCAGACCCTGCTGCAGTGAAATGGAAGGTTTTCTAAAGGGAGTCTGGTGCTTAGATTCATGGATCCCCTAGTTTCTTTATCCTTGATTTTTCACAAAATGTTCACAACGTATGCAAGATGCAAATAATATAAAAACTGTAAAAACCGTACTGTAATGGAGTGACTCTTTAGGGCAACCTATTCATCTTGGGCATGCACGATTAGAGTGAATTCACAGAAAGTTCTGGCGATATTACGCATTGTCATCTGTTCTGTGCATGGCGGCATGCCCTGACATGCAAAAAGATTAATAAACTAAAACATTCCCTTCCGAACACAGGGATGGCAGTTTTATTGGGCAACTTGCCTGTGGCGAGTCATTTTCACATTAAAGTAAAGCAAAATTTACTCCACTTGTCAGGGTATGATTGTAGACTAATGAAACCTCAGGCCTGCAGGGCTCAAAATCCTTCAATTCCTTCCCTGCTTATAATAAATTAAGTAGACTGAAAATACTGTGGACTTCTCAGCACAAGGGCAATTATAATTAATTTACACTTGCCCTGCATAAGGATTAACTATTATTTCATTCTTAAAAAATAAATAAAAAGTAGCGGTATGACATTTACATTTAGTTATTTATGCCAACTTCCTGCATCAAGTGTTTAGTTGTTCTGCCCTCACCGCCCTGACAAGGACACACTCCAACAGTTATCCATGTTGATGAGCTGCCTGTCTTTCAAATGGCTTTAGCCTGAGGCTCCAACTGGCCCCAACTGTAACGTCACACAGCTGTTGAAGAGGAGGACAAGCGCTGGCAAGCTGCTCTAAAAACTAGTAATACTGGTGTTTACCAGGGACATTTGTCGGCTGTATGGCTGGTGTTACTGTGGACATTTGACACACTTGCAATATGACATTACCTTTAAAAGTATAGATATAGGATGAATTATTATTAAAAGGTCTGGTCACCCAATTCCCCAAGTATAAGCCGCAGAGCTCGCTCTCAAACTTATTATCAATAGACGATTTCTGTTGCAGCCTAGAGTGTAGGTCCAACGAAGACTTCTCACAATGAGATCAGTGGATTATCCAGAGTGACCAGTAGGACCTATTTCTGTAAAGATTTGCTGTGCAAACTAAATTATGTAACAGCTCATCAGTGAACAGCACTATCAGTGAGTTGACGACATGACAGCTCCTCAAAAGTGAAGCCAAATCATCTTGATCGCCCCTCCGGTGGCTGGCTGCAGTATACATCATAAAGCACCTTACCTTCATGTTAGCAAATGGGCCAAACTAAAAGGTCAAAGTATACGTCAACTAAATTTTCCCCAAAGATGGTTTCTGTCAATTTAGGTAGTTCATATTGGGGGTGACCTCGATACTTCGTCTCCACGGTCCGATTACCGCTGCAAATACTCTGGCTCCAAATGATCTCAAGATGGTCGCTCCCGTATCCGAGATACACATATAGTGGATATGTGTTGTCCAGCTTTATATGTAGTCTATGGTCTTTGCTAAGCACTGCCAGTCACTTAAAGTTACAGTGATCAGACATCCCAGTTTGTCTGGGATTGTCGTCCAGGTTTGTCCGGGATTGTTGTCCCGGTTTCAAGCTGGGTGTCCTGAAAAATAGCTGACACTAAACACTAAAATAATAATAATAATGTTCACCCTACTTTAAACTCATCACTAAGTGTTATCAATGTGGGACCAAAATAATGAGTTATAGTTAAAAGATTCATAATGTTTCACCATACTGTGATCAAATCTGATTAATGTGCTATGTGATTTTGTTTGTTTATAATGGCAGAACACTTCTAAAAACCTTGTGGGAGTGCAAGAACAGTTTTTTGTACCAGAATAAATTGCAGTTGACATAGTTTTAGAAAGTTTGTTTTTTGCAGCCGCATCCGTGTGATCTTGAATCTTGGGGGCATTCACAGGACATCAACCCAAAACTACCCTCATTGTGTAAATACGCAAACGTCTGAGGGGAGTATCCCCAAACTGACCAACCGCAGCTGAAATCAATAATGACCCCAGCTCCCTCTGAGCCTACATGTGTGAGAAAACAGCTCCAATCTGCTCCCACTGTGCTGCCCAGACAATCCCAGCATAATCCATAGAGTCCAGTCCTGGATTACCACGTCTGCTCCACCCATCTCTGCATTATGGAAATTAGACAGGATTATATGAAGTCACACACAGCACAGAAGGACACAGACTCCAAATCACCGGACGTGGTCCTGTTTTTCCCGATTACACCTGTCGTTTCCCAAGATTAGTTGGAGTGGAGTAGATTTTACAGAATGATCTCCACACAACACAAACAAAGGCTGATTCCTTCTTATCTGGCAGGAGTGGGAACAACATGGCAATTCTCAAATGCAGATTTGTTTTGTTTGGTGCATGGGACCATGTTGCCATAGTGACTGTGATACCTATTTCTTGGTGGATGTGTACAGACGCCAGCAGATGGTTTCAATTCAGAAGGTGTTTTTGAATAATTACAAGCAAGTAGATGAATGAGGGAGAAAGGGAACAAGATCTCTTGAATGTGTGTTATACGTTTGCACATGAAGTGTGCGTGTGTGTGTGTTTTCTATGCGTGTTCGTGTCTAATGGTTTGTGTGTTAATGCTTCTGAATGAGCCGAACTAGATGAAAGCCTCATTATTAGCAGATGGTTCAGTGACTGTTCCCGAAGCACCGGCGGCTGCAGCACAACTTTCATTAGCCATGTGATCTCTCCGTTGGTCTTATTTTATTCTTCTTTCTCAATCCAGCAAAAACGTGCTGAACCACTGATGTGGTCACTGTTCACATGCATCCCCTCATTTTTCACCAGCTTTATTCCCTTTTCCACAGCAGACAGGGAAGCTTTTAGCGAAGCTTGTGCAGAGACTTTGGAATAAAAAGAGTGTGAATGGCTGCGTGTTGCAAATGAATAAACACGCAGGTGAGAAATTGCTGATAGAAAGGTGCTCTGACGTGTGCAACATATGCACACACATTGCTAACAGATCAAAAGCCCACACGTGTTCACAGTTGCACACAAAGGGTAGAACAGCAGCTTTGCAGGTGGAGAGACCACCTCTTGCTATATGAAGATGTCTCATGTTTGAACCAAGTAGTTGATTGAGCAAAAGCAATTGCTTGGCTTTCAAAATGGCGGCCTAGCAGGCAGTCCGCTTTGCTTATACTGTGGTTTCAACCATTTTCACATATAAAAACAGCTGAAATATTTATTTGAGAGATGTTTTGATGTCTGACATAGCAATATGAGGATGCATTTTGAGAAAAAATAACCCAGCCCTGTCTCTTAAGATATACAGTATGTTCCCCAACAACTAAAATGCATTCCTGACTACATTTTGAGGGTAATGTATTTTGTCGTGAATTCTTTTGTCTTTAACATATGTATGTTAGACTTGTTGTGTGAAATTGTCATAATTAGGATATAAATACATGAGTTATTACTAAACACATTTGTGAAGTCACAGTGTATTCGACCTTTGACAACTAAAATCAAATCAGGTCATCCATGAGTCCATGTGGATGGGAAGGATGTGAGGTCTCGGTGAACTTGAACTTTGACCATCAAAACCTAATTGGTTTGTCCTTGAGTCCAAGTGCACATTTGTGCCAAATATGAACAAATTCCCTCCAGGTATTCCTGAGATGGATGTACGTGGTTACATAGAAACATCAGTACCGACAACCTGAAAACTCAACGCCTCCAGCTGCAGCTATCGCTGACATGGAGGCATAAAAATGTGACTGCATGTTAGTTGTGTGGGAACACAATTATGTTGGGTCAGGGTTGACGGGGTCAAACAACAACCAAGAAAATAAAACAAGATCGACTCCACTGAGAGTTCGACTGACCTTGCAGCCAGGTGCTGAGGAGCTAGCAGCTAGCAAATAGAGGCTGCTGAGGAGAATTACAATATGTTATCAGATTACCAGAGGTGTGAAGGGTACCTCACCAGCACGTTTTCAATAGCTGGCTACTGGACATGGCTGGGTCTACCAAAGCACCCTGCATGTTACAGCTCAGAAACCCAGCCCAAAACAGTGAGCCATCCTTTCTTTTTCTGTAACTTTAGGGACAAATGGAAAGTATTCAATCTTTGGGACCCAACAGGACCATCAAACAGACTCTAGCATATTAGGGGTCTAAAAGCATCTTCTTTAACAGCCTTAAATGTAAAATTGCGCACTCATTCAACCGCACAAAAGTGCACCTAACCTTCCAAAACATAAAACCATCCTTTCCCCATCCAATTTTCTAAATGGTTCTTCTCCTTGCATTTTCCAGCCGTTTGTATTCTTTCTTGCCATTATCTTTGAGCCCAGCCCTCTGTAGAATTGGATGATGAGTGGTTTAGTGTAAATTATCCCGACTTAAACAGTGATTTACATCGCTGGTTGAAGACTCAGTGGTCCAGACACATTCCCTGGCTGCTCAGAGGCTAGATTCATTCTGCAGACTCCTGCAGGCAATAGACATTAAAGGGCAATGTATTTTTTCTATAATTAGAAGGTGAAATGGCACATTGAAAATAATGAGGAGTGTGTGTGTGGAAATATGGATGTATGTAAATGAGAATTGTATGTTGGAGCGACTGTGTCCTCTTGTACATATGAACTCTGGCAGGATGAGTAGTCACTTTGATGGGAGGTAACGCTGATCCTAATGAAAATAAATGTAAAATACATGTTTTTCTTTAGAGAGGTTGCATATTTGCTTGTAGTTCTCGATGCTCAGACGGTGAGTGCCAACCTTCTGATCCTCGGAGAAGGAGGCCTTGTTTACCACATAGTTTTAGAGCAACTCTAAGCCAATTACTGTCAGAGTTAAAACTCTGGTGTGCCAAAAGTCGGTGTGATTTGTGAAATTGGCTGTGATCAAGGCTCATACATGAATACTTCTTCAAAGAGGCTGGAGATTTTAAGTGTTGTATTGGGCTTTTGAAGCAGCGTTAACAAACACTATTGGGAACACGTGCATTGCCTTCAGAGCCATTTGCCTTAACTTATGTACAGATTTAAAGTTACTCCTTGAGCTGGGGAGGTGTTGTTCATTGGTATTATACTGCTTACAGAAGTATTTATATTATATTTATTCAGCCCAGTCGCCAGGAAAAAATGTTGGAATTGTACATTTCTGCAAACTACAGATACATTAAATGTCAATGTTTTTGCATTCGGTCAGTGACATAACACAGCGAGCGATGCGCAGAGCAAGTGATGTATTTCGAGCAACCGTTATTGAAAATCACATGGTATGGTAACGAGTGTAAGAAGCAAAAAGTCTAGATTGGGTGGGAGCTGAGGATTGGTTGTATTGACTCCACTACACAGTCAAACACACACAAGACTTTCACAAGATATTGGTTATCAGTGGTGGTACGATCACTGCAACAATTGCAAACAGAGCTGGAGAAAAAGCAATAACCTGTTACTGCTTTCTGTGTACAATCTGTCAACAGTGTCAGAAAAGTCAACAGATTCACATAAACTGATACGCAAACATCTAAATAGGTCACCTAAGAGAATCATGTGGTGCATGTTTGCTTTATATATGACTTTATGCTTGTTACTTCTCTCGCATGATTATGACAATTTCATGCTTTAACTATTAAGTTCTGTAGCGGGTAAACATACAGTAGTTGTGTACACTCTGTATGAAAGTAAACATAACCATTAAAGATGCTTGGGGAAAGTTCAGTCAGGAAGACTAATTCTCATGTTTACTCTGTTTGGATTTCTCCTCTCCAGCTTCTACATCTACCACGTTTTCTTTCACATTTCACCTCAACCTCTCACATTTTGTCATGATCTCTGCAAGACTGTCATCTGGTTGCTGTCAAATTTTAAAAACCTCCTCCATCTCCATCCCATTGACCTCCAGTTTTCATCTGAATCAGCTAGCCAGTAAGTCTCTCCTGTGATCCCATCAGGAGTCCCGCTCCACATCACATCCATACATCGTCGCTCTCATTCCTGTATGGCTCATGGCTTTACCACCCCCTTAAAATAACTCTCCCTAAAATGCCCAACATTAATTTAATAATGATTTAAGCCATTGCTTCTATTAGTCTCACTCCTGTTTGAAAAAAAAAAAACATCTTGAAATATGTAAATTCTTCTAGATTAACTATATGTTGGTCATTCATATGATTGCACCACATTTACACTGTGAAATATTCAAGTCTGCTTTTCTTCAAGATCCAGAGCTGCAATTGGTTAAAGATATTTTGGACCAAAATGTTAGCTTCTGAACTTAAAGTTGCCACAATGCACTTTAATTTTGTGTTGATTTTGGTGGCCCCGGTGGACAAAAGTGGTAGTATGTTTGAGCACCATATTCCCTTTAGAAAACCCCTCATTTTACTGCAGCAGGGTCTGGCAGTCTTGTTTATGTAAGTCACATAAAGGCAGTATTAAACTGATCCATAACCAGTACTACGTCCCAGTAACTTTAAACAGGCAGCTGAACAAATGTGGGATTGGGAGCAGGACAGCACCAAAGATGATATGCATTTTTGTGTGTCTGATTAAGTATTTAACTCTGAAGTGTTTATGTTTTTATTTTCCCCAATGGCCTCCTACATGCTCAAAAACATAATTTCATAAAGAAGTTTTATATTGTCAGATTCTCCATAATGGATCTCACAGAAGACACATAAACATGCCATAAAACAGATTTGTAAACCAGAGACAGTACGAGTAATTGTTTCCTTTCTACCATAGTGAAACCACAGTACTGTACTGAGAATCTACTGAAAGCTGATATGTAATAACTTTGGGAACTAATAATAATCTTTCACATCATGCCACCAGAAATGCAAGGAAATAATCTTTAGCGAGGATTAATTCTTAACAAATGGATTATAGAAACCTGCCATATGGAAATGTGATGTAAATGGAGCAAATATGTTGACAAATTGTGAAAATCCTCTTAAAAGGGAATTGTCTCAACCTATAGAGGGAGAGATTTTGAATCGTATATGGACCTTTAGTTATCTCTGGTTACTTAGTGACTAATTCACCAAGCGAAAAGCTCCTTTAGGGGCTATTTGCATATGCAAAGCGCAGAGATAGTGGAAAATAAACAATTTCTGGGCGTTTGGAGATCAGGACTGACATGGATCACTGAATATGGAGAGTGCATCAGCAAGGCCTCTTGCTCTTCCAGCTGCTGTGTGTGGGGAGATAGCATGTCAGTGTGTGCTCCACAACTTTCATCTGCATGAAATTTCACTGTGAATCACTCAAGTGTGTGTTTGTGTGTATGCATGAGTGAGTGGGAGTGTAAAGCGAACACATTTGCTGTAACTCAAGTAACTTTTTAATTAAAGATTGTCTTCTTTGAAGTAAATAATCCAAAACTTTTTAGGAAGCCATCTGAAAAGACATTCACTCAGTAGTAATAAAATAAATACTCCTAGAATATTTGTCATTTACAGTTGTAATCCTTGAGTTTCAGTGCTGGTTGATTTGGCAACACTCATGGTCACCGTGGGAATCACAAGTGTGGTTTTACACAATAGCAAACACTCCCTGTGCAGAGTTTTTTTTAGCAACAGAACATCAGCTGATGTTTCTATTTTAAGTGCAACCAAAAAGATTTTTTAATTATAAGCTCAGTCAATAACAATAAACCGCAATGTGATTTAATGCTGAGTTCCCCACACAACAACAGTACGCAGTAAAAGTGTAAATTTTCACTTTTTTGAAACATTAATTTTAAGCCAAGACACAATATGTTGCCCAAAACATAACTAAGCAGTTTTGTTGCCTAAATCTAAAGAAGTTGTAGTTTTGTTGGTTAAACTTACATGTTTTATATGTGTTAAACACATTACGTTTCCTGCAGTTTTACGTGTTGGAAGGTGTTGCTTTTATGTTTACAACGTAGTAGGCCCAAACTGACCCACATGAAGCTATGACGCTTATAGCAAAAGATAATACACATTTCATGGCCTGATAACAGTCAAATCAAATGAAAATTTTAACTTATTCTTTACGTGGAAACAGAACAAAACGTGTCTATTTAAAAATGACGTTAACCTTTGTCACATCCACCACAGTCATAATCCACCTTTGGCCAACTGTCGCTGTTGTTGAACCTCTGGGTTTGCTCTTATGACTAGTTTAACAGATATTTACAGAGTACTGCTAGCTGCAACAGGTGCATCCAACCCAATTCACACATTTTCACTACCTCAAAAAGAACAGAAAAACAAGTTTGTTCTGTCTGCTTGTGGCTTTCACAGTTCGTTTGGCATCTGAGACACTACATTAAAACATGTATTAAATTCAGGCAGAGCCAGAACATCCTGTCCTCATATCTGGATCCTCTGAGTGTGTGTGTGAGAGTAACAAGAGAGGGAGACAGATACAGGCTGTTTGCATGCATGTATGCGCGCTAACGTCAGTGCAATCACGTAACTTGTGATGAGCAGCAAACAAAGAGCCGAAGTGATAGATGAACACTGGCAGGCTTCACTGACTAAACGCTGAAACATTAGTGTTTGCCTGCTGTATAAACAGCATATGTAACTGCACTCTAGATAATAGATAATACTGTATGGAGCGGTGGTTTCCATTATTAAACGATCTCTTTAATCACATGTACACTTGTTTGTTCTACCATCTTAGGAAGAGACAACCCTTTTTTTTTTTTACAGGAATATGGGACCTTGCAAAGAGTAATAAATCAAATGGTTGAAAGTTGCAGGGAGAGTAGTATATATCCATGGAAAACATCCAGCCTCTTCCTCAGCATTATATACAGTAAGTACAGGGATTGACTGGCCAGCTGAAGTGGGAAACTTCCTGCATGTGTGAACACTTGTATAAAACACGACTTTCCAGAGAGGATGATAGAGAGGGAAATGGTATCATCATAGCATTGTTCCAGTTTTATTCAGAAGCGTGATGAGCTGTGCTCACTGCGTCAGCCCTGCTCATCAAGCCCTCGATACACTCCGTCCCATTCATGTGCGTTTCTCTGTGTGTTTGCATAACCCACTCAGCCACCATTTCATAACCATGTTCATCTTGGACATTGCTGCCTACTTCCCACACAGCTGAATATTGATGGAGCTACAGGCCTGAATTACATTAACTGTGGCTTAGATGTCTTCTTAAAAAGTATTAAATGTACTCCCAGAATATTCTGAGCGTGGTTGATCAACAAAAAACTAATCCAAATGACCTCAAGAAAAAAACAGTACTAAGAAGTAATTTTAAAATGAGAAATGCTGATATAGTGTCATCTCTTTGCGCAGATTTTAGGCGATCCCTTTGGTAACTTGCGCTAGAGTGGTTGAGGACTTATAACCTTTGTTTCATACCTGTCTTTGGATTTTAATGTTCAATGTCAAAAAAATTGCAGCATTGCAAAGAACCATGTAACTGCACCTTCTGTTTATGTCCTATCTTTTGACTTTTAACTGGAGTATTTTTATCAGAGCTCTTTTTATTGCAAAAGGAACATTTTATCTTTAAAGCCGAAAGGTCTGCAAAGCTACAAAGCCCAAAGTCCACGCCACAGAAACACTGCTCCTGACCTGCCTGAAACACCTCGCTTGAAGTTTCCTCCACAATCTGGTGAGGTCACCAAGTAACACATTTGATTGATACCTGCCTAGCAGCTAGTTTGGTTTTAGTTTTCAAGCTAGTTAGAGTGGAGCTGGAGTGGAGTCTGAAGAGTTGGGTATAGTTGACCAATAACCAACAAAGTGGGTCAGCTGACCAATCAGGCGCCAGGAGCTCAAACAGAGTGTTTCAGCCAGAGAGTGAAAAGATGTGCTGCTGCACAGCTGGTATGGTAAAAATAACGTTTTTTTTAACATTAAAGCATGAAAACATGTTCTAGTAGACCAAAACACAAGTGTGCACATGTCTTTAAACGGACAGTCGTCTTCTTGCAGTAATGCATCAGCTTTTGGGTGTTTTGGGACATAAAATCTGGATGAAAATCAGTTTAAACCCACTTAAAACATTTTTTTTAGTAAGGTTGATTAAAGCCAAAAGCCCTGTTTTTGCTAAATATTCATAAACAACCAAACTTCACAATTGACCCCATGAACTTATCTCCTGACATACATTATGCATAAACCCACAGGCACAAATAAGCTGTCTGTCCTCCTGGGTCTGTGCCCAATCACAGATTATACAAGCAGCCCTGGAGTAGGTTACCATGTTCCACAGGCACAGTTTACCACCAGCTGTCTGTCTAAGTGTGCCTGGGTGTGTGCCGATTCAAACAGCAGTTTTAAAACTGGAATGCATCCAGGCTGAGTTTTTTTTTTTTTTTTTTTTTTTTTTTTTTGCACGTGACATTTGATTTTGAAATGTTTTGACCTTTTGTTGCTTCATCAACATGAGGATATGACTGTCTACAGGGACTCAGCAGTTTTTCTGTCAATCCATCCAGAGACAAGGTCTCCCGGGCTGAGACCCACGCTTCAGGACGCCTCACAATTCCTACCAGCTGTCTATGTTGTCTGTCCGTCTGCGCCTGAGGCTTAGATGTTAACTGTCTCTGCTGTGGCAGTTTTTATACATCATCAATGACATAGTCATGTATCCCATATCTTAGAAATTATCATTATAAGCTGGTTCATTTTAGAAAGCACTTCCAGTGAGCAGCTTTTGCAAGCTGATTGCTGTTGTTTCACAAGTGGGGAGGGTTTAACACTTTAAATAATCCATGGATGCATCTGAGGCTTTTATGTCACACCCCTTTCTCTCTATTTCTGTCTGTGCTCTCTCTGGGCAACCGGTGTCATCTGCCTCTGCACAGGTTGATATGCCACACCAAACGCACAGACTGTAGCTTTTTGCTCCGTTTCCTGTCACCGTTTGACATTGCATCCTTTTTTTTTTTTGAGAGCATGCATGTGCATGTATGTCAGTGACTCATTACCACTGGGAGAATTGTGTCATTTCATAAGTGTTAAAAGACAACATGATGTGTGCTGACATCTCTGAGCACTGTATAGCATATTTACCTCATTGGTGATGATTGCTGCGTGGGCTCGAGGTGACTGTCATGCTGTTGCCATGACATCTGGAATCTACAAAATGATTCTGGTGGGAAAGAGGGCGGGGGGGACATACACAAGCCCATGCATAAAAGATGTACATGCACATTTTATCTAATGGGAGATAATCATCATTAAAGGTCATTATAACACAGCGTGCTCTCAGGTAGCCAGTCTGATCACAACCCCACAGCAACCGATGACACACTGAGTGGCTTTCAGTCCAACTTTGTGTCAAGACACATTCCCGGTGCTTCATTGTGGGAGTTTTCAGATCTCCCCTGACATATCTCTTGGATTCTGTCAGTAAATATTTCATACTAGGGGAGTATGGAAACATGAAGAAAAGTGTTGCATAGATACATTTCAATGCCCCAAATGAGGCTATAAAACTGAAGAAGTGACACAAGACTCATGTATTGAATATAGGATTTTTTGATAATACAAATATGAGACATCAAAGAGCAAACATGCAGGCCTCAGATGCTTTTATATTGTCAAACATGTTTCCAAACATTTGAAAATATCCATGAAAACATTTTATGTTGTGTATATGCATGTCTGGCTTCTATAGGTTCATAAAACATAAAATACACATACGTAGTGTGTAATGAGGAGAGACACCTCTTCATGGATTTTTAAACACTGTCCCACAGGATATACTCAAAATAAAGAACAGGATTTGAAAAAAAAAAGCTCTTATTGTGAAAAATGAGAATACGTTATGATGGAGGATCATTTTGTTGTGACAGAGCTGATTCAACAAATGAAAAAGCAGCAATCAAAGAGGAGAAGCAGGAATGTTAAACGTAGCCCACTTCCTGTGAACGAATCCACAGTAAAAACAGTACGAAGCCCCTTTTTGACAACACTGTTAAAGCCCTCAGTGGGATAGAATGGGTCTGATCAGCTGTTATGTAACTGCTGTCTGGCGGTTGCCATGGTAATCTGTGCATAGGCCACCAACCTTTGAGAGGCTTCGACCCGCCCCAGCTTGCTGCCACATGACTGCTCGGCACGATAATACTGGACCCCCGCTGGGGTATGTGTTCGTGTCTCGCTCAGGATTTGTACATGTGCTGTAGCAGCGATTATTTCTAGGAAATTTAAAGCTGGCACAGGCTGTATGCTTTACCCATCATTGGGAAAAGAATCCATAATAACCTTTTTGCATACTGTAATTCACGTGGTCTGAGAGAAAACTAGACTTCTGCACCTCCTCATGGCTGTGGAAGTCTCCTTTAACGAGACACTGAACCCAGAGTTGCTTCTTGAGCCCTTCATAGCAGCTTCTAAATGCTTAGGATGGGTTAAATGCAGAGGTCAAATTTCACATTGACCAGTGTATCTGTATACTCAGTATATGATGATTGTAAGTTTAAGTTTTAAGTTATCAAAAAGAGAGTTTCTTATACTGAAATTTAGCCTTCTGCTCACTGCGGAGAGACTAGCTTCACGGCTACAGCAGTAGCTTGGGGCGAGCATCTTTTCTCTCCATCTCTCAAACAAGCGCACAATGACGAATGCTGGGCTCTGAAGCAAATTTTACATAGGGCCCAAAAAGACTTTTTCTCATAGACATACATTGGTAAAGAGATGTCCGTAAATCAGTGGATTATTTTTATTTGAGGTGAATCAACTTCCCAGTATGAACACTTGAATAGCTCTTATTTAAATCATTAGGTTGTGAAAGTTTATAAATGCACCATAATAGCCAAATCCAGAGTTATTTCCCCTCCTCCATTCATGTCCGCAGGTTGGGAGGCGGAGTTAAAGGAAACCTGTGGGCCCAATGGATGTGGGCGGTCGCTGGAAGCTACGGGTAGTTTCATTCTCGGGTGTTAAGCTTGTTTTTGCTTCGGGCGCCACTGAGCACTTTCCACAGAAATGAACAGAGTCGCATCTGAGGCTGTATCCAGTTCTGTGTACATCCATGCTCTTTAATCATTTAGCCTTTTGCAATGTGGCAGCACAACCTCGACATCTACAGTTACCAGAAGGCTAAACTTATAGCAACATTTTCTCTCCATTGTAGCTCACTAGACCTCTGTGCTCTTCCTCAGCTGATTTCTTTGATTTTTTTTTCTGCCCAGTGTTGTTCAAACATGTTCAAACTAAACATTACCTTGTTTATTTTAATAAAAAAGTCTCTTCGCTGAGGCATTCCTGGGGTAACAATACACGTTTAATCGGTTTCACGAGACCATCTCAATAACAAGCATCCGCCATATTTTGACTCCCCACAAAGCTAACATTGTGTGTGCTGAAGTTCTGATGAGAAATAAATACTTTGCCCCGTGTGGTAACAAACCAAACACAATCTGCTGCTGTAATCAGCTCTTGTCTTGCTCAACCGGCCCTTAAAGTTGGCACGGTGCGGTCGCATTGAGTTGTTTGCACCAGATAGATTCAGTGGAGGGGATTAGAGGTAAAACCTTAAAAACAAATTAAGCCAGGTAGGCACCAGTTCGCCAAGTTTATTGTATTAATGATATGAAACCTTGGACTACATTTTAAGGATTTAGCACCCACCTGATGAGATATTTTACAGCGTGCAGGAGACGGATTCAGGGTGGTTTCTCACTATTGATTATCCCTTTTGCAATGTAGACACCAGTGTGCTGCCCTGGTTTTCCAAGGCTTTCAATCTAAAAAGGATTTAGCACTAATTCTACTGTAACTACAGCAGAACTGAACATTTTTGAGGAATATCAATGCTCTTTTCTGTAATTCACCTCTATGTCCACCATTCCCTTATTATTAATTATGTAAATAGGTGAATTTATTAGCACAAGGCAATGCTTAGGACCAATATAAGGCATTGCAACTGTACTGCAAGTCACACCATATTTTGCTTTGACTTACAGTGTTAAGTAAGTCAGTTTGAAAAGTGTAACTGAAACTATTCATTACAAATCGCCCCTCTGGGATAATGAAGATACCTGTGATCTTCTTAGCCCAAGCTAATGCATGCCGGACTAGATGCTCTACCGAACACAGAGAAACCGAACTGATGTCAACGCTCCATCAAAATCCTGGGAAGACCTCAACCAAGATGACCCATTAAAGGTTGAAGTAGCAGATAGTAGCAGCTAGTAGCAGATAATGCAGTGAAACTTGCTCTGTAATGTACAAAAAGTTAAAATTCAGTAGTGTGTTTTTGCCCCAAAAGGTCTTTCCTTGGGGTCACTAAAAACTATGAAATAGTTAGTATGTTTAATAGTAGAAAGCATTTACATCAGAAAATGGTCAACACACATTTAAAAGTTAAATGCGAAACATGGCCTTGATTTCCCCTGATGTATTTTTACTACAGTGTTTACTCCTTAAAATAAAACTAATAGTATTTCATGACTTCCAACACCATGTGTAAGTGAAAATGTGAATCCAAGGCTGTGTTTTTCTGTGTGACAGCTTTGGTAATAGAAATTTCTTGTATATGTAGTCTGAAGAAGAGCTTGTGCTCCGACTAACTAACGAAGATGTGCCAATAAACTGCACTCTAAGGGAGCTACCCTTATATGTTTTTCAAAAGACTTCTTGTTGAAATCATGACCTCTCAAGCACAAAGCTGAAAGTAAATTTGAATGCAATTTTTCTTTGATGCTACTATAAACTACAGCTGGCACTATCTAAGATACTTAGATGTTAGCTTTTGATTCTCAGCATAGAAAGGTAGTAAAGAAAGGTAGATTTCTCAAGTAACTTATTTTCATCAGAGGGTTTGACTTGTCAAACTCATTCTGTCATGAACGCACTGCCTCGGAGGCCTTTGTAGGCTAATCCGCCCTCACTGTAGGGAATGAGAAGAGGAGATGAGGGCCTGCAAGAAGCAAAATAGACCAAAGAAGTTCTGAAACACGACAGGAAGAGTTAGACCTAATCAGCGAATGCAAATGCCATCCCCGCACCAGCCTCGGGTGCCGCCGTGACTTTGGATGCTGAGAACGTGTGGAACTAATCCTCAGGATTTGGTATGCTCCCCCCCCCCCACTGCTTTAAACTCCTTTCCCCATCTCCCTTGTCTGTCTTGCTGCACCAATTTCCCCTTCATCCTGATTTTTTATTTCTTCACATTTGATTTGTAAACAATTGCAACCCCTGGCCTTCTTTCCATAAACTGTTCGGCGGCTCCTATATTTCCAACTGCCTGATTGCCCCTTCTTGTCCTCATTCTCCTTGTCACTCACTGCTTCCTCTGTTTTCCCCTGCCTCCTCACTCATTATCTCCACCCTCTATCCTCCATCCCCTGTGGTGACTTCTGTTTAAGTCCCTGCTGCACTTCCCCTTTCCTGTTCTCCTACTCTTCATCCTCTCTCCTGTGGTACAAACACACTCTGGGTCCTGAGGCTCATTTGCACCTCTGCAGTAGACTCCACTGAAGCATTTCTAAGGTCATGGCTTTGACCTTGATAGAACGGTGCTAGTATGGCAACAAGGTACGAGGCATGTTGAGTTACCACCTCCACCTTAGTCAGCCAACAGAGACAAGGTTGTTTCAAGGAGAGGCCGTGGTTAGAGTTTGAGATTTTCTACAACATTTTTGTGGCCAGTGGCACAAATGCTTGTGCATCACCATCAGCAGTAGTTTATTCATTTATTTTTAAGCCATTAGATCATAGATAATAATAAAACAATATTAGACAAAATACGGGGATGAGGGCGTGGAGATTTAGCATCTTTTGTAACTCATTCCAGTCACTTGGAGAGGCCAGCTGGAATGAGTCAAGACCAAAGGAGGTGCAGACGTAAGGAATGAGCACACTAATGTCTTTGCTAGAATGTAAATTGAGTAGTGAACAGCAATATGGAGAGGTTTTGCCCATGATAGTTC
The DNA here is from genome assembly GCA_947000775.1 of Pterois miles. NCBI lineage: Eukaryota > Metazoa > Chordata > Actinopteri > Perciformes > Scorpaenidae > Pterois > Pterois miles. The sequence goes on from CAMQGK010000549.1 coordinate 9,662,972, forward strand.
TATAAATGAAGTGATAGCAGTGGATCTGACGCCTGGTATGGAGTGATGGCCAGCAGATGAGAGTACAGCTTGCAGTGATGAGTGTGACAAAGGGAATGGCAGTAAGGTAGATGATGTTCAGTTTATTGAGAAGACTTTCGGGAGAAAAGCTGTAGATTAAGTCGCTATAATCCATATCCAAACCATAAAGGTTATGGCCCTGTCATTGAGACCACAATAGTTATTTTTAGCAATGGTAGGATGGTGGTGGTTTGGGGTAATGATTATTTCAGGAGTACAAACATTCCTGCTTAGGACCACCAAGGCCTCAAGCTGGGTGGGCTACACCTCAATTTTGGTCATGAAATGCTTCATTTTCTTTTTTTTTTTTTTACTTTTTTCCCCAAAACATCAGTCTTAAAGGACCAATAAGCAATAAAATAACTGTATTAAATCATAAAATGAGCATGATATTTCATCAGCGATTAAGGAAACATGCTAAATTGAAATACTGGCTTCTCCGTAGGTCCTCCTTTGAAATTTATATTCTCGTCCGTCCACTGCTCATTTCAACACCCTGTTGCCACATACTGTGTGAAACAAGTTGGCACACACACCTGCTCTGATTCAGCCTTGTTAGCTCCTCACAGCCAATCAGCTCCGTCCTCGTTGTCCTGCCTAATCACCTCATTCCCCTCACCTGAGCTTCTCCACACATCTCCCCACCTGCACCTCATCCCCTCATCAGATTAGTTTACTGAATTCTTGGGGCTTTTTCACTCTGTGATGCAGTGACCTCCCTTTGTAGTCACACTCACAGCTGAACGAATGAAGCACCCTTCTTTAAGGTGTATCTTTGGGACAAACTTACTTACAAACCCTCTCTTCAACAGAAACTGTCCTAACCGTGGATCAAGCAGAGGGGATATGTAAAGGTTGACTGTATTAAAGAAAAAACATGTGATATACAGAGAAACTATAAATCAAAAATAAAACTTACACCAGTCTTTGGATCCTTTATTTTGTTATGTGATGTTCATTCCTCCCTGTAATGCACCAGACCTTGAATTACAATTATTTCTCCAAGTTCCTGTTGCTTGTGGCCTTTTGCATTTGGGTCCCCCTGCTCCACTCGCCTCTGTACTTTGGGGATCCACTGACTTTTATCGCCAACATAAAGTTTTGGTATTATTGGTTCAAACATTAACTTTGGTGATTCCCTAACTTTTCAACTAGTGCATCAACAGGTCAAAACTTCCATTTGTCCAGCTTTGAAGTTTATGACCAAATACCTGCAAAACTAATGAGTCGTAGTTGCACTTTGTGTAAAGGACACTGTGTAATCAACCTGAACTGTATGCTGGCATAAAGGTAAGAAAAAGGTTAATGGTATAGATAAATCTTGGCTCATGTGGCAAATCACTTGCTGATGTTCTACTTTAGCCTCTAGACTGGCTGTAAATGTGAGAAAACTTCCTGCACAGTTCCAGGAAAGAGGCCTAATTAATGTGTCAATGAACAACTAACAAATGGCGAGCTGGATCAACAAGGTTAAGCATCTGAACAATTGAGGTTGTTGTATCACTTTTTAAATTAGGGAACATTGCCCCAAGGTGAGGGTCACTATAGAAACGCTAAAACGTCTAGGCTGGATGGCCTTTTGCGTCATTGTCTGACTCGACAAGATCAAATAAGGATATCCTGTTTGAAATGGAAAACAATCAGTTTCTGCAAAGGACCTCGAAGCTTAATTGTTTTAGCTGTTCAGTGTGTTTATGCTTCCCTGAGTGCAAGTTTGACTGAGTGAATAGCCGGTAGTTATGCTGAGAAACACAGTAGTACCGGTAAGTGACGGAGACAAAGTATCTCAAACTTTGGCTCAAGAGAAAAAGAGAAGAGAGAGAGAGAAATCTTTTGTTACATTACATATTTTTTACGCGTCCCAAATTGGTGATATTGGTGATTGGTGCTCAAAATACTTGTTATCCTTAAACCCTATGTGAATACATACATTGAATTTACTTCACAACAAGTGGCTGCCAGGCATTTACCGTCAAACTCCACCATTTTTTTCCAGGCTAACTGGCAATCTGATCGCTCACAACCCAGAGATACCATGTGATGCAAACATCATTTTACTATTGGCTCACAAGCCTTGTTAGAAGTGGGATTCATATGTCAGATATCTTCCATAGAGATAAACACCTTCATTTTCATCAAAACTGATTAATTGAAATGATTAATTCACAATAGCACAAAAGACATACTTTTATTCGGTACATCTATGGATTTTGTTTTTAAATTTATATCCGCCTACATAAAAATGTTATCAGTAAGACCTTAAACACTTGTTCCAGCTCCACAGTATTTGAAAAATGTGTGTTCAACATGTCTCTGAGCTGGCCACGTGGGCCGAAAAAAACCCCTCAAGGTTACCTAATGCCTAAACTCGAGTGAAAAAAAAATGCACAAATGTTATCAAACAGAGACTGCTCTCCGAGTCTTCACAGATGAAAATGCTTCCATGCTGCTGTCAAAGCTGTGAGGTGAGAGGGAACAGGAGGCATGACCATCTGACCTGTCCAACATTTATGAAATGTCTTTTCCAGCTCATCTTTCACTTCCACATTAATGTTACTTCATCTTTACTCAGTGTGAGCAATTTATTGTCTTTAGTTTTGCTTTCCAGGACAAAGAAGAGAGATTTGCAGTTTTCAGCTGGAAGACAAAAATGAAATATTATTTTTCCAAGGATTCATTGGTGAAGAATGGCTTCCATATATGGCTGAGAGCAGCTTGCATTAAGCTACAAGGAAAACGGGAGCTTCACTGAATAATTCACAGCTAGCAATCAAGGCCAATTTCAATCATTTGAAGCAGACCTTGACCTTGCATATGCTATCATCTACAGTTTGCACTGAATACACTTGAACAGAAATTAAATCCTATTTGATGTAGTAAAAAGTAAAGATTCATTTAAATTTTAGATTTGAATTGACTGAAAATGCGCTTAATATTCCCTGGCTGTTCAGATCTGAAACTTTTTTTTATCAATCTTTTTTACTCCGAGGCCAGCCCTTTCTTGAATTTGTCTTGCATGCAGGGAAATGGTGATGAACTCACAATCACACAGTTACCAAGGGGACCGCATGCCTGTACACATCATATACTAATCTAACTACTCACTAATCATGGCATCACCCTGGCCACAGAGGGAGGGTAATGCTCACACTCACACATGACAACAACATGCACATGTAAAATCCTCATCATTACTGAGAACATGAAGCTATTTATGAAGCATGCTTCACTGAAATATGTTATGCATGCATGATCATACAATTAGCATCATGGTCTGACACTTCAACATGCAAAGCAGTCTCCTCTTGTACACACAAATGCAATCTAACCCCTATTTAGATGCATGCCTGCAAGGGCGTAGATCACCACACTTTTCTGCCCAGATACTGTATAATGATAATAATATGGTCCCCAAACAAGATTATTCACGCATCTTTGTTTGCATCCATCCCTCGCTGTCTTTCTGCGTTTCCCTAGATAACTAAAGACGGCCCCTTGTGCTCATGTTTGCCCGCTACTCAATTTACATTTTGTCAAGCTTTTCCTGGATATTTCTTGCATGTGTAAATACTGCTGGCAAGTCTGCGGCATTGTTGAAATATTACAAGAATATATGAATCATTGAAACAAAAAGTAGCTTTTGAGAGGTTGAAAGCTTAAAAGTATCGTGAAAAACTCCCTTTTTGGTATCTGGAGTGTCTATAACCCCTTAAACTGTGAAATAAGACAGCCCAGTCAGGTTTTTGTGGGCTGCGTAGATCAGAAGCCATTCAGATTTGGCCCTTCCTGTCTCACATGCAGGTGCCTTTGAATATATCAACCTCCATCTGTGTATCTCCACCCAATAGGTGAGTAGGCTTGTCGCAATAACTACTTTTATTGGGCTGTATAGTGTAACAGAAATAATTGTGATTGATGTTATTCTCATTTTAAGACTATTTTATACCACTAATATAATGGTAATATAATAATACAAGTAATAAATAACAATACAAGTACACCATTTCAAAGCACAATTAAATTATAAAAGAAATGAGTAAAAAGAAATTATAAAATATTAAAGTTCTTATTTGTACCGTTCTCATGTTAGCTGAATAATTAGCTTAATTTTTTTATTTTATTTTTTTTTTTAAATAATACATCTACCGAGCTTTTAGAAATATGCCAAATAAAAGTATGGCTTTTTCTGAAAATGTTTCCCACATCTAACAAGGCATGTGAGCCGAGAGTAAAATGACGTTGATCATGTGATATCTTTGTGTAGTCAGTTAGTGTGGCAAAAAATAGGCAAGTGCCTGGAAACAACTTATTGTGAAGTAAATGCAATGAACAAAGGGAAGGAGAATGAAACATCTAATGGCTAAATGTTAGCACCTTTTTAAAATATCCTAAATAATATTAAAATATTAAGCATTTTGGTGCAGGAGTACAGAGAGTCATTCATTCCTTAACAGACAATATTCTGCTAATTGGTTTAGGATCTTCGTTAAAGTGACAACATATTTGCTTTACGTTGGATATTAACAAGAGCTACACTCTTCTGTCATTCGGCTTAAATCTAAAATGTTCCCACACCAGAGCTGTGGACGATATGTCAGTAATGTAGAAAAATTGTCTTGTCCATACATTGTACGATAAGTCCATAGTAATTACAGTGATAGGCATAGGCTTGACAAATACTGTACTTCACCATTTTTGACCACAAGCCAGTCAGAGCAGGTTATACCAACATATTCTCATCCCAGCTCGTCACATACCGCCCCTTGGCATCACGCTATTTTCAGCATGAAGATCACTGTATCATTAGGCAACAATGTTAGGTTAGGTTTAGGAAAGAACCACATGGTACATAGGGTGAATGCAGGTATTTCAGACACACACTATGAGAAAAATAATGTTTTTTGAACCTTAAAGCATGTAAACATGTTCCAGTAGAAACCAAAAGTATGAATTTGAAAATGAGCATGATATGCCCACTTTAAAAAAAGGATTGATGGAAAAAAGCAGTTCACTGGTGGTTTTTAAATTGATGAGCATGATGCAAAACCTACGTAAAAGTGTGGATAATATTTCAGCTTGTTTAGTCAGTTGCCCCCGTCGTGCCCTACATCTGTCAACTTGTTAAAGAACGCCATACTTCTGTCCAGGAAGTCAGCCTGCCGAAGTGGGAGAGCGGGAGTGTGTCTGCATAGTAACAAGGCCTGCTAAAGCGTGGGGAATAATGGTGTGTGTGTGTGTGTGTGTGTGTGTGTGAGTGTGTGTGTGATGACTGTCTGGTGTGGAGGCTGCAGTCTGCAGGGGGTCTGTTCCTCTTCAGTGGGCACAGAGATACAACACAAACAACTCCTCCTATCAGCCAATCAGACAGCTAGCTGCGGTGACCACCCATGCCCTGGCAGTAACCTCACCGACACACACACACATACTGATGCCCACGCCACACACACACACGCAGAGTGCAGCATGAAGTGTTAGAGGACACACGGCAGAGACGTTCATGACACTATGTGACCTCATTTCAGTGTGATCGTGTGTAGAAGTGTGTGTCTGAAGTGGGGGAGGTTACAGACAGACATACATTAGTGATGGGTCTGCAGTCCCACACGACCAACATAATGGCACATGCATTGTGCTCTTAAAGGTATTTCACAGTACTCAGTATCAACCCCCACCCAGGCACGGCAGCATGTGTGATATTGTCACCCCCCAGAAAATACAGCGTGAAAAACTCCAGCACAGCCTGTTATGTTGTTTGTCCTTGTATAAGTCCTTGTTTGCTGCTGTTTCATTCCTCTGGAAGGAAGCCATAATGAAATCCCTGCGCGGACCACAGGATCCCATCGTCCTCACCCGTCCTTGTCTGCTGGAGGATGAGGAGAGGTGTCCCAAGACAGAGAGACAGAAAGACAAATTAGCTAGTAATTAAAGACAGTGACTAAAACTTATGGGTGTTGGGAGAGGATATGCAGACAGGGTGAAGAGGACAACCAGCGGAGCAGAACTATGAGAGTATTTGTGAGGTATAAGAATAGAAAAAACTTTCATAAGCAAAACAATATTGTGCACCTGTCTGGAGTATTTTAATGCTGAAAACATTCACCCCTAGTTTCAGTACAGTATGGGCCAGCGCTAACAGGAGAACACACAATTCATCGACCATCTCTGCCAGTTCAACACTGTGAAAACAGACACCCCATCATGATAAACAGCAATGGAAATAAAATGTGACACAGGCTACAATGGTATTGCTATGTCCAAAGTCACTCCATATTAGTAATTTAGTGCATTTTATTTATCATTTGCCAAAAGTCTAAAAATATCAAAATATGTTTCAAAATATGTGCACTTCATAGTGTCCGAAAGGATCCATCAAAGGTTAGTAATGGTAGTAGTTTAGGTAAAAAGTCCAAAATTTGTAGTGTAATGCATCAGGCCATGCCTTGTCCTCCAGGGTTTCCTGTTGTCTGGGCTAATGTTTGCAAAACTGGGGAAATTATCCAATAATTATAACTCCAAGAGTGAGAAGTAAACTGAGAAGGCATGTTGGATTTGACAGCAGAAATGGAAAAAAAAATGTCCCTGTGACAGCAGTAACATTAGCTTGTTCCAACCTGTTCTCGCTCCCAACTCGTCAAATACCGACTCTTGCCTGGTGCCCTTCGGCATCTGATACCAACACACCAAGGCATCCTTTAGTGTCTGCAGAGATGCACCGGGCTTCCAACTAACTCCAGTGTAAACCCATCCACATCATTATTAGATGGTCAGAGCAACTGACTTTCACCCAGGGGGCCGCTGTTAGTGTCCCATGTGAAGCCAAGTCACAGTGACTTAGTTTACCGTAGTTTTGTTATGCAATTTACATACTTAACTAATGCCAGTTATGTAACGAACACATATTTTACGTAACAAACATACTTATTTGAACTCAAACCACAATGTTTTCCTAAACCTAACCAAGTACTTTTATGGCGTAAGTCAACTTACATTGGATGTTTATTCTGAAAACACACTGTATGCATGTAATGAGCCGAAAGTGTCTCTGACACATCCAAACCTGACGCTAAAGGGGTACAGAGCGTGTCATAGTTTAAAACATAGGGCTACTGACCAAATGTCGCTATTTGACAAGTTGGGAGTGAGAAGTAAGGCAGCAAAGCCACTTCAAAATGAAAGTGACCATGTCAGTTCTACAACATAGTTTAAGATTAGGCTGTGTTTCAATTCATTCAGAAGATTTGTAGTATGTATTCGTTAAAATTCATTCAAACTTGATTTCTGAAAGCATTTATGTTATTGCTTTGATAAATATAAACAGTAAACCTGTCAGTAATGGCTCAAAATGATGACACTGATTACAAAATTTCATTTTACTCCCACTAAAGAGCAAAATATTGAGTGTTTACTATGTAGGGAATAGTGAAGTAGTAGAAAATGGAGCAATTTTTAATGTTTTTTTTTAATCCTGTGAAAAGGCCCTGTTCCCCCAAATTAAGTATTTTTGTGTCTGCTTAATTATCTTCAGTTCATTTGTTTCATTTTATTTTTACATTATGAATTAAGGTGTATAAATGACACAAATGTTTAATTTGTTTTTTGTTTTATGGGTTCATATGATTTTTTTTTTTTTTTGTGTGTGGTTCTGCCTGCTCGGCAGCTTAATCAGGTAAAGTGCAAAAACAGTAGATGAGCCTCACTGTCGTCTTAGCAGGGAGGAGCTGGGCTCTGTTAAGATCTAGGAACATAGGTGAGGTAGTTGGTGGGCTCATAGGTATGGATAGATCGATTGAGAAGGTCACAGTGTTGCATTAATGGTCTGCATTATTCCGTTTGAATATGGATGCTTGCTCGGTTTAGCTCACCTTATATTGACTTACCTGGGCAGGTGGAGGGTTCCACTTAGGTGAGGCTGGAGGAGGAGAGGAGTAGGCAGCTTGCTGTGTAGCAGCAGCTTTCTTTTGATTGCTGTTCTTTTGATTCAGTTTAAATTTATTTGAATAGTTTTTGACCTAAAAGTTTGTTACCATCTTTTTTTTTTTTGCACTACTACTGCATATCAACCTTGTTCTTCAACATCCCTTTTAAAGTTTTCCAGTGCCAAATCACCTCATCTGCCCTTGCTACAGCTCCAGGACCTACTAACATTACAATACTGACTTTACCAATACCAATCAAGACTGAAATATGCCAGGAAGGCTGCCCAACTGATGGAAACACTGCATTGGCATATTAGCATTTATTTCTTTGATTTTTTTTAACAAATTTGAAGTGTTCACGAGACAGTTTGATGAAAACACAGTTAAGCATTCCCTCTCCTTATCCTGTCTCTCTCTCTCTTTCCCTCTCTCTCTCGGTGCATAACTGTGCTAGTGATTTAGAGAACCATTTTAGTCAAGGGCATGTAAAGACGGCACCGGGACAATAGACCTCGGGGTCAGATCCATTTTCATTTTACATCACATTTATACGTGACATAATGCAGATGGATTGATTCGGTGCACTCATACATGCATAAATAACAGTAAAGGTACAGCAGCACCTACAGTACGAGCCTCACAACAGCACACTCATATACACACACACACACTCACAAGCACAAGCACAAACGGCGACCGATACATCTTCATAAAGTGCACATGCCACTGTAAATTTCTGGAATGTATTGAATGGGCCTCTTCAATATTCATGGTGATGGAGATAGAAAGGGTCAACGGAGCCTTGAATAGACACACACACACACACACACACACACACACACACACACACACACACACACACACACACACACAGAGAGAGAGAGAGAGAGAGAGAGAGAGAGAGAGAGAGAGAGAGAGAGAGAGAGAGAGAGAGAGAAAGAGACTGTATTAAGTATGTTCAAAGCTAGACTCTAAAATGAAATATTTCCTTCAATAATGTTATACCTGTATATTGATTTATAGTCATTTTTTGTTTAGTTAAATGTTGAGTTTTTTTTCATTCTTTCATACATCTTGATTCTTTTGTAATGAAACGGAAAATTATTTTATTTTAAATTTAATCTTTTTTATTGATTTTTTTTTTACCCTCACTTTGTTTATTTTTTTATCATTTAAAAAAAAACAACAAAAGTACAAGAAACATTTTTCAACATTTTTGTCAAAGAAACAGACAAGAAAAATCAAGCACAATAAAATAACCCCCATTAAAATAATAATACCAGAGTAAACAAATAGCAAGATTTTTTCAACAAAATACAAACAACAACCACCTAAAAAACAAACAAATTACAGACTCACAACAGCATACAACTAACAAAATTACATTTTCTAGTGGTCGAGTGATCCAGTAAGTTAAATAAATATTTGGGACATATTTTAGTTTAAACACAGAGCCACATGCCAATCGTATATCTGGTACTACTACCCTCTATACATGCACAGCACACATTACCCAGAGTTCCTCTTATTGGCGAGTATATCACTTACATTACTTTGCTCAATAAAATCCAAAAAGGGTCCTCAAAACTTTTCAAAAGTGACTTGTTTACCCTTAACCATACAGGCAATGTTGTCTATTCCACTGTATGTCTTTAAGCCATTGGCAAATACTGTTCATGCATTTACAGGCAAGAACTATTAAGCATTTTGCCCACAATGAGCACATATCTATGACTGTTTCAACATTGTTGAGAAGTGGTTGGGTACCCATGATAAACACTATGGGATGGAGAGACACTATTTGAGGTATCTTATGGGAGAAAATTATAGGAAATGGTAATGAAACTCTAAGAACTGTGTGTTTTCTGTGATCTAACTCGTAGCTCAGCCTAACATTTTATTGTGCTTCACCGGCTGATCTGGGGTCTCTCTGGCTTCTCCGCCATGGGTAGTGGCAGGATTAAGAAACAAAGTCCCAGCATGCTGATTTGAGAATATTCAAATCTTCTTTTGCTCCAGACAGAGGATGAGCAGAGGTGTGGGTGCAGTCAGGCTAAAGATGGGATTGTCTTTTAGGCCACGCTCAGTGAATCCACAAAAACACACAGTCTGCGCAGGGGTGAGCCTCTTGGGATATTGTGCGAGTGAGCGTACTGCATCCATCTGCCCCATCGTTCCTTTTATCCGCCCTCATCTCTGTCTCCTCCCCTGTTCGCCTCCTTTCATCTCCAGGTGGGCCTACTACAGCCTGCTGCATGCATGTATTAGCGCTTCCTTCGAGTGGGGCGACCTTCGGACGCCCTTTAGTTTCCATAGCAGCGAGCGGGCCAGCCGTGTGCTCACCGAGCCAGAGCAGCGGCCTGATCAAAGCTCCATTGATTTTGTGTCCCACATTTATTCAAAATAACCCCCTCTTCCAATTAAGGAGAAGCAAGGCAATGGCGTTCTTTATAAATAAAATGCAGGAAAAACAGATGAAAGATGAATTGATCGAAGAGTGGTTTTACATTTACAGTTTTTTCTGTTTGGTTTTCAGTCAAGAAAATGGAAAATATCACATGTCTAGAAACAAGGGGACCTATTTTGTCCAATTTTCTTTAATGGTGTTCTCTGAATGAAACTCAAAGTAATTAAGGTCTAATGATGAGTAGAGATGTTTGGCTCGAGGGATGGCAATGTTGGTCAGTCGCTCAGTCCACCACTTTGATCCAGACCAGTGGGCTACCACCGGGTCTGAAAAGTGAAGTCAATGCTGAAGTGCCTTAAACTTGCATTCTTTCTAATATCCAGCAGGGGGCGACTCCTCTGGTTGCAAAAAGAAGTCTGATTATATAGAAGTCTATGAGAAAATGAGCCTACTTCTCACTTGATTTATTACCTCAGTAAACATTGTAAACATGAGTTTATGGTCTTGATCGCGAGGTTCAAGTCTTCATCAATACAGCATGATGTTCATTTAGTAAATTATGGTCCCATTTAGAGTCAAATAGACCATAAATCAGGGTATGATTTAAGGTGTGGCTACCTTGTGATTGACAGGTTGCTACCACGGCGTCGTCCAGTCTGGAAGTTTAACCGTTTTGCAGTGTGTTTTCAATTCATGAAGGTTAACTGTAACCTTTTAGATCTCCTAAAATTAATGGTTGATGGTTTAACTGATTATGACTGACACAGTATAACACATAAAAAAAATTGTGAATAAATAGGAATAAGTCACAAGCACCAAGCTACAGAAATCCTGTCAACCCTTATAAATCTTGCTTTCTGATGCTTTGATTAATAGCTGCAAAGCTAATGGCATTCCCATTGGTCTCTGCTGTATTTTGTTTTTAGCGCTATTTAACAAATGTTAGCATGCTAACGCACTAAATGTTAGCATTATCATTATGAGCATTTAGCTCAAAGACTACGGTCTCTCAGAACTGCAGCATATAGCTTAGTCATGAGAAATAATCTTTTGTAGGGTTTTATTATTTAATAAATACTAGCGAAGTACTCCCTTGAGACAAATTAGTTTATTGATTTTTAAAAGTGTCCTTTATCGTTGCATAAAACATAGTTAAGAATAATTCCCCAAAGACATAGAGGTCTTTGCTGAAGGTGAGGTACACTAATGGTGAAATGTCCTCAGAGGCTCATTGGTGCATTGATTAGTGTTTTAAAGGATCCTAGTTTAACCCTTTCAAAGGGACAACAGTGCTGGGGAAGGTAGATTAACAGATTGTGACTGGTTGAAACTCATTTATTATATGGAACTGATTGCTCTGAACAATATTGACATATTAATCCAGAAAACAAACACAGCAGAGAGATTGTTGGGCAGAAAGATGGTGAGATTAGATGTGCGGAGAGTCAGGGATCAGACAGACAGCAGAGACAGATTAGTAGATACGGATACAGGATTAACACACACTGTCGTGAACACACACACACACACACACACACACACACACACACACACACAGACACACACACATACCTTCTCAAACACACACATACAGTGGATTTAAGAGGTGGCGGCTAACTGACCTTTGCCCTTTAAACTGAGACAGGATTGAATCTGAGGCACACAAAGGAATGAGTAAAGTTGAAAGATGCTTAAAATGTTAAGAAAAGCTTGTTCGTGCGTGAAAATAAAAACAAATCAAGGGCAGATAAACACGCAGTGAAACACTCCATCGAGGTTTCAGTCTCTCCCCCGGTTGGCCGCTGTCTAGCCTCTCTTTTAGCTTGGGATTTAGCACAATCAATTACAAAATGAGCCTCCTCCCCCTCTCCTTCGTCCTCATCCTTCTTGTCTGCCTCCATCCATCCATCCATCCTCTACTGTATTTCAGCTTTTCAGTGCGGATGATTGAATGTCAGTCTTCTTTTTCATGCGTTTGCATTCTGCGCACACACGGGCAGAATATATAGAGACATTCTGGCATTTCAGCTGCCCTTTGTCCCCAGGCTGCTGCGAGACGCCGATAAAAGACGCAACAAGCTCAGTCACAGATCAACCTTTTAGGGCTGGAAGAGGAGGGATGAAAGGGAAGAGTGCTTCAAAAGCTCAGTGGAGTGAAGGAGAGAAAAAAAGGGGGGGAAGAAAAAAAAGACAGGGACATGAGTGGGATGTAGTGATGTAAGAAGTGTTACTGAATTGTGGCTGACAGCAAAAGGGGAGTATGCACATTTTTTTTTTTTGTGTCTTGAATGTTTAGGTGCAGGGCCAGGTGTCTTTTTCAGACTGCCATATGAGATGAGTGCTTGTTTGCTTCTTTATTATGGTGAAGTTAACCTACTACAGTGCTCCACGGTCTAGCTTACCATACGGACTGAGCTTGAGGCCATTGCATGAGCATGAATAATGCAATGATCAGCCACTACCACTCTGTTTTCTCCGTCTGTCTGTCTGCTCGCAACTTCAGTGTTGGGGACAAAACGTACTGTAGGCGTACACAATACAAAACTCCCCCCACTTAAAGAGAGATTTTACTTTTAAAGACTGGTAAATCCAGTTTCCCTGTGGTTGAACTGGAGATCCATTAGCCAAAGGTTTTTTTTTTCTTAACAAACCGTCAAGTATATACAGTATGTCCTAACAAGTACATAGTCTTTAAGAACTGTTTCCACCTTTACCAGCTTTATCTTGAGCCTCTGTCTTTATTTAAATCTCATATGAATTGCTGTGATGCATTTGCTACTTATCTTATGAAATCACAGATGCCACAGAAGGAAGTCATACATGTCTCATCATAGTTCAATGTAAATGCACTGAACCTTTCCACTGCTATAGTCAAACTTACTGAATGTAATATCTTTCACAGTGTCTGCATAATGTTGTATATATACTCAACGACAGACTGTGACTTTATTCTGACTTGCTCTCCCTCGCACACATATAAGACTAGAGAAAAGCATCTTATATTGGACTGATGACACTATAAAATGTCTCTATCTGTGTCTGAGCTTAATGCAGTAGTTACTACAAAAATATGTTAAAGCTTGAATACTCTAATTCAGGCGGGATTGAATTTAACTAATTACTCCTATTTAAATTGTACTGTATTGTGTTATTTCCATTGTATTATAGTCTTTATGCTCAGTCTTTATGCTAAGCTCATATTTACTACACAGATACACAGAGAGTGGTATTAATCTTTTCATCTAATGGTTGGCAAATCAAACTATTCCTTTAACTACAAAATAAGGGTAAATATAATACCTGCATTTAATATCTGTAAAACATGGATGACCTGTTGTAGTATAGTGTGATAATTTTAGGGATCTAATATTGTTTACCGACCTTCATCGGGACTATTTTACCTTATCAATCATTCTGTGAGACTTGATGTCACTTTGTCCTAATGATGGATCTCTCTGCTTCAGTGAGCATCACATAAACTGACTGCATATTAAAGATGACATGTATAATGTACATTTGATTGCCCAGCAAGGACTTATTCCCCAGGGTGCTTTCTCACAAAACATACATGATATTGTTCGATTAGTCTGAAGAGAAAGTGTCCTTAACTGCTGATATCATCTGACAGGCTGCGAGTGTTGGCGAATATGTAGAGCGATTCAGTAACAGGGTGGCAGAGAGAGAGAGAGGAGATGTCTATGAATTGCAGAGCTCAGTACCAACAGCAGTCTGATGCAATGTGCTGTAATCGCAGGGCTGTCAGATACACACTTTAGGTGATGGCGTGTGCGTTCATGCAGAGAAGGAGATTAAAGATGGTGAGAAAACCCATTATGTCTCAGTAATATGGATGAACCAGAACTAATCAGAGGCAGTGTGTTTACAGTATATAAATGGGTGGCACATAATAATTAAAGCAACTGACACAATTGCACAACAGTGACATTTGTGTCTGGCCAGACAAACAGCAGTATCTACAAAATGGCTGCTGACATGATGGGAAATCCAACCGTGAGATGGATGCTGTTGCATTTAAATGTTGCGCAAGTGTGACTTTTAACAATAGGGATAAAAGATAAAATCCATATACTGAGGCCCCACTTTGCAAAAATCTTGTCAGATGGTTAAAGTACTTTACATCCTCATACGCCTGGGTTGTTTGTAACTTTGGTCATTGTTTATTCATCAGTACGGTAACATGAAAAGGCACATGAATGACACAATAATGCGCAAGACATTTAGTGTGCAATAAGAATGCCGTTATTGCTTTTAGCGTGTCAGTTGTATGGCATGTAGTCTGTACTGACAGCAATGTAAACACATCTGCTTAAATATGCTATAAAACTGTGGCTTTAGAAACTGCGCCGTTAAACAAGCCGTCAGGGCGTCCTTTCTGTTGTGATATCCCAACTATACAATCAGAAATGCAGCTAAACTCTGTGTAGTTGACACAGGCAGTGAGTCTTCGGCTGCAGTGATGCTGTTAAGATGGCAACAGAAGTCCAGAAAACACAATGGACAGGCGCAAAAAAGGAGCATTTCAAATGGAGGGTGGATACAGGAATATGCAGACAGACGGTAGCATAAATAATTTAACATTTAAAGCATGTAAACATGTTCTAGTAGAAACCAAAAATAAAAGTATGAGCCCGAAAATGAGCATATGTCCCCTTTAATGGTCACATCTTTTCCTCATAAATGAGAACAGGACAGACTTACATAAGTCCATGCTGAGGGACAAAGACGAGGAGAGGAAACGGAGGGATGGGGGATGCAGAGAAAAGCGCAGAAACGTGTTTTGTCTTTTGAATTTAAGACGACCTTGTTGTGCTCTTCGGTTTATCTCGATACTCTATCTCCCCTGAAAAACCAATTACACCACATGTCAAAGGTCAAGGGTCTCCGTCTGTGTGTGTTTATCATGCTATGGGGCAGACAACGTTTGCAGTGATTGTACGTTTTCTGCGAGCGTCATCCGAGGTCGTCGGTGCAATCATGACATAAGAACACACTTAATAACACGCAGACACCCACAGAGCGCAGGTTTGAGCAGCAATGAGTCACCCAGAGAACGGCAGGAGAACTGTTTACATAAGTCTATCAAATGGCAGCCTCCGCTGGTGCCATTACATAATGTTGAACGCAGGAGGAGTTGCTTCAAACTGTAAATAACAGCTAAGCATTATGAAGAAAGACAGTACTGAACAGGTTTGCAGCAGCTCACTGAATGCTCATATTCAGTTTATTCAGTCTTTAAAAAAAAAACCCATAAGAAGAAGAAGAAGTAGACAGTCTTTATTAGTCCCACGAGGGGACATTCAATTTTTTCACTCTGTTGTTAACTTATACACGGTAATGAAGACAAGAACACACACATGTACAAACATGCAACAATGGAGAGATGTCAGAGTGATTTGCAGCAGCTCACTGACAAGCGCCCCGAGCAGTTGGGGGTTTGGCGCCTTCCTGGGGGGCACCCCGGGAGGGCCAAAGGGGAAAAACGGCCCCCCCATGCTACCAGTTCACATTCAGTTCTTGGTCCATGGCGGGACTTGAACCGGTGACCCTCCGGTTCCCAAGCCAACTCCCTAAAAACTGAGCTACTGCCGCCCCTAAAGATGCTCCATTCAATATTTAGACATTGACAATGGATGAAATTACTAGGCGTAATGTGAGTTGGGTCACTGGTTGTAACTGTTTTGGTTCTGTTTCACAGCTTTCATCAACCACATTTTTAAATATGGTCTTTTTTTTCCACAAAAGAGCTTTGATATGCTCTTTGCCTACCATCAAGCCATAGCTGGTAAACATAGCTGGAGCATTGAACATCCGAGGAGCCACATTTTTTACCTCTGGAGACGGCAGAGATCATTTGTAAGGTGATAATATGCCAATGTTGTGTTTACAACATTAGAAACAATGCAGTCCCTAATGAGTGCCCATGTTTTTCAGCTGTAAATTCACCTGATACCTGAATCCCCTCCAGAGGCTTTAAAGCCACAATATTAGCACATGAAAAAGCTCACCTGAGAGGGTGTGTCTCTCCTCTTTTTGCTTCACTCAGACAGCCATTATACCTTGAAAAGTGTCTTTTAGCCTCAGGCTGCATTCACACGAGATCAGGCGTTACAGCAATTTTCTGCAGGATTGTCCAGAGGTCAAGGCGAGTCATTGTTGATTATATTTCGACTTATATGTTGCAGACCAGTGTATTTTTTGGCCTCCCCTGTGGCTGCCCCCCCCCCATGTTTTCGCTACACCGCCTGATCTCGTGTGAATGCAACCTTAGGCCCTGTACTTATGGAACTGTTTTCAATGAGAGTGAAGCATTTTTTTCCGCTCCGTGCTCCTTACATTTTTGCAGGAGCACTCTGAACGCCTTGAGTTGAAAACAATTCAACTCAGAGCGGCCGTTTTTTTACTTTGCTGGATACCCGGAGTTATATGACTTTATAGTGTTACCATGATGTGAACAGAAAACAGCAGCTACTTGGTACAGTACAGTACTTGAGACTGTTGTTCTCATTAATTTAAACTGTACTGTTAACTATTAAAGCTGAACTAGGCAATATTAGTTAAGTACATCTTTGAAATAACTAATTTTGACCATTGCATGTCACAAACAATATTTAATTGAAGGGTTCATTTAGAAAAAATAATCTGTGTCTGTGAGCACCCGCCCCCTTGTATTTAGTTTTTCAAAAAACAGGTCCGATATGAATCAAACAACCAATCAGGTTTAGCTAGCATGTAACTCGCCAATCACAGTGACTCTGTACAAACAAGGGTCTTGGATTCAGTGTTTTGGTCCGGTGGCGTGCATGCAGAGCGGATGCAGAAGTTCAAGAGGTTGAGCAGCTTGCGTTAAGATTCCTCCTTTTACATACATTTCATGGTTTGCGTTAAGCTAACATTAGCAATCATTCAGCGGTTGACAAGCTACAATAAACAAATGTAATTTTAAAAAAGACACTTTTGCAAACTGTAGAAAAAGCACTGTCAGATGGAAAAAAATGGCAGTGATTCACAGGGCCCTGCTTCCTCTCTTTGGGCAATAATTTCACTCCCAAAATACATATTTTTTAGATATTGTAATTGTAAATGTTCATTTTTTTCTTCTTCTGAGCACTTTAAGAACTTATCATCCATTGTGGCTTAAAAGCAGAGTCAAAGTTCATTCTTGACCCTGGAAACGGCAGATTTAGCAGCTGCATTTTTCTATATTTTGCTAGCTTGTAGAAGGGGATTTTGTTTACCCTGTTTTCAGAATTGATGCGTACAGTTTAACCCCACAGAACATGTTTCACTACAGTTCCACTAAATTAGTACATGTTACTAAAGTCCTTCTCCCTTTTTCCATCTCATGTGCCAGCTGGAGCGTACTCTGTATTCCACTGCCTCTTTGCATTAGCTGCAACATGCTTAGAGATTTATGAGAGATAACTGTTACCACTGAGATAGAGTAATTATAGGAGGACAGAATAATTAAAGGATGCGCTCATCATCAATCATACTGTGCCATTAAGATAAAATGTTACGGCTGGTGTGTGTGGCGTGTGGTGGGATGTGCTATACGTGCTGAAGCGAGGTGCTTATGAAAGATTTATATCTCTATAGGTGGTGGTGGTGAAGACTATATGATGTGGACACAGACATGCCACCGGATAGACAAGGTCACACGTGTATAAAATCCCCATCCTCCAAAACATATAAATATCAAGGTATCAACAGGAAAGCCCAAAATCAAAGTTGCCACCCTCAGCAGCATCCATTATTGAGAGGCGACGCAGAATCACTGAGTATGTATGATATTCCATCATCTGCCTCTCCACTTCCTTCCACAGAATTTATTTTTTGCTTCGCTTGGAGGATTTCTGTTTTGCCTGCTTGCCGGAGCATTGTCAGCGCATGAAAAGAACAAACTAGATCCAACCAGCGAGGAATACTTGAATCTGCTTTATGATTATGTATAGAGGACATTTAAATTCCATCTCTTGTTTCTATTTGTGAACCTCAGCACTTTCCAACAGTCAGAGGGATCCGAGCAGTATGTAAATGGGCTGAAAAGACGGTTGAACGTCGAAGGCATCAGCATACAAATAGTGCACAAGTAGTGCATCACATCTGACATGCGCAAACATTACTGCTAAACAGCTTCCAGTCCTGAATTGTAGTTGTGCTGAAAGACACAAGTTCAGTTTGTCTATGAGATGAGGGATTTGGAGACAAAGGAGGAGCTGCTGGTAACATCATCCACCCCAAAACATTTTATGGTAAAAACCAATCATGTTTCAGGATTAGGAGAAACACAACAAATGAATCATAATCATTTAATCTCATCTTCAATCTTAAAAGATTATAGATTTTCTGTAAACAGCTGTACAAATGCAGCTGGAATAAACAACTTGTCAGATCACAAAATGCACGGTGACTAGTCCTACTTTTGTCAGAATACTCAGTTTAGGAAAATCAGCAACGGCATTGGAGTACAATTAATCAAAATTTGTGCAGGAGCAAAGTGAATATATCCTGTTTCAGGCATGTGAATGGCACACTAATGTGCAAGGTATTTAATGTGCGTTCATACGTTTGCTGTATAATTTTTACACCAGGCAGTTACTGACTGCAATGTAAGCACTGCGTAAATATCCTACACTCAGACCTATCTGGGAGGAAAAAAAATTTTTCCCTTGAAACGTAACTGAGAATGGAGTTTAGATGTATGGGAACATAATTTTGTGGCAGACAGGGTTGCACCACTATGCAATCTCTGCACCCATAAGTATTGTCTCACATCTCTGGTAATTTTGCACTATGATGGTTCAGTCTCTCAGTCAGGGGTTAAAAACCCTCCATAATGGGGCCATCCATCCTCATAGTGGGACTTGGGGGGAAAAACTTAATGCTTCGTGGTCTCTCTCACACACAAACAAACACACAAACACACACACTCTCACACCTGAGCCAGAATAAATGAGCCCCCCTCCCCCCTGTCTCTCTAATATGGATGAAGGAGCCACTTGGCGACTTGACGACCCTCATTTCCACACCAATGGAGAGCGTCCGATACAGCTGTAGCTGATGAAATACATTACCAGGAGATGCAACTTTTCCTCCACAGATGATACCACCCACAGAACAAAGGCTGTCAGCGATGAAAGGACAATGGTAGGAACACCTGTTTCCACTGTAGTGTGCATCTAGAAAGCAACACTCAAGAAGAAATTGTTCAGCTGGTGTAAAGAACTGCAACACTAATGTAAATCCAAGTCACTTTGCAAAGTTCAGGAAGCTGACTTGCTGTGGGCTAAGCATCAGAAAGTCCTATTTACAGGCTGTGGACAATATATTGAGAATTATGATTGCAACTTTAGTTGACTAAACTGCAATTTGTGCCTATTTTTATTTTTAATTTTTTATTATTTATTATTATTTTTTATTATTTTTAATTATTTACCCCAAAATGTAAAGCCTTGTTTACACAAATACAACATACTGTTATCCTGCAAATGTAATTATCCTGTTGTTACTGTCAAAAAATATATATTTAAAAAAAAATGCGGTCCATTATGTGGTGATTTGACAGTGCACATATGGCTACTTCCGCTAAATAAACTGCAATTTGTTTTTATGTTATAATTATTTATCCAAATAAGGTTCACAGTCATCCATGATCTAAATGAAACCTACTGTTACCCTACAGACCTCATTATCCTGTTAATGGCCGAGCTAAGCTAACATGCTAACAAGTTTACGAACTGACAGCAAGCTCACTAGCTTTGTTTCGCCTCTTTTTATTGAACAAAACAGCGTGCAAGGGAGAACAAAATGCCAGGGGAGAGTAAAAAGGTAAAAACAGAGTAAGTGGATCTGGTCTGTCTTTGTCAAGGTTGAAAGGAGTAATAAGGTTTGCCGCCCTGGTTCGGACTACGAAGCCTCCATATTGTTGTTTCACAAATACAGGTGCAACTCACCTTGTTCCGCACAAAAAATATATAATGACTTGAATTAATGGCACAAAAAAAGTAATGCCAGTGATGTTCTGCTGTTGTTGATATTCTATATTTTCATTATAACCAACAATTGTAAGAACAGAAAAACAGTAAGGTTTTAGTCCTTTCATTAAAAAGGCTCAATAATTTACTAAAACAGCTAGTATTGACTATAAATATTATTCAATAAAAGAGTGAATATTTGTTGGGGACTATTTCTAGGTGCAGATTGTCGCACATTTGGTGCTCTGGACAGTGAACATTCACTCAAACTACAGTGACCATGTTGATGGTAATGACCACCCAGTGCAGCACAGTGGGGTGTTTTTTCTGATTTTGGACAAGAATGGAGATCTCTGGCACAGAGGAATCAGCTATATCATCAGGCTTTGGATACGCAGACAATAGTTGCTAGCAGGATCTATTATTTGATGGTTTGTTGGTTAATACTTGGTTTGTGTGAGTGTTTTCCCTGCAGGTCTTGGAGGTGGGCATGGCAGACGGTCGTCAGTGAATTGGCCACACCTGTGGGCCAGCGCTCTTTTAAAATCGCTCTGTTGAAGCTCAGTTGTTTCCTTCTTCTTCCTGAAACACTTACATAGCACTTAAACACTTTACTACTCAAACACCCACTCACACTGCTGAACTTACTGATTCCACAGGCTTGGTTTAAGTTTTCCTCATTCCTCTTTAAATTAATAAATGGCTGTTAATTGGCTTGGTTGTGTGCATCTCATTTTGACTTTAACAATAAGAAAAATGTAGAATATGACCATAACTGCATTGAAACTAAAGAAAATTATGTCTCTACGATTCCAAAATATAGACTAAGGTGTTACGTGATCCCCTTATCTGTACGGTACTTAAGTGTTCTTGTATGTGTGTGTTGGGCCCTTCGCTCCACTGATGTGTTGAGCCCATATGGTCGGCAGGTTGGATGGTCCCAGAACAGTCCATTATGTGGTGATTTGGCAGAGCACACGCCGCTACCCTTTCGTTCCCTTCACACCCCTGCACGGATGATGTGGCACCACACACGTGGTGCAGCTTGAGCGTTTGTTTATGACTGCAGTTTGTTTGTGTGTCTGTGTGTGTGTGAGGTAAAAGAGCGTCCAGTGCGTGGGAGTGTGTCCTGCCAGGAGAGTGTGTGTGTCCTCGGAGTGGGCATATGGACACGGAGACTGCCATCAGCCAGCCTGGCTCAGGTTGCTGCTACCTCTCTGTCACCTCCTGGACTACAGCAGAGGCCACATTGACACTGACGGAGGAAAATGCAACGCACAGAAACGCACACAAAGACAGCCAGGGTCATACTCTCACTATACATTCATACACTTGTACTTACAATATAGCAATCTACCTCAGTGTCTCTAATATAACATGGGCTCATGCAGCCAATATGTGAAGCTACATTTATTTTTTTCTGCACCAGGTCAATTCATCCAGAGATGAAAAGAAACGCAGTGTCCTCACTCAACTACTGTGCTGAAATATCATTTTTAAGTACTTATATATGCAAGTATTTCTGCTTTATGAGACTTTTGCTCCACTACATTAGACAATTTATTTATGTGATGGCTGAGGTTAGATGAGCACATTTGTGCCTCAATTATAACACTCATCCCTTTCTTCATAAAGATTTACAAATCCTAATATGCACATTTTGTACGGTATTTATACATTATGGCACAGCTACTTGCGACTAAATTTGAATTATTTTTGCATGCAGTTAAGCTGAAAAAAGGTCAGTGCACAAAATCGAATTGATTTTGCTAGATCTGCTTCGGCTGAGCTGTAACACCCTTGACACTGAGCACTAGAGAGAAAAACAAGATCGCAATGCCGTGCATCAAAATAACAACGCTTTTGTCAGGAGACCGATGTGCTTGCAGTAGGCATGATTCTATTTTCCTTAGATATGAGCTGAAACTTCTTGGAAGTGAAAGTGTTCCCCTCAGCTGTACATTCATTCATAATGTTTAGGTAGCTTGTTACAGTCGCACATACAGTATACACAGAAATGTTCATTCGTACATGCATATACAATACATGCATGCAGTCTCAGAGTATAATACAATTCATCAACTTTAGATTAGATTAAAATGTTTTGACAAAAATGGGTCACTGCAGCAGCAACAGAACAGAACAACTGGCCTGTGGTTGGGAAGTCTTTTTTGCTCTGGAAGGTTCCTAATGGAGTGAAATGAACTGGAAGTATCTCAGTAGCAGCCATGACAGGAGCTGTTCAAATCCTCAAAATGCTGAGGAAAGGTGCTTCAGTGCTTCCTTTCTCATCTCCCTTAGCATAAGACACACCGCGCCATCGTTAATGAAAGGAAAAGAGATAATGCTGCCCCACAATTCTTTGTGGCTGCAATTTTTAAAGCGACGCACCACTCTGCCGTTCTTGAAAACAACCGATATGCTTATCTTACATAACATTTTCATACAGTTGTATACTAATGGATTCATATTGATAAATATGAGTATACAGTGACAACCAACTAAAAAACAAAACAAATAAAATGAACAGTAAACATACAGCAAAGAAATAATTAACATAAATATTACGTCTGAAAAGGGGTAGGAAGAAATATACATTTAATGGTTGTACTCCTTCATCATAACACTAGAAATTACTTATCATATGAACTTTGTGGAAGCCAACCTTGATAATGAAATATTTTTCACCGGTTGTCCACATAAGGTCAGATAATCCTTTATTATATGTTGATGTAAAGTGTTCCAGCAGCAGAAGGACCTGTGGTATTTCTCTTTAACACACCAGCAGCCTGTCACTGACAGACCTATTTATTACCATACGGTGGGAAGCAGAGCCTTTTGTAGTCCATTTTCTGAACATTACAGTTTCACATTGTCAATAACATCCGCTGCCGTCGCATCATATGGTGCCTTCAAAAGGGAATCGTGTTTACGAGATGGGAATTCGTGTACATGTTATGGTGGTTAAGTCCTGAAGAACACTGCTGCTAAGCAACAACAATATTAACGTTATTGTCGCCATCTAGAGTTTACAGTTTAGCAAGTTAGCAGGTCGGTAACATAATGCAGGAAATGCAAAGGCATAACGAAAGAGAAGAAAGATGAGGTCTTTGAGAAAATCAACATTTTCCCCAGAAATATTATAAAATTACCAAAGAAAAACAATATATGACTAAAATTATAATATACTGTACAATATCAACTTATTATGCACCAATAAATGAATTTCTATGTGCTCCGCCATTTCTCACAACATCAAAACAAACAAGTCGTGAACTCCGAGCTTTCAGAGACGTTACACTTACGAGTTTGTGAATACGACATGAAGGGGGCGTTTATATGGACCCAACTCGTGAACACGGTAAACTCAAGCCCATTTGAAGGCACCAATAATTAGACAGCCTAGTGTTACGTGCAGTCGGATTCTCTTAACACAGCGGTTGTCTTTTCCCTATGAATACTCTCTTTCTTTGACCTCATGACGTTTTCCATCCAGGTCAAGGAAAGGTGGTTATGAAAAGGCATTAGGATGTAATTTTTTGACTTTTCGACTGCATTCTTAGTCCTTTTCACAGCAGCCATTCTGACATGTGGTTGCAGGGTAAACACAGGTGTAATTAATAACATTGGCTCCGGTATGCATGTTGGCTCACTGGAATGACTGTGTGAGACCAAAATTAATTTTATCAGGCCTAGCTTGCATAAAATCTTCAGGTCTTAAAATGTAGTGTTTAGATTGCTACTTCATATGAAAGTTAGTGGCCACATCATTCTACAAATTGTATTTTTTTATGTGTACTGTACAAATGTTCCCATGCTAGAAGCAGTAACTGGAGATAGTAGTTAATATCAGCGGTGCATGTGGTTTGTATGTTATTTTTCAATTCAAACAAATAAAGCATATTGAGGATAAGTTTAGCATTGAAGAGTATGATGACTTCATATTTTGAGTCTTTTTCATTCTGAAGTTCACAGATTGAGCATTTTGCAAGTCCCCAAATTTGCAGTAAAGCACCCGCACACATGCACCCGTACAGAAAAGCCACAAAAGTGCAAAACGATTTGCAAAGAGGTGAAAATTGAATCCCACTAGCAGGGAGAAGACTGTCTGGATTCATGAGTCTCACCGATCGACGACATGCAAATACAAACCGCAACTGCCCAAGTGTGCTGCTCAGACAGACGTACAGACTGAGCAGTGGAAGTGGGTCATCTCTCTATGGGGCAGGAGAATAACAGCAGAAATATATAAATATAACTCCATCCTATCAGAATCATCCCGCTGTCTGTCTGCACAAATGTAATTACACAGCGAGGGGGTTGGAATAGACGTCGCTGTTTTCAGGGCATCCAGATTGCTCTTTTTTTTTTTTTTTTGTAAAATGGAGGAACTAGGTAGGCACTGCCAAGTAAACACATTTCTGCATGTGTGTGTTTGTGTGAGTATGGGGGCGGGGAGGTGAAGAGGTCGAGCTGCTGTCTCGTCTTTTGTCCTTCTGGCTATGCCCGATTGCATTACATTTCAGACAAATAGCGCACACGCTAATCGTTATGCACGCACACACACACACACCCCTACTTGACCTCGCCATTGGCCATTAACTGTCTACATGTATTGTGCACAGCCATGACCTAATGCCACCAATGCAACAACAACAATGAAAAAACGAGTTTAAAGCCAGCGCCCACACAGATAACAGACGAACTGAGAGCAGAACTTTGTTATTGCACTTATTACAATAAGCTGCAGATATACTGAATTGGTTACATCCAATAAGCCTAAGCATGCTCTTATTGGTCTAATGCCTGCTAATGGGATTTAGCTGACAATCAATCGTGTGCACACACACACACAAACGGAGGCTCGCTCGCACATGTTTCCATTCGCGCCCCCAAGCTCCATCTCGTCCACACTGGTGTCCCTTTGTGACGCAGCCTTTCCCTTTGTTGTTTGTCCCGGGTGGATATACAGTACATGCTGAGCATCCTTCAAGGCCTTTAGAAGAGTACAGAGGTGTCCAGCGATGTGCCGGACTGCCCTTTTACACCCTCACAGGGGCGAGCACGGCTTGAAAGGCACCAAAGCGCTTTAGAGATTAAATTGCAGCATGAAGAGTCAACCCAACTGGAATTTGAGATAATTTTTTTTGTTTTTTATTGTAAGGGTGTAATATGCAATGTATTCGGAAACACAACAAAAAAAGCGAGCCTGTCATTGCAAGCAGATGTTGTTGGGTCATTTTGTTGGGTGTTAGCACTCTATTCTCTATGAGTGCTTTGTTCATTTCTATATTTCAAAATCACAAGTTGGTCCCAGAAGGCTTCACATTATGTACAGCTTGTGACACCCTCTATTATTAGACTCTTGATTCAGATAAGGAAATCTGGAACAAAGGGAGAAACCGCTGGAAAGCACAAGATGAGAGATCCCTCCTCCAGGATGCAACAGATGTCCCATGGTTTAGCAGTATAACTACAATGAAAATTACAATATAAATCCACAGGTTGTTCTCATACCCCGTTCATAGCTATACCTATGAAAAATAATGCACTGTAATTCTTATATATCCACAAAACAAATTTGTTTGTAATCCATGTAATGGGGGCGGCAGTAGCTCAGTCTGTAGGGAGTTGGCTTGGGAACCGGAGGGTCACCGGTTCAAGTCCCGACATGACCAAGAACTGAGTGTGAACTGGTAGCTGGAGAGGTGCCAGTTTACCTCTTGGGCACTGCCGAGGTGCCCCTGAGCAAGGCACCAAACCCCCAACTGCTCAGGGCGCTTGTCAGGAGCAGCCCCCTCACTCTGACATCTCTCCATTTGATGCATGTATATGGGTCCTGTTTGTGCATGTGTGTGTCTCGGGTCTGCATGTACCGTGTATAAGTAAAAACAACAGAGTGTAAAAATTGAATTTCCCCATTGTGGGACAAATAAAGGACTATCTTCTTCTTCTTCTTCTTAATAGTGAACTAGGAAGTATGAAGAGCAACTAACGCAGCATTGGGAAGAAGTTGGGGTGGATGGGTGTGTCAAAAAACACCAGACTTTCACTGGCAGACCTGTGATCGTGTCCCGTGTGAAACCAGATGTAAATGTTGATTTATTTGTCACATAACTTCCATATTCAAGTTACACCACTTCCAGTATCGTTTTAACCTGACACATACTCTTTTCCTAAACCTAAGTAGTTTTTGTCCTGTAACATATGCACTAGTGCGCTTCCAGTGTTGTTTTAACACAAAACTATGATCTTTTCCTCAACTTAACTAAGTACTTCTGTTGCCTACCAAATTGTTCCTGTGAAGACACAAATTTATTTTGAAAAGACTGGAGCAAAAATTGACATGTGCGTCACATTTTGCTAGACTTCTGGAGGAAAATGACAGAAAAAGGAGGAATAACCTTTTGTAAGATACGAATAGCTGTATGAGGATGTACTGACATCAAACATATTAGTAAACATCAAGAAAAGAAACTTTGCAAAGCTGCTTTAAGGAGTTTACATACAGACGATAGTGTGATTAGTCAGGACATCTACAGCCTGTCTCTGCATGTTATTTCTCCAACTGTTTATAACTCCTGTTGAAATGGCCCTTAAGACAATCTTAATCTCTGAATTAGAGAAAAGCTTCAACAGTATAAACAACACACTGGTCTTTATAGCTGCAGGCATAAATCTGGTCTGATCGTACATTTGTTTTTGAAATGGATTTTAACACAACTACATCACCATCAGAAGCCAAAAAACAAAAAAGCCATTTAGACTGGGCAACAACATTTCACAATGAGCCAAACAGTAGTACAATCAATCAGCACAGGCCAGAATTGTGTACCACTGGAATGAATTGATCTCTTGTACGTTTGGGTCTTTCCCCATGGTAATTAAAAGGCTGTTTACTGGAGCCATAGACAGAAGGCTGGCTACTATGGTTGAGTGGATGTGCAGAGAGAAGAGGTGAGGGCTGCCCAAAACGCCGCCAGAGCCAAAAACACTCTGGATGGGCCGCCGCCGTTGAGCCTCACACTCAGCGGCGGTGCCAACGCCACACACACACTCGTAGACCAGCACTCGGTCGTTCGGTCTGTGCCAGAATCACCCCCGGGGTGGAGGGTACATTAACTAATTGCTCAGCCCGGCTTAGAGAGCACAACGGCGTTAACGGAGAGAAAAGTGGGAAAAGAGTCGGACATAAAGACTGAGGAGGAGGGGAGATGGAGAACGGCATAATAAAGTGAAAAGAGTGATCACAGTGGCATGAATAGACGCAAAAGAGAGGCAGACGGACAGACGGACAGGGAGCTTGTTTACATGGGCATGACTCCAGCAGTAGGACTTAGGCCAGCCAGCAGTGGCAGGACAATGGAGCAGGCTGCACGGCTGTGTGTGTGTGTGTGTGTGTGTGTGTGTGTGTGTGTGTGTGTGTGTGTGTTATTCAGTTTGTGGTGTCTGGGACAAAAGGCCAGTGGGGTATTGAAGGAAAGGGGGATTACAGGTCAAGTCAAAGAGAGAGAGACGTGGGATTGGAGTTGGAGAAAAAAATAAAAGAAGATCGTATTATCAACCCAAACAAACAGGTACAGACACCAGAGAGATATGTCCACACACACACACACACACACACACTGGCTGTCGCTTTAGGCCTCTTTCTGGCTGAGCTTCAGATGTGCTCCTCCGTCTCTGCCCACGCCGCCCCGAGAAAGTGTCCAAAACCCAGCACAGAAAACACCCCAGACCCCCTTGTAGCCCACCTCACCCCTCCTCTTCATCCTGATACACAAAGGAGACCTACAAAACGAATCGGCCAAACAAGTGTATGTATTGTTGCCGGCGGTTACGCAGAACGGCGAGGATTTGGCTACTTTGTGAGGTTGCGAGGGCCCTTTGGAGAACTTCTACTGGGTATCTATGGTGATGAAAGTGAAAGAACATAACACTTCTTCGCAGGAGTGTGTGTGTTCGAGTTTGCATGTGTGTAGGAGGGGGTACTTTCCAAAGGCTCAGAAACGCAGGTGTTGGTATCCTCCCTCACACTATTTCTTCTCTTTCTCTTTTGTTGTTGTTGTTGCTGCTCTTTGTTAACTCTTCTCTTTGACAGACTGAAACATTCAAGTTTTTGGAGCCAGTCACAATTAAAATAGCTCAAATGAGTTAGATGTGGGGAAGGTTAGAGAGTATAACATTACATCTGCTTCTCGGCATCTCCCATTGGTCATGATTGTTAGATGTAATAAAAGGAATTGGCAATCACACTATTTTCAGAATGAGTGCTGGTTCATACACTATACTATACCTGTGTTCTGATTTTCTCACATTCATCCATTTATTTTGTCCATGGCAATGTAAATGAAACACCACAATATACAGTAATCCGACAAATTACATCTATGCTAGCGGCTCTGTAACGATGTACGGCACAGTGGGTTCTTGGAGCTAAATGCTATAATGCTCACAATGACAATGCTAACATGCTGATGCTTAGCAGCTATAATGTTTACCGTTCAGAGACAAGACTCCAGTGGTTTTTGGACTTTTCATTGTTCAAGAGGCCATTTCGATTCAATAGATTAGAAATCATTTTGTTTGACTTTTGAATGGCACTTTGTAGGCGGACATTTTACTGCCGTCTGGTATTCGCTTTCAGTCCAAAATGGTGGACTGCTGATGTTGCAATGGAATGAATAAATTTAGTTCAGCATTTGCTAATTAGCATTAAGTGCAGCATAGGCTGATGCAAATTATTTTTGCAGGTATTGGAAAAATTAAGTTTTGACCTGACTATGGTCACCAAGGCGACCACCTTAGTTGCACGGCAACTGGATTCTTGATGTAACAAGATTACAAGAGAATCGTAGTATGAAATGTCACATGGAAATCCACTTTGTTAGGTACAGATTGTAAAGCCCTGTGAGGCCGATTTGGGATTTTGGGCTATACAAATAAAATTGTCTTGTGTCATTTGCATCTGGCCAGGCAGTGTACGGACCAATCAGCGTCCTGCAAGGAGCTGCTGGCAGCTATGAGCCCGGCTTATGTGCGTGTGACGACACAGAGAGGCAACGGTTCAAAACAAAAATGGCTGCTCCTGAGGTTAGTGAAGATGCTGCAATAGCATCAGTTATGTCACAACTGGTGAGTATTTCTTCACTGAAAGAAGAAGTACAAGAATGCTTTTCTCTGTGGAAACATTTTCGCTCTTCTCCCAACTGGCTTCGGCAAGATTTTGATTGACAGATGTTTCATCCAATCACCTACCAAGTATTTTTTTGAAAGTGCCTGCTCTTTTACAACAGTTTCCAATGATCTCAGATGGTTCTGTGTAACAAACCATCTGGCGGGTCAGGTTACAATTCATCCATAGGGGAACAGTAATGTCTGAACCAGATTTCATGGCAATCAATCCAATAGCTGTTTAGATATTTCAGGCTGGATCAAAGCGGCATTGCCATCCTAAACGGACATGCAAACTAGTGAAATATATAATAATATCCAAATTATTTATTATACACTGACAAAATTATGATGTTAAACTCAGTGGCACGCAATAAGTCCTTCAATTTTTCCTCCTATATTGCATGAAAATAACCATCAGTGTTCCAAATGTCCCCCTCTGAACACCTCCATCACAAATTGGCCAGTTTCCCACAGAACAGAACATCTAATATGTCCCCCATTAGTGACGGTAAATATAGCCAGTAATGTTCCCGTTCACCAGGGTGATGCAACCATCCTTCGCAGAGGTGACTGGGAGGGTATTTCAGCCTGCAGTAACTGCAGGTGGCGTCATCTCCATTCATGCACCCATAATGACCCTTCAGTGAGTCTTGGGAGCTGCATGGTCCCGCACAGGAACACAAGAGTGGACGGCTATGTAGGCTATTTCTTTGCCGATAATTGCGCAGCACTTTTCGATAAAAGCTCTCCTGCTGTGTGGCGCCCTTCGGTGACTGCCACTGCGGTGTACTACTTTGGAAGGCTCGAACTGCACTTGTGTATATGTTCAGTTTCTGACTGACAAGCGAGACGATTTAAGTTGTCACAGGCATACAGAGCATTGTGTTCGCCTTGTGTATATGTAGAGATGTGTACGTATAATCTTCTCACACCATATCTGTGTGTGTCTGTGGGGAGTGTATTGTGTACTTCCTACAATTCTTTTCAGCAGATCTGTTTTCCTGCCACGGCTAGAGATCAGGACAAGGTCGCATTACCACTGAGACACACACGTTGTGCTTTATAATGCCAATAGTGGAATGTAACTAAGTACATTTACTCAACTACTGTACTTTGGTACAATTTTACTTAAGTATTTTAATTTTATGATACTTTCTACTTCTGCTCTACTACATCTCAGAGGTAAATATAGTTTTTACTAGATTTACTGGATAGCATTTACTTTGTAGATTTATATAAAAATAATAATATATCAGCTCATAAAATATGATGTAATATTATAGATAAAGCTACCAGTAGTCATGAGCTCCACCTTTACCAGCTCCAACAATAAAGTGATGATCCAGTGATATATTATATATTATTGTAAAATGGAACATTCTAAATTATTAGTACTTATACTTTTGGTACTTTAAGTATAATCTGATGCTGATACTTCTGTATTTTTACTTATGTAAGATTTTAAAATACATGGCTTTTAATTGAACTAAAGTATCTCTTCACTGTAGTATTACTACTTTTACTGAATAAAAATATCTGAGTGCTTCTTTCACCACTGCTTAATCCTCTTTTAGCAGACGAGGCCCACTTGGTCAGTCACATCTGCATTGACGTCCGCATTCAATGGAGTCCACAATGCATCTAAAAGGAGTTCTGACTGTAGACGGAGAAGCTCTAGATTAAACTTACGTCCATGCATTTGTGTGGTTCCTGTGTCTTATCTGTCTCTTGCCTTCTTGATCTTTGACCTGACATCTAAAGCTAGCGGCTTCTGATTGCACCTCCGTTACCTGGCAGACTTTTCTTGGAAAGTGAGAAGATGAGAGAGAGTTATTTACCCTCCTCTTCCGCTTCCCTTTAGCTTGATAAACAAAAAGAAAGCAAGTTTCCATGACCTCAGTAACTAATTGGACCTCTGGCTTCTTCGTCATCATCCCGCCTCTCTGCTGCTGTATCTACCCTGATGCACATTTTCTTCTTTGAAACTGGGTTGTAATGACAGATAATCACTCTGAGAGACAGAAAAATGCAGTGGCGGAAGAAATTGCAGTGACGTTGTCGACCGAATGGTCAGCGATTATAGGTGATCTGTGCGTGATTACAATTAATGGCTTCATAAATACACACTGATAGCAGCAGAGAGAGTGGAGGAGTCGCTGAATTATTGGATCAATCGCGCAATATCTGTCGCACAGAAACACAGCTATCATTAAGGGTTGATTATGGGGTGGGAAGCACGCTGATTACCTAGGAAGAATGAGGACGAATTTGTGTGAGTATGTGTGTTGCACGGTAGATCCAATCTAAAGTTACCATTGGGTGAGGTCACTTTAACTTCCAGGAAACCTTTCACCACACACACACACACATGCAAGTATAGACACAGACTCTCTCTCCTCGTCTCTGGTTATTTCCCGTTTTCATTCCAGGAAGCACTGCTTCGCCATCAGAATTGATTTGTACCACTCCTACTGCACTATTAGCTGTAAAAAAACCTTTCTATAAATGATCCAAACCGGTTCCACAACTCCTCTCCGAGGCCTCATCTCACGTCTCATCTCGCTAAGGTGCAAAGTATTGACTTGAGTACTGAAATAGCATTGATCTTTATTACAGAAATAATGACATTTTTCTTTCACACAACTGCAATAAAGGTTTTCAATATCATGCTCAATATCCTGGAGCCAAAAACAATCTGAAACAAATGGCAAGGTGAAGCAATGAGAGATTCAGGTATTAGCTATATTTTCTGTTACTCTAATACTGTAATACAGTACAACTGCACATATACATGTCTCATTGTATTCTTAGAAAATGGTAGAAAAGTTTATTTTCCCTCAGCAAGGATGGAAATTTTGATGCAAAATGTGTATTAAGTCCAAATATGGTCACCCTTGTTTCACCATTGGCTCTATTTTGGCAGTTAATCATGAAAATAGATGAAAAGCACTTGTACATACACCGACACACACACACACACACCGACACCTGTCGCTATGGGGAGGCCACTTCAGGGCACGCTGGGAAACCTCACCATCATCGTAAACTTTGCCATTACATAAGATGGTAACAGGATACAGATGTCGCATCACACATTACCTGTCAGCTACAGACCCCAAATACACACAGACACATATATGTAGTGAACAGGTGTCTGGTTATACCCCACAGTATACCCCGTATATATCTAAATAACAGAAACGCCCCTCTGTATAACACAATACACCTCAAACTGCATTCTACAGTTCATTATGACGTTCATGAAGGTTACTAACTTTATGCTACTTAAGCTGAGTTATTTATCAAACACAAATAATAAAAAAAAATCTTTCAGCTTCTTAAATGTAAAAAATTGTGGATTTAAGTGTTTTTATCATATTAAATTGAATATCTTTGTATAGTTGACTCTTGGTACATGTTATCTAAAAGTGTCACCTCCAGTTCTGGGAAAATATTATTATGGCATTGGCATAGCGGTGGATTAATCAATATTTAAATAGTATCTAATGTCTTGTTTTGTCTGACCAACAATCTAAACACCCCAAATAGTTTGAATTATATAAAATAAAGACAACTATATCCAGCAGGAACCATAGGTGCTGGAAAATCATTTTGGCTATTTGTCATTATTTTCTGACATTTAATGGAGAAAATATATATAGGCTACCTTATGATCTGGGAAATTATTTTGGATATTTATAACTAGTTTCTGACATTTCAAGGACGAAATAATTAATCAAGGAAAAACGGGGCAAATAAATCAATATATCTAATGTTTTGTTTTGTCTGAACAACAGTCTGAAACTCTGAAAAATATTCAGTTTATGATGATATAAAACAAAGAAATGCAGAGAATTTTGTATTAGACTGCATTAAGTTTTAGCTGGGTGTACCTAATAAACTGGATACTGAGTGTATCTATAATGTATATACTGTATAATGTATTCTACACTACACCGTAAGATTTTCCACACATTGCAACATGCATTGCAATGGTGGAAGGTTCCAGTCTGTCCATGAGCTGTCAGCAGGATATGACTGGACATGAGTCACATATAACACAGAACGGTTGGTTACATTATGACAGGAGGTTGCATGTGAAATCCGTTGTCATGACAAGAAGTAAGAGGAACAAACAGAGAAACTTGAAATGATGTGAGATGTACGGAGGTGCTGTGGAGCTTTCAGTGTCGCGATCATCAGTGGCTGGAGTTTGATTATTCTGAGGCAACATTATTTCTGAGATCAAGAATGAACTTTCACAATCTTTCTGAAAACTTTTTAAACAAAAAAGTTACTTATTTTCTACTATTTTAACAGCTGTTTGGTTTGCAGTAATGCTTTCAATTAAAACAGTAAGAAAATAAAAATGTAGATTTGACCCTAAGGGTAGAGGGTAAAGAAAATCACCCCATTCATTTCCTATGGGACACTATTCTGCTCTTTCTTGTCACAGTGCACTTCTACAGATGCTTTTTAACTGGCAGGTCAGAGGTCACATTTATAGATAAATGCCTCATCCTTTCTCTGTTCTGAGGTCAGCGTTCATGTGGAAAGACAATGTGTGGGCTTCCTGTCTCCTCACCAACTCATCCTCAACGAATCACACTGTGTGACCTTTTCACATATGTGGCAGTATACTGTATAGGCAAAGCACCAACATTTGCACTCTCACGTTGTTGTAGACGTACTGTTAATGTCCCGTAAAACATTCCCGCAGATGACTCCAAGTTTCTTTAAATAATTATGGGTGTGTTTTGGAGATCATTGCTCGCCACTGTCTTGTGCAGTATGTTCATTACTTTAATAACCTGTTATTTTAAGGAGGTCATTAGCAATGCCAAAGTAAACCTCATAAATATTGCCCTGTGAAATACAGTACAAGTTAACCTACTTATCTAATAGCACATGACAGAGTACGTTGTTTGCCAATGACTCCCATATGACTGTGCTGTTTAACGTTGTGAAATAGTCGCAGTTTTGAACACATAGTTAATGTCGTGAAGTGGAAGAACTTGGTTATGTTTGGGCAACAAAACTACTTGGCCAGGTTTAGAAAAACATTATGGTTTGTGTTATAATAAATACGTAGTAGTATGTGGGATGGTTACGTATAATGTAATTCCGTAGCTTAAAATAACTCCGTAATTGAAAATATTTATGTAGACTTTTGGTGTCACATAGGACACAAGCAGCTATCTTCTGGGTGGAAGTCCTGTCCTTGTTTGACCCATCCTTCCATCCCGTCCTACTTTTTACACTGACTTTGTTTATAGTACGTCACCTGACATCCTCCTTTGCTCCTGTCATAACTCCTATGGCCATTAGCCACTAGCTCGCCACCAAGCAACAAACGCTTCTGTACTTCCGGGTCTGAAAAGTGAAGCCAATGCTGAAGTGCCTTAAACTTGTATTGTTTATAATAACCAGCAGGGGGCGACTCCTCTGGTTGCAAAAAGAAGTCTGCTTGTATAGAAGTCTATGAGAAAATGAGCCTACTTCTCATTTGATTTATTACCTCAGTAAATACTGCAAATATAAAGATGCAAATGTTTCAAAGCTCATCTCAGGGGCATAAAAGTCATCTGGTGAGTTTTTATTATGTAACTACAATCACATATAAAATGATTCTGCTGGGTTTTGATAAAATGAGTGTGAAATTAGTTTGTTGGCAACTCCTCCCGTCCATATTCGTGCAGATGTCTGAAGGAAAACATTATCCAGAGGTGCTCAAAAGCAGCCGAGGCCCCAACGGAGAACAAACTGAAGAAAGCCAACCTTTCTTTGTGACCGAGGGCCACGAGAGATGGATGAGAGACGGATGGAAGGAGACAGAGAGCTCCACGACTCCCTGACAGCTGAGGCTGTTTGTTGAAACCTGAGAAACGGGAGATGGGATCGGCTTTCCAAACAAGGGGGTTTCAGCACAACAGGTGATGGCTCTGCTTGTCCGTACTATCTATACTCTCAGTCACTCTCCATTTTCTCCCCCCTCCCTTCCTCTACAGCTGTATTTCTTCTTATCAGATCGGGGAACAATAAGGAAGTAGAGGAAAAGAAGGAGGCGAACAAACAGACGGAGGAGGAAAGTTGAATTTGTTTGGAGAATGAAAAAGTTCTTGTGGTAAAAAAGTGAAACTAATTGCAAGATATTATGCTATTTTAAGCTGGAAAATGGAGCAAAACAGATGTGAGAATGTTAAGAAACTTAGGCACATGGGGAGAGATAAAGAAGTAGCTGAAGTTTGAAGGAGGCCGGGGGGTGTTGTTGACATGCAGGGTGGGTGTCTATGCCTCATTGTCTGCCCCATCTGTCTGGCTTTATCTCCGCTTACCACCCCCTCAGCCTCGCTACCCCCTCCTGCTTCCCTCCCTCCCTCCATCAGCTCACACCCTCCATTGTACCGTGGTCAGTCGCCTCCCCTCCCCGCACGCTGGCAGGCGACCAGGGAGCTTCCACCCACAGCAACTGGTGGCATTGTTCACATGCACGACGCACATACAATACGTGCACAGTTGTCTGCAATGTATACACTCATGCATAATGTGAGCATCTGCTGGCACTGGAGGCATAGATCAGAAACACTATGATACGCATACTTGCCAACCCTCCTGATTTTCCTGAGAGACTCCCGTTTTTCATTACCCTCTCGCAGGTTCTTCCCGGGGTTACACTTCTCCTGATTTTCACACCTTTTTTCCCCCTTTTTGTTATCCCAACCTGTCTGGCACTGTACAGTAAACCCTTGTGTTTCAACTGGGATGACAACAGAGTTACACCAAATGTCATTTCCCAGCAGAAGAGAGCTGCTTGTGACCATAGATATATATACGCTCACAACCGACATAACGTGGTTTGAGCTGCGCTTGCCGCATATCACAGCCTGCAGCGCCCAAGTCGAGCTTTGCTCAACGTCATGGTGACGCAAAACTTCAGGAATAACGGGTTTCAGCGCGCAGTGGTGCCATTGTCACGTTGTGTCTGAAAGGCTGTTAAGTGATTGAGACATGGAGAGAGAAATGGAGAATACTAAGATAAATAAATACTCAAGGGCTAAAAAAATGAATGAATTAAAACAGATTAATAACAGTTTATGCCAGAGGGGCAAATTATTCAACTGTCTTTCCTGAGTAAAAAAGTAAAATAGTAAGTAGGCCTATTTGTGCTGTTGCAGTGTACTTATTATTTAGCTATTTTCTTTCTTTAAAAGCCACCAGAATGCAGGAAACAAAAACTCAAAATTTTCTAGAGTAGGATCCCCAGACCCCCCATTTTGAGTCCTCCCAATTTTTTGGAGGTCTGATGTTTGAAAGTGTGATTGCTACACCTGCTGTTTGGGGCCTTAATAGTTGAATAAACAATTAGCTGACAAAATGAAAATGTTAAAAATGACTAAGCTGGTTTCAACACACTGTACTGGTTAAAAAAACATACCAATGTATACAGTATTATTTGCGGTTGTCTGCTGTCTCCTCCCTTCCCTGCAGCACATACCCAGGAACAATAGCTATCAGTGCAGCGTATAGGGATAACACGTACACAGAGCTGTGGTGCACAGAGGAAAGATAAACACTGTTTTGGATGACATCAAAAATGTCCTTGGTGAGGTGCAGGGATGTGGGAGAGGAAGGTTTAGTATTTCTCTTTGAACAGGTTTTTGTTGTTGGCAGGATCCATGTGGGCCTTTTCCCTTTGTTTGGCTCCCATATTGAAATCTGTGAAAAAAAAAATCTTGTAAAAACACGCTCGCTGCGGATTGCTCGGCTGAAATTAGTCGAGCGAGTTTGTTCCATGTTGGCAAATTAAAGACGCTTGGATAGCTGCTGTGGACTCTGGTTCCCCGGAGAAAGAGATGTGCATCAACACATCAAACGTGATGCATAGCACGTGTTCATAACTCTCTCTTACTCACACACACTCATTGTGAAATACGTAAGGCATTAAATATTTGAAGACTTATCATGCTGTTGGTCACGTTGCATCTCTCCAGACAGACAGGCCCCAAATGCAGGCACAAGTAACTCTCTCTGATCTTGTTCCCTTGGTTTCTTACTCAGATGGTTCTTTAGTAATATTCATCATAAAAATGGATAACTTTGACCACTCTTCATTTCCAGACAAAACTACCAATTGATTATATTTTACAAACTGTAGTCTTCCAAAATGTACCAAGAAAATGATGATAGACTGGACCTTTACTCATTCAGATACTCCACAACAATAATTATTTATATTTAAGTCTGATCTGTTGTGATGAATTTGTAGTATCACATTTTACATTAAATATCACTGAATTTTAAAGAGGACCCTTTCCTTTTAGTGCATTATATAGTTTTTGTGCATGTAAAAGGTTTGCAAAGTAACAAAGCCCAAAGTCCACGCCAAAAGGAGTCACTCTCCCCCACAGAAACACTTTGCTTGAAGTCCCTCCTTTTCTTCTGTAGCATGGTGATGTTTCTTTTCAGCCTCTGTTTCAGACAGAGGGTGAAAAGAAGTGCTGCAGCACAGCTGGTATGACAAAAATAAAGTGTTTTTTTGAACATTAAAGCATGTAACTATGTTCTAATAGAAACCCCAAATACAAGTATGGGTCTGAAAATGAGCACAATAGGTCCTCTTTAAGGTTCCCTGTGGAGTTTTACACAACTAGTGCTGCTGTGGAAGGAAACGCACTGTAAACATAACTTTTGTTTGTTCACAAGAAAACTCCACAGGGGACCAAAGGCAGTGAAGGAGACTGAGCTAGCAAAATAATCAGAAAATCATCTTTGCAAATGTTTCATGAGGAAGGAAATGCATTTGACACTTGTCAGAAGGATACACACAATTTTGGTAAGAAACATTGAATGTTTGATGTTTACCAAAAAATAGTAAATAGAGCACCTTTAAATCCAAAATATAAATGTGCACTATTGAGTGTGACAGGCACAGATACACCTTGCTCCACCTATTTAGTCTTCTAAGAATGTGTTTAAAAAATTAGCTACACCTCGAAATATTCAGCATGCTAGAGTGCTTTGACTGTTTTTTTATTTAAAACGATATAATCCATCAGTTTGCCGATAGCCAGCAGCTAACAAGCCACTGATTCTTCTCTTCTGATTCTGACATGCAATCCTGTGTATGCGTCAAATTAGCATATTTGCCATGAATGTTGGCAGCACCAGTGGAAATGTGCAAATAAAGGAGTGCTCACAGAATGCAAATACACTGAATGGCTGTTGGCCACAAAGAGCAAAATCAAACAACGAAGCTACAGAGTCCACAGTCACTGTCTCTCCATGCTGACATCCCGCCGCAGGTTTCACTGTCATCTCCACTCCTTTTTATGCTTTACTTGAGTTTTTCTAGCACATAATGATGAATGTGGATGTTTTGGAAACAAACAAGTAAGTTAATACATGTTATAACCATAATAAATGCATATTATGCACCCATACAGAGTCCTGTAATCGAGCACATATTAACAACAGATCCCGGCCTCCTTTACACACACACACACACACACACACACACACACACGCACATAAATACACACTCTTACACACCATGACATCCCGTTTGCTAATACTTAAAAGACGGCACAGTCTCTTCTCCCACCCACCCAATAATTTAATGGTATCAAAAAAGTAGGCCAAGCATATGCAGTCACAGTCAAAGGCTGCTTTCATGTCCCAGCATGCTGCAGCAGTTTACATGGTGGATCTACACAGTGTAACATTTCCATTTTAATCCTTATAATGGAAGTAGAGAGAGAAGGAAATGGAGACAAACAGGAACTGTAAGAGAGGTTTCTATATTCTGACGTCAAAAGAGCCATAAGATGCACAGTTTTTTTTTATATTTGGATAATTTAATAACCGTCATTTTTCTAAGAATGTATTTCATGGTAGAAAAGAGAATTAAGTGAGGAAGGATTTGATTCATATACAAAATAATACACTCAGTCAGGGTCTGTTTTGATACCCAAAACCAAATGATGGTCCCTCTATGAATCGAAGACCCGACTGATGTTAATCCTAGTTTTCCCTCGTCATCGGTCACATTCCTGTTTTGCAAGACGGGTTTCACTAGATATAACTATTTTTTTGTGGAGTCTGAGTTATGATTGGGGCTGTTTTTTTGTTGCCGTTATTGGACTCTGTTTATAACCAAACCTTAGCTATCGTTGCACACTGTTAGCACTGTAGCGGAGCTGAAGAGAGTAAAGTATGGATGTATAGAACTGGATACAACGTTGAAGGCGGACACCCATTCATTCTTATGAGAGTTGCCAAAATGGCTCAACTGCGGAGTGATAATGCACCCGGATCATCCGGCGATCTTCCACAGCCACTGGGCCCATACAGCAGGCACAGTAGCGTTTCCTTTAACTCCGCCCCCAAGCCATCGTTCCAGCCTCGGATATGGCAGAGGAAGGAAGTTAAATTTTATAACCTTTAGGACCTAATAATTAAAATACAGACTATTCAAGTGTTCGTACTGGGTAGTTGACTTAACTTAAAAAAAAAAAATGATCCACTGATTTATGGACGTTTCTTTCCAAATATAAGTCCTTGGGAAAGTTTTTTGGGCCGTAACGGCATCACGTGATGGAGATGGAAGTTGTAGAACCGCCATTTGGCCACTATGAAAATTTGCATCAAAGCTCAGCGCTCTTCCTGGGGAAATAAAGGCACTCGTGAGTGCGTTTGACGTCACATCCATTGGATTTTCCCGGAAAAACAGACTTGCATTCTTCACATTAAAACCAGTCTAAAGGCTGACAGAGGAAACCCAAAAAGTCGTGGAAGGTCTCATTTCTACCTGTTCACACATTGGCAATAAAAAATCAATTAAAATACTTACATAGAGTTCCTCTCATTTGTTATTTATCTAGCAGCTTCATTTCTACATCAGTCCTCTCAGATGGTCACAGTGGCCTGTATTTAACTTTTCCAAGAAAACCAAAATCTGCCGTGCCCTTATTTTCAGGTCATTTGGGTTCACCCTGGATTTCTGTGTTTTGGCAAACTGAGCTATGGCAGGATGTAAGATGTGGACCACAGCTGCTTTAGCCCATTGTGCATTTCAGGACCAATAGTCGTGTAGAAATAGAAAAATATGAGAGGAGAGAAACAAGAAGGCCGGGGGAAGAACCGTATGCTGTTATGGAGAGGTCAGCACTTCTTTACAGGCAGTGGAGTGGCTTTTCACAGAAAAGTTGTTTTTGGTTGCCTATGCACTCGACGGGTTCAAAAACATCCCCAGCTGTGGCGAGGAGTCGAAAGCTGGGGGCATGCTGAGAGAGAGGACAGAGAAAAGAGGGAAAAGATGAGAGAAAAGCAAGAGAGGAACAACTTCAGAGCGATAGGGAGAGGAGGAGAGAGAGGAAAAAGAAAGAGAGGACTTGAATAGGAAGAGTAGCAGATGTGTCCCGTATGAAGGGAGTTGAATCCCACTACCCACACAGTCTAAACTGTGTGTTCACTGTGACATACACTAGTGGAGCTCACTGATGACTTGGACTTACCTACATTATATGGGAGTGTGCAAAGTCTATTTGTGTGCAAATTTACTTTCGTCTGTGTGTGAAGCAGCATGTGATACAGGCGCTCACCTACGCCCATCTTTACCATGTGTTCTCCTCAAGTCTTGATGTACAGTCCGAGCAATGTAACATCAAGATGGCTTCCTCCTGTGTGCGGGTGTACTATCTTCTGTATCTATGCCCCCAACCCCGAAAAAAGTAGGCCAACAGAGAGCGCATGGCAGCGCTGGAATGCATGGCATGGGTCCAACCCATTCCAGCCGAGCCTGCACTAAATCCTACTAGAACTGGTCCGAGTGCAGGCGGAGGGGTTGCAGCACATATCTCACCCCACCACCTCTCCACCCCAACAGCTGCGATGGGGGTGGTGGAGCATTTTGTCTGTATCTTTGTGTCTCTGTCTATCACCCACTTTCCTTTACTCCTGCATCTGTTATAACTTTCTTTTTAGGTTGTTATGAGCTGCAACTCCATATAGCACTTGTCTCTAATCTTTTCCATTTCTTCTTGTCTTTGCATCTCCCCCCTCTGTGAGATCATTTAAATAAGTGAAATCAATAAGGGATAATGGATTCACCTCATCAGTGCACATCAGTAAAACGAGTGGGTGTCTCCAATATCTCCGACTGTTAAAATTAATGAAATCCCTTCCCTGCAGCTTCTCTACTGTCTACCTTTATCATCTTTTATTCCCACACTTCTGTCTTTCTTTTTCTCTCTGATTTGCAGCCAGTGTCCTCCAGCTGCCCCGTCTGTCTCCAGGTGTCTCTGGGAAGCTCCATAACTCTGAACTGGCAACCCCTCAAATGGTTTACGGTCACTGCCGAAGGTCCAAGAGTCCAGGAGGAGTCGATAATGGGCTGTATATACAGCAACATGAAATACACCTCCTTCAGTCGGCATCCCATGACACACTTAGACCTTCCCTATTAACCTACTCTCTGCGTCCTTCTCCATGCTGCCCCATATGTAACTGTACAAATAGCAATTTCACACATGCAGGCTGTCCACTGGCTTT
Organism: Pterois miles; assembly: GCA_947000775.1. Taxonomy (NCBI): domain Eukaryota; kingdom Metazoa; phylum Chordata; class Actinopteri; order Perciformes; family Scorpaenidae; genus Pterois; species Pterois miles. The sequence continues at coordinate 9,705,073 of CAMQGK010000549.1, forward strand.
CATTGCTCCATGTAATTTTTCATATATCATTCATATACTGTAAATTCTCCTGAAACACTGCTGTGGAGGTGAGCTTGGTTGGTATTCAGCTGCAGAGGTGTGGGGGAGGCTCATCATGAGAGCAGTGCCAGGTGAGTTGACTGGCACAGCTGCTTCTCATTTGTCTTATGAGCCTCTCCTTTAAAAGCAGTAGCGTGCTGGACCACAGGTGGCTCACATACACCAGAGGCATGTACCTCAAAGCAGGATTTAGGGTTAGCGAGGTAACTTCAGGGTTAACCCGGGGTTTTCTGTCCTACGATGGTGGTTCACTTCTTACAGATCAGCTCATATAAAAGCACCAACAACTGACCAATCATAGCTTGGTGCGTGAATCGTATGATGATATTACAAAAATACAAAGAAGTTATAGTCATAATCTAGGCTCAAAACAACACAGTTTAAACTGGCAGATGCAGGAAGGACAGCTGGCGGTATGCTGTGAGTGTTTACTGCTTTGAATTATATTTTCATATTTATTTATTTACTTGCTCTCAAGTCCGTCACACACCGCCAGAGACAGGGACACAGCTGAAAGAAGGCTGAAATAGTCATACACGACCATGTAATTGCTAAAGTGCATAATGAAGAGTAATCTATCCATTCATCTATTACATATTTAAAACTATTTATAATTCACTGCCCCATCTAGACGATTATATCTGAGTATTTCGTTCAGCAATTCTTTCTTTTGCCAGCTGTCCTTCCTGCATTTGGCAGCTTCAACTGTGTTACTTTTAGTCTGAATTATGTGTTTATCTTCTTCGTATTTGTCTAATATAGTTTGCTCTTCCTGTCTAAAATGTGGCGCCCTGCCTGTCTGTAGACTTGTCGATGTTTGCGATTGGTCATATGCTGCAACGACAGCCCCATTTATGTGAACACACTCATAGTCACATGGAGAAACCCTGGGTTGACTTGTTGAGTTGATAACTACGGGTCCAAGGACCGTGTAGCGGGATCTCGTTTGTTACGGTGAGTTAAGCCAGAAAACAAAAAGTTGCAAAGAAGAAGTGAAGAACAAGAACTTATTTCGTAGTACAGGCCACAGGACACAGACATATTAGTGTTTACTTGAAGAATTTCTGTTCAATTAAAATGATCTGGGCTTTGAAACAGACTGTCGTAGTGGTCTTTGTGCTGGGTGACCTGTGGGGGCAGTGAGACTGCTTCAACAGCACTGGGCTATCACCCATCCATATTTAAACGCCATGGGTATATGCTACTAGCTAGTAATATTTGGGATTAGAAGATAAGGATAAAAGTGCCAACTTTAATCAATTATATAAAGCTTTGACAGTAGTTTTGTGGCTAAAGCCACATTCAGACTGACAAAACGCAGCCTCATTAATTTCAATGATCACTACATCATTCAGCATCACTCAGTGCTGTGGTGGCCAATCATAGGCTAAACATGCAAGTGGACACTCCTGGTGGATTAATGTGTAACATGAATGTCATATTTTAACCCTGTGATCGTTACAACAAAAGATAAAAGTATTGTAATGATGACTAAATTCTGGTGTCAAAGTATTACGAACCGCAATGTTTTGGCATCTGATAAGCTTTCAAGTTCATGGATCTGTTACTCAAACTTACTGGATTAAATCATTTTTATCATTGTCTCACTGGTGCCTAAAGCAACACATCCCTACCAGTGTAGCGCCTGTGTTGTCTTAATGCAGGCACCACGGAGCAACCTCTAGTTCCAAAAAGTGAAACCAACCAAGTCTGAAGGAGGACGTGGCTACCTTGTGATTGACTTGTCGCAACCACTGCGTTATCCGGTCTGGAAGGTTAACAGTGTGTTTTCAGTTCATGAACGTTAACTGTAACCTTTTTGGTCCCTTAAAATTGACAGTTGTGCTTAACTCCACCCTCTCATGTTACTTCTGGTTGCAAAAAAACGAGATGGCGTCAGCTAAAATGGCGAACTTGAGGCTTCAAGACAGCAGTCCACAAACCAATAGGTGATGTCACAGTGACTACGCCCACTTCCTATATAAAATTTATGATAGAGACAAAGACAATTGTTTAAATGACTGCAGAATTGACAGTCCAGCTAGGTTGACTGGGGTGCTAGTTTGCCTGCTTGCTAACTTAATAGCTAAAGACCACTGAAAGAGACCTTCTACAAGAGACACAACATTGAATGTTTGTAGGCTAGAAGCTAGCTTAAAAAAGGAGAAATTTGGACAGCGTTAGTAGCCAGTGGTGGAAACAATATCATAGCCTACTTGATACAGAGGCAAATGGGGGAAAAGGAACATCCTGATTGGCTAAAAAGTATGTACAAACTTGTGCACACTGGAAAAAGTGATTAAGCCTATAGAGCAGGTCTCCACCTGTGCTCATCAAATTACCATGCATAACCGTAGTTATTTATCCAATTCCAGACTGTATATCCTTCATGTAATGAGTAACATATTAGTCCCGTAGGGAAATTAGCCTGCTACAGTTACTCTTTAAGCTGTCGGTCTTATGTAGGTCAAGGCTGTTCTTACATGTTAAATGTTTTGCAGCTGCTTTATCATCCATATCTCACTGCCACGGGAGTCAGAGTATCACCTGGAGACACAAGTGTGTATCAGTTAAACTCAATAATGACTGGAGTAAGCAAATTAGTCCTGTTACCGCCATCACTTCTGGAAACTGCTTCTATTTTCAGCCTCATGCTCGTAAGGAGGTAGAGATCATTATTCAGTAAAATCAGACAGTGAAAATGTAATTTTTGATAAGATCAGTGTGTGAGTTATGAGTGTTTTCACTCTTCATAAGCTCTAAAGTGCTTTTGACTATCTTTTTTTTGTGGTGGAGCTGCAAGGCCAAGGTGTGTGTTTTTGTGCATGCTCATGTAGATTTGTAAGTCTTGTTTCTGTATTCACAGTGCGGTCTGTACCCTGTGTGTTTGCTCCAACACGTGGATGCTGCTGACTGTTATGCTCGACTGTGGGTATTTTGACAAAGTGTGTGTTCTCACACAGCTGTGTTCATAGTGGTGGAGAAGAAGAGCCACAGACCTTCCTGTCAGCTGTTTTCTTTCTTGCACTCTCAGTACATTTCCTGTCAGTTCTCAATCAAACACTCTCATTTCTTGAATATTTCTCTCTTATTCACGCCATATTTTTATTCCACTTATGCTCCACATTTCTTTCTTCAGCTTCTCGATTACCCAATTTATTCCTGCGTCTAATCTTTCTAATTCCTGATCTCATCCTTCCCAATTCCCTCCGCTAAATCACCTCCTTTATCTCCTCATTGCATCTCTCGGTGTTGCCTCTTGCGAGTGAATTACATCTTTCCATCAACACAAACAGGAAACAGCTGAGGCGTTGTGTTCTCTCGTCTTTTTCCTGTCAGCTTCTCAGAAAACTGAACCAAACCACCAGAAACAAAGCCAGCATCTCCGCCAACCATACGGTGAAACGAGTACAGAAGGCTGGTCATGTGGTTGGAGGTTAGCAGGCCACGTCGTGTTTACAAGCAGCAGGGGCTTTAAATGTACACGTGTTTTGTTTTTTTCTTCATCTACTGAGCTGAGAAATCATTTTCAAGAGATTAAGATGATCTACATCAGAATTACAATCTTCAAAAAATGGATCCATGTGACTCCCTCTAACCAAAAAGAAGCTTATTCATGTGTACTACTAGTATACTTCTTTTAAACTTAAAATAAGAGAATATGCTTACAGTTTACGTCATATATCTTTATCTGAGATATATTTAACGAAACTATACTTATATATACTTGGGTTACACTGATAAGTACACAGAAAAGTCTAAGTATACTTGGCTCATACCGACAAGTATACAGAAAAGTAAGTATACTTGGCTTATGCTTACTTTTTGATATCGTAGCCTATTTGAGTGTGCAAGTTTGTAAACGAATGTTTTGGTATGAATGTACTTCAGTTCATCAAGAATTTTCTGTTTTTGTATTTTCTGTTTACTGTGGAAGCATGTGAGAAAAACCTTATCTTTTATTTTAATGTCATCACACAACATCAAGTCAAAGAGCAAAAGGAGCAACTCTCTTTATGTAATGCATAAATCACTGGTTAAGTATTATACGTTAAAGACAACTTCCAAGTATACTTGCAGGAAAAACTATTAAACTAGTAGTTTACTGAGAGTATACAGTAACAGTATATAACTGTTACTAACTAACAGTATAGCTGTAAGTTCACTTGTAGTATAGTTCTTAAAGTTTACTATTCTTATACTTAAAGTACACTTAAAAGTATACTTGTATAAACTAAAAAGTGGGCCAATTTGCTCCCAAGAAGTATTGAAGCTACACTTACAAGTATACTACTAGTACATTGATATTAGCATACTTATTATATAAAGTATACTTGGGAGATATAGTTGAACTTTACTTCAGTTTACTGGATAAAATAAGCTTGAAGTATACTACTTTTCCGTCGTCAGAAGAAAGCTGATGTCCACTGATACCAATGACCTTCAGTCCAAACCTGTGTTTGAATGAACTGTCTACACACTATAAAGAGCCTGTGATTGATTGTGAGTGCCTCTGTCCTTTTTATACGCCAGGTTCAAACTAAATAAATCTGTCCGTACGTGTGTGTGTGTGTGTGTGTGTGTGTGCGTGTGCGTGTGCATGTAAACACACTTGCACCTCTGTGTGTGTGTGGCCGGACCTCATGTGGAGGGCCTCTTGCTGAGCCCCACTGCTATATTTAGGTGGTTTTCTCTCTGAGTGGTTGCGAGCGTTGCCTACTGGCTGGGAGAGGCCGACCACAGGAATATGTTGCCTCCATGTCTGACCGCCGACGTTCAGATAACCATATGTGGGAGAACACAAATGCATGAAGACATCAGCGGTGGTTAGACTGTTAGCTTATCATTAGGACGCAGAGCTTGTTGATATCAGTGCTCCTGGTTAGGGACATAATGTGGGGCAGACTCTAAATAACATAAACACAGTTTCAATTTGTTTCTCCCTACAAGTTCCAGATGTCCTTTTTATCACTGTAAATTCCCCTTTCTTTTAAATCAGTGTTCATCTGTATATATATATATAGAAACATGGGAGTCTTTTGGATAATTTAAAGCTCCATTAAGTAATGTTTTATATTAACTATGGATTAAATTGCTATAATGTGAGAGGGGTCTGTCGTGGTGATGAACCCACAGAGAATCATCGCCCAGCCTCTCCTTAGCTCTGTGGAGCATTTTCGCATCTTTACGCTGATTGTTTTGGTTTTATGGCCCTCAGCTTTACAGTTTTGGTTCAGCGTCACAGCCTCATTTCTTTATTATTCATTACTGAGCTGCAGATATTTCCCCGAGGAGGCAGTGGAGACCAAAGCAGAGATTAAAAGAGAGTGAATGTTGGTTTTGGATCCATCGGGAGGCCAAAAACACGACTAAAAATTTACTAACATATTATCCATATTGTAGTAAATTCCCATTCATACATCCATTATCTGGAATTACTTATCCTGTTCAGGGTGGTGGTGGGGCTAGAGCCAATCCCAGCTGATAGTGGGCGAAGGCGGGGTAAACCATGGACAGGTCGTCGGCGTATCACAGGGCTGACACATAAAAACAGACAACCATTCAGGTCTGTAGCAACTTTATAACATGATAATATGTCAGTGTTGTGTTCACTTGCTTCTTCTGCTTCCCCCCCAAAAATCGATAAATACTGCTTTAACGACAATGCATATTTAAGTTATGGATGTTAGTTTTAATTGTTTCAGCTTCATTTTTGAGACATCATGTTTGGTATGGCTGATGGAGTGCCACTGTGTAACATTTAGGAGGATTTATTGGCAGAAATGGGATAAAATATAAATAAGTATGCTTTCTTCAGGCTAGAATTACCTGATATAATCATTGCGTTTTCGTTAGCTTAGAATGATATACGTATATGAATATGGAGCAGGTCCTCTTCACAGAGCCAGCCAACATGTTTCTACAGTAGCCCAGAACACATAAACCAAACACTGGCTCTATTCGCTTTTTCGCGTTGGCCACTATCACAGTGTGGCTCTGTGTCCAGATGGCCTCAGACTTTTTGCACACTGGACTGAGTTGTTTTCTGTGTTTGGGGTTTTCTGTTTGCTGTGTTTTTCCTCCTGCTCTCCTGCTTCTCCCTCCTCTGCCCATCAACACACCTGCTCTGAATCAGCCTCCTTAGTTCCTCCCAGCCAATCAGCGCCGTCCTTGTTCTCCTGCCTAATCACCTCATTCTCCTTACCTGAGCTTTTCCGCCCATCTTCACCTGCACTTCATCATCCCCTCGTTAGTTTATATTTCAGTCCTGGCTTGCAGTTCAGTCTTTGTTGGATCCTTGATTGTACTGTGAGATGATCAGTTTGGCTTGCCTGCATCTTGAATTGAAATTATTTCTCTAGGCTCCTGTTGCTTTTAGTCTCCTGCGTTTGGATCCACCTGCTCCACTGACAGTTTCAGCTGGTTGCAATCTGCAACCTCACTTTGCAGTCAACCCTACACATTTAAAAACCACAACAGCTGTTGCGATGGAGAAAGAAGCTAATCAGAAGTGTGACTCAGAGCTGTAGCAAAATAAAAAAGTGCCTTGTTGCAATTTGGCACAAATATTTTACTATAATCACTGAATTCCTCCAAACTTGACCCTGGAGCTGGAAGTGGTTTGTACAAAGCTTGTTTCTTACTGAAATGTTCATTCTGAGCCACAGTGACTTCTCTTCATAAGATTTTTATGTACACAGAATTGTACCTTTTGAGTATGCATCAAAGAACCATGTGTTTTCTAAAGCAGTTGTTTAACTTTTGAACCGATGATTGAACCAAAAGCCTTGGAAGTGTGCCAACAATCAGTCACTTAACACTGCAGAAAATGAACAGAACTAATACTTTAGGACTACTTTATGTCTTTTCTTTCTTTCTCACTGACACAAACACATAAGCCTCAAAAACACAAGGGTGCTGTCCATACAGAGATATGCTCTACCACATGATTGCCACAGAGACCCCTCACCTTACCCCAATAAGGCCCGATGCCAGACGCTGGAATGAATTCCTCTACTGTGGGAGTGTGAGCTGATAGGTGACACCAGCAGCTTGGAGAAGGAGGGATAAAGATAGATGGAGGGCGAGGTGGTGGAGAGGGTATGAATGAGGGGAGGGGGGAGGAGGAAGTGATATGAGAAGAATCTGGGGAAAAAAGAAGACATAACCTGAGAGGGAGATAAAAAGGGTGAGTAATGAGATAATCTATTTTTGTTTAAAGAACGGAGAGAGGGCATGAGGAAGTTGCTGAAGATAGACCGTGAAGAGATACAAATCAAATCATGCGCTCCGACTCTACCTCTTTCTCTCAGCTGCTATATAAAAAAAGATATCTTTACTCCAGATATGGGACAGTGCAAGACTGACTGACTACCTGGCTATCTTATAGAAAGGCATACAGTAGTGACTGAGGTCTCACCACCCACAAGCTGCTGTAAAACACACATATTTTGTATGTATTATGTATAAACACACAATCCAGACAGGCATTTTGCAACATTGGCAGCATCTTTCTCTCCAGAGATCACCTGACAGTCGAATAGTCCAGTTAATCAACATCTTTATACTTACATAGTGTTTGTTTATACACGTGAGGCTTTGTTTGTCTGCAAAAAGAAGTCTGATTGTATAGAAGTCTATGAGAAAATGAGCCTACTTGATTTATCACCCCAGTAAACATTGTAAACATGAGTTTATGGTCTCAGTCGCTACTTTCAAGTCTTCTTCAATACAGCATGATGTTCATTTAGTAAATTATGGTCCCATTTGGAGTCAAAGAGACCATAAATCTGGGTATGCTTTAGGGCGTGGCTACTTTATGATTGACAGTTCACCACTACGGCATTGTCCGGTCTGGGATTGTCTGTGTTTTTGTCTTACAAATTTAACCCTTTCACAGTGTGTTCTCAGTTCATGGAAGTTAATTGTAAGATTTTGGTTGCCTAAAAAGGTTTTCTGCATTCAGTTGTACTGAGCACCACCCTCTCGCGTCACTTCTGGTTGCAGAAACCAAGATGGCGACGGCCAAAATGCCAAAATGGCAGTCCACAAACCAATGGGTGGCATCACAGTGACTTATATACGGTCTATATACAACACAGCTGTAGCCACAATAACTTCCTTCACTGTCGACTCTCTGGCTCCCTGTTCCATCATGAAAAGTCTGCTATAGTTTGACAGAGTAAAATTTCATGTCTCAGTCAGTCTCCAAATTTGAAAGTTGACGTTTTAAATGCTGATGTGATCGTGTCAGCTCTATACTATGAACAGCTATAGGCCTACTTTAAAGCTGCACTTTTTAATATATAAAACATATACAGAAAGTACCATTTACAAATAATACAGTATAAGTACATGGTGTAAAACTAAGGAAGTATGTGGTATAAAACAACTGGCTGTACTAAAGTAAGGGAGAATACACATACACACTGTATATCCACATACACGGTATACATTCTACATTTTAAAACACATATTCATATAGGTAACATCTGGAGTATCAGAAAAAAAACGGCACATTCTCACTCTCAACTTGTCAAATACCGCAGCTTGGTCAGTGGCCCTGCATTTCAAACTATGACGCTCTAGGTGCCCCTCTGGCGTCAGTGTTAAAATGGCATCTATGGTATATCAGTTTTCTCTAAACAAAACCCTCCTTTTAGTTAATCCACCATTAGTGACGTGGCCTAAGCTGGATGTTTTTGTCCCCTCCACTGTCTTCTATTTCATTCATTGTCGCTGTACTGACGCTGGCAGGAAGGGCGTGTGCAGCAGGGGCAAAGCAGATGTCAGAGCTGAGGATGGATAGTGCCCTGAGGGGATGGAGAGGAGAGGGATATACTCTGGAGACCCACACAGGGCAGGGCTGGGATCTGTTTCAAAGAGGAATCAACTTGTCCTTGGCTTTCTGAATGACGCACACACTGTCAAGGATACTAATAATGTGGAAACCTAGTGGAAAAAACAACACTGGAGCACTGTAGAGCTGGGGTTTCCAGTTGAACAGATCATTTGGACACACATTTGATACCAGATATTTGCAGGGAAAAAAAATCTGTTATTATTCTGAATCCACTAGTTTATAATAAAATAGATAAATCAGACTCTTTGCGCTGGGGATGCCCTCTTCACCCCTACACCTGACTTTGAGAGTCAGAGAGAAAAGGCTGTGTGCAGCTGCGGCATAGCTTTTGTCCTTTTAAGCAGCATAAACACACACTCTGCAGGAGGGCTACCCTGTCATCTATGCTGGCAATAAAGCAGGTCCCAGATGTCTGCCCCCCCTGTTAGCAGACACACCAAGCTCACACTGTCACTCACCATGCCTTTGTTCTCAGACAGCGACGTACTGCTCGTACACTATGTACAGACTCAGTATACATGAATGTTGCTACAGACTCAGGACAGAACACAGTCAGCTGACAAGCAAATGTGACTATTAGGGCTGTCAGTCGATTAAAGTATTTAATCATAAATAATTGCGTGATTGTCCAAATTTAATTTCAAATAATCACACAATTTTTATCTGTTCAAAGTGTCCCTCTAAGGAAGATTAAGTATTTAATACTCTTATTATGGGAGTGGGAAATGTATGCATATATTTGTTATTGGAAATCAGTTAACAGCACAAATCAATGACAAATATTGTCCACAAACCCTCACAGGTGCTGCATTTAGTATAAAAAATATGCTAAAATCATAACATGGCAAACTGAAGCCCAACAGGCAACAACAGCTGTCAGTGTGTCAGTGTGCTGACTTGACTATGACTTGCCCCAAACTGCATGTCATTATCATAAAGTGGGCATGTCTGTAAAGGGAGACTCAGGGGTACCCATAGAACCTACTTTCATTACATATCTGGTGGTCAGAGGTCAAGGGACTCCTTTGAAATGGCCATGACAGTTTTTACTCACCAAAATTTAAAGTGTTATTTAACCTCCTTCCTGACAAGCTAAAATGACATGGTTGGTAGCAGTGGATTCCTTAGGTTTCACATGATGACTGTATCTCTGTAGCTTTAAAACTGAGCCCGCTACAACCTCTGAAATATCACTTGCGTTAATGGCCCTTTTGAGTTAATGCATTAACTTTGACTGCCCTAGATGTTAGTATTATGTGGATCATGTGATTGCCTCCCATTGGTTGTCGATACCATATAGGTGAGGCCACATCTGCTTTGTCGGTTTGTTTTAAGCTCTGACGAAGAACTACAGTAGTTGAAACATTGGCTTTCTTTGATGATTTAGCCACTATAATAAAGGCTTTTTAATATATTGCCCTCCCTGTTTGTTAAGACTGAGCCTGCTACAACTTAAGCAAGCTGTGTTAACAAGTTATCGTGTTATCTGCGTCAGCCCTGGTGAATATTAAATGATTAAATTGAAACTCAGTAAATGTTGAGGTCAGACTAAGGCCTGACTCTTGTTTATCATTCTGTGCCATTACTGTATCATAGCTTCAGACTGAAATAATTTCAAGTACATTCTTCTTATCTTTCCGTGGTGATCAGCCACACCGCCCACAACTTTCTACCTAATCACACCATCTTTACCGGGTGACCTCTGTTGCTATGTGAGTGGGAGGGAAGGGCAGAAAATATTACACTGCTGTTTCATCAGTGCCAGGCTGAAACTCCATTGCAATTTGATGACACATAATGCAATATAATTTGAATAAAGTGAATAGATTTAGTGTAGTAGAAAGGGATTTATGCTGATGTATTATATCTCTTCATTTACATAAAATTGTAGTGAAGTTCATTTCCATAAATTAAGGAAGTTTGGAGGTGAAGAGAAGCATAAATTGAGCCTTTTAAAAAAGAGCATTTTTATGTTAAAAATCACCTCCACAGGCTCCAACAGATATCTTCATAATATCAAAATATGCACAAGCATCCACTTCTTATTTCTCAGAGATGACTAACATCTTGCTCAAATGAGTCATTGCAAAACCCTGTCCGGAGAGGATTGCAAAATCCTGTTAAATCTGGATCACTTGTGCTTTGTGTTGCTGTTGGATACTTCTTTATTCACTTCCCCCCCAGATGATGTTTTTCTACAAAAGAAACCACACTGGGCCAAACAGTCAGGCACACCCTGGGAGTCTTTGACCTGCTTCCACTGAGTTTAGCAGCAAGCAGCATAGAAAATTTATACCAAAAATGACTGAAATCTCCCATTGCGTTTCATGCTCCAATCATTTTAAACTACAAAACCCACACTGCCCAGCTGTTGAGGCCAATGTTTGGAGAGTTAAAGCCCAGTCACCTTCCCCTCCGCCTCCCCCCTCCGACGCCCTCGGCTCCTGCTAAACCAGCTCCTCTCGTTCCCTCCTTTTGTCTGTGTGTCAAAACGAGCCAAATGTTTTTCTTTTTCCGCCCGCTGCTAAGCAACCTGGGGGGATTGAGAGTGCTGCAAAGGATTGCAGTCTTAATCCAAACTCTGGTGTTTTGCAGAGTCAGCTGGTCTGGGTGTAGCGTTATTGTGCATATCGGTGCCCTGGCAGAGTTAGCACTTTTTTGAGAGAATCCTTGGTACCATCTGTCGCATCCTATCACCCTTAAGAAGGTGGAAGCACTGGCAGTTCCATTTGGATGGAGAACGACGAGTTTTAGTCCAAAATGTCCGAAAACATCATGTGCATTTGGACGTGTAGTGATTGGATTTGCTGATGGGGGCAGAGAACAGTCCTTTTACGGGAAAGCAGCAAAGGGCTTATGAAATGTTCTGCAGTTACTCCAAAAAAATATGGAGCTACATCAACATTACTGACCGTCATCCAGCAGATAGTCTCAGTTCGCTTAAATAAAATTATGGCACAGTGTGAGGCCCATTCGTGTTTTTAAAATTAAAGTTATCAACAGAGCTGTGGAGTTAGGTAATATGCTTATAGAATGTGTGACCTCCAAAGAGATGGACAAATGTCTATGAGGAAAGATATTATCTGACTCGATCTCCTCTCCAGTCATTTTGGCACAGCTGGCCGACTCAGTCCTCAAAGACTGGGAGGTCAAATTCCAATCCGGGGCCCCAGTGAGGCAACAACATGAGGTTTAGGTTTGTGTAGCTCTCATTGTATAGACGAATCCAGGGAAATACCAAAAGTAACCAAATGGCCATTACTGTGGTGGCATCTCCCTAAAATATGCACGTTTGAATGCAAGCTGTCATAAGAAGTATACAATTTACTACTTTTATTTTCTGTTGTTACTTTTTCACCACTTCAGACTGAAAGCAACTACCAGACACCAGTAAAACTTCCACCTAAAAAAAAAAGTCCGCCGTACAAATGCAAAACAAAATTGTTCGTAATCTATTGTCATATTCTACCAAAACAGCCTATGTTGAACAATAAAACATTATGTCCAAAATGGCATCCGCAAACAGAGTTTTGTCTCGCTTCTATACTCTTGGCGTAATTTACGTTAGTGGACTAAAGGCACTGTGTTATTGTGAAATATAACACTAGTTTCTCAAACAGGGACAACCTAATGACCACAAAGTAAACATCATTAATCGGTCGGCATCACAAGCAGAATATGTACAAAGTGTCTGCTAATCACGTTAATGGACTGATGCCTTCAATTTGTCAACTGATTTAATTGCAAACTAATCTGTTCAAAATGTACCTTAAACGGAGATCTGTCAAGTATATAATACTCTCATCAACATGGTAGTGGGCAAGTATTCTTGCTTATTATTGGAAATCAGCAAGCAGCACAAAAAACAATGACAAACAATGGCTATTTTTGTTGTTTTGCCAAAATTTAGTATAAGCTTGGAGCCTCCTTTGCGACAAGCTAGTACGAACCAATAGGTTTTTCTGGTTCACTAGTTTAATATGACGCCAGTATCTTCACTCTAGCGTTAAAAGTGACAACCTAAAAATCACAAATTGTGTTAATGCGTTAAAGAATATTGCGTTAATTTTGACAGCCCTATTTTAAATGCATGCTCAATCGGGTTTATTATCTATGCCGACCATTTACAAAGTTACTACAAGCAACCAGACATTTAAAGCTGTTAGCAGACAGTTGAGTCACTACGAATTGCATACGCAGTCATGGCAGCGCTGCTTGATCACAGATTCATCTATAAGATAGTCTCCTTCAGGTAAACCAGAAAGTGCAAAGTGCCATCCTCCAGCACTGAATTTAATGATTAACACATGACTTTGATATAAAAATCTATTAAGTCATTTATAACGCTGAGGAAATAATGACACAGCTCACAGGGGGATATGATGCCAAGATAGGAAATCTTTTATTACAGAGAAAAAAAAACTTTTCTTCCAAAATATAGAAATCTGTACAACTTCCGCACAATCAATTTACATGAACTGTACAAATTTACAGCAGTTCATCACAACATACCCAAGGAAAAAGAAACTGAACACGATAAAGATGTACTGACATGAGATCACGAGATAGACAGCTTTTCTTCTTGGGTAAGCTCAGATTTTTTTGTCTATTTTCTGGTTTTGTAAGTAAATAGAAAAAAAAGAAAAAACTGAAAAGAAAAAGAAAGAAAACAAAAAAAAAAAACAAAGGATACGTCTACACTTACAGATCATGGAAACTAAGTTTTTTTGTTTGTTTTTTTACCAAAACAACTTTGGTCCTTGCCAACACTCCCATCACAAAATGGCTTCACATACGAAAAGCGTTATCCATGTTAAAAGATGAAATACAAAAAAGGAATAACTCTAAAAAACACCTCAGGATAGCAATTATTGGCACTTCCCATGTGTAATGTTATGTACTCTACCATATGTTGTACAGTTACAATACATTCTACAATATGCAAAACACCTCAAATGTGAAAGTGGCAATAATTCAACTAAATTGATGACAATTTTTTACAACAAAACTGCTGTTCCCTTCCTGTTTCATGTCTTAACATGCACAACTTCTCCACAAGGGGATTTATTATTGAATGTCCGAGGCCTGAGTTTGGCAATACATTCCAGGAGAGACTCCTCGCGTCTCAAAAAAAGTCACACAACTTCAACTTTGACATATTTAGTGCATTTAATGTGCTATTTTTACCTCTTGACTACTCAAAAGCACTCTCACGACGATTCTGTAACCTATGTGCGCACGAGCTGAATGGATGCCATTTAAATAATCGATATTACCGAGGACTTAAACCATTTCGGGTGGTGGTAGTACAGTTGAGAAGGTGTCGAAGGGGATTTCTGAATTTTTGCAGCTCTAAAAAGGTCTGTTAAAAAGAGGGCTAGATCACCAGACTTAAAAAAAAAATCCTCTTAAATAGAGGATGAAATGGGGATGGCAGAGTGGAAAGATGAAAAAATCTACCAGTGTGACCATAAAATACATCTAGAGAAAAGTGAGACGAGACGATCATCTCGCATCCGAAATATAGACCAATCTCATAACATCTTGTCACGTGACATTGAAAAAAGCTATAATGGAGCAGCGTGATTTTAAAACTGGTGTCCGCCATGGAAACCAAAGCTCCCAGCGAGCTCCTCTCCATCTGGCCAACATGGAATCACTGCTTTTCACAGATTGCTGAAGGGAGTATCAACAGAGAGCAGGGGAAGTAGAGGGAGGGTTAAGGGGTTGCAGTGCGTTCAAAGGCTATAGCTCTATTACCCATGATCCTCTCAGGCTTAGGGGAGCTTAAACACCCATAGGTCTGGTGATGAGCAGCGAAGCAGCCTGCCGTGACAGATTTGGCCAGCGGCTAACACCCGAAGTCGCCCCGGCATCTGTTCCAGCTCGCCCCCAAAACCGGGAGTGAAGTGGCGGGGGGCGGGGGAGGGGGGGGGTACGTCAAGACAGCCATCACACCCTTTCATACGCATGTAAACAAAGTTGCTACTCAAATTCGGCAACCGAGCGCGGCGCAATCCAGTGAGATGAAAAACAGAAAACAATGGCCTAGTACCCTCATTCTTCATCTTTGATCCACATTTCCTCGTCTCTCGCTAGCCCCCCTAGTGCAGCTTGAGCACGCCAAGCGCGTGTGCTGGTTTGTTTATCCATCACTGCTGAGGGAGCGTCGAGGGCTCGGTTGGAGGGGGGATGTGGAATAAGTCCAGAGGAGGGGGGCTGGAGGGATTTTAGCTGCCCTGGACAAAAAGAGTCCGGCCCTGGCCCCCCCTCCCTCTCTCACACCAGCTCCCCATCCCCGCCTCCCCTTTACCCCTGCTCCCCGCGGCGATGGATGATGATATGTGTCACATTAAGTCTACCTGCATCCACAGGGGGTCAGCTAGCAGCATGCTGGCTTGGCTGAACAGGAGGTCTGAGCTGAGAGGTGATATGTGGCACTTGAGGCACTCTAACCCCCCCCAACACCTGGAGGGATTCGAAGCTGCCAGGCTGGAATATGGACCTCCAGCGAGGGTCCGGGCAGCAGATAAGCTCACTGATATTAAAAATCATGAATGGCTCATAATTCATGACAATGAGGTCTTCATAAGGCAATGCACCTCTAATGCACACATAAGGATCCTTTAAAAAAGACCAAATGAAAATACTAGGCCGATGACGCCTGGTGTTGTTTTGAATTTAATCTGAACAGTCGGTGCTCCAGACCTCCCTTTGGCCACACACTCATCACTTAGTCCAGACCTTTCAGACTAACTTTTTTTCTATCAGCAACACAAATCACCATCTGTGTGTCTGGGAGGAGGAGGCGGGGGGGAACAGCTTAGCTCTGCATCCTGCCAGAGCGAACAGTGCCATATGAACGGATGACAGAATGTTACCACCAGAAATACTCTCCGACCCAAAAATCAAACAGCTCTGAAATGTTCACAAATACAGTGTAAAAAAAAAAATTTGAAATCCAGAGTTGCAACACTCCTGATTTTAATAGACATCAGTCTATCCCAACGTGGGAGCTACAGTATGAACAAACGGGAAGGGCATTAAAAATGATGTGACATTCGAATGGATGGAATGCAGGCGATTTCTCTCTAAAAAGTACACATCCCACACAATCTCACGTCAAAGTGCATTCAATTCTAAAAGGGCCATAAATTTGGGTAAAATAGGCCCCCCCTTTTGTTGCTACACTTTGAATTTTGGCGATGCAGGAGATGACAATGTGGTGGGAGGAAAAGGGGGCGAAATTGAACAACACAGGAACTTGATTGTGATCAACAACATTCATTAACTTAGGGGAAAGGGGGGAGACGCGTCCCCTGCCCCTCCGCCGGAAAAGCTACACATAATATGCGTGATGGGAGGGCGACAGTGCAACAGGACACACTGGTATCCACAGGTAGCAGGTGTCACAACACATTCCACTTGCACTTACATAAGAGGCCGTTGAGATGGTTTTCTGAGGCTCGGTGTTGATGGTAGAAAGAGGGAGGAGGCGAAGTTGAGACCGAACGCCATTTTGTTTCCAGCTACAAGATAAAGAACTCCCTGTGGTCCAAAAAGGGGGTCTTATAGAAAATAGAGATGCTCTCATTGGGCGTTTCTTTACCCCAAGCTCGGATTGCGAAAGGCTCGGTCTAAACCTCAGCTTCCTCCCCGGCCAGGAAACAAAACAAATAACCTCTGGACTCTGAAATTCAAGGGGTAGTTCCTGATAAAACATCTTTACAATTTAGGTTTTTTTTGCGGTGGTGTGTTGAACATATACCCATAGTAACCACAAGTACGAAAGTGCAAAGTCAATGATAGCCCCTTCAAGATGGAGCTGATCACCATGTTGTTTATAGTCGAGGTGGTGGGCGGTGGGAGGAGCCCGTCTCCATGGGGGTTCCTGGTTGGTTGGTTTAGCTGCCCCAACAGTTCCATTTCCACAAAGCCTCTCCTTAACAAACGGAGTGCCCAGCTGATCCAATGACACAACAGAACAGATGATAATGGGGGGAAGAGGGTAAAAAATATCAAACCTACAAGGTTTCCATCACCTGGACGATAGGCCACATCCTCTGCTTTTTTTTTTTCTCTTTTTTTCTTCTTTCACTATTTCATTTCATATTCTTAGCTTCAAAAAGGCTAACCCTGATCTGATCACACGACCTGACCAGCCACGGCGTGACCCTGAACAAACAGCAGGCCGGCGGGCGACGGCGTGCCTCTTTAACTGGACACAGTCATCATATTGTAGGCTTTGGAGGGACTGGTTCTGCCCAGCACCATCAGTTCCTCCTTGCAGCTGATGTGACTGTCCACCATGGGGCTCCCCGAGCCGCCGTTCCCTGAGGGGGAGCTGGCGCTGGCTATCGCCGGCATTCCTACGGGGCAGGGCTGCGACTCGTACAGGACGCAGATGGAGCCATCCTCGCCGATGCGGTAGGACACCTCGAAGGGGTCCACCCAGAGCGTGAGCTCGCTGGGCAGCAGCAGGTAGAGTTGCTGGATGGTCAGACCGATGCGCTGGCCCGCCTGCCCCACCAGTGGGTCCATCTTGTGGTTGATACGGATGCATCGGTAGCCTGAACCCTTGCAGGGCCTGTCTGGGAACCAGTGGTGCTTGTATTGCTCTGCAGACACAGAGGAGAGAGAGAAGACGGAGAGAAAGTTTAGCTTTGAGCGATTACCACCAGGCTGCTTGTAATAACATGTCATATGCTCTGATGAAGCCCAAAATAGCAGAACTTCATGCAGTTATACACTACAGACGTCTATCACGCTGTGCAGGTGAGAGTGCAGATTGTACAAAGGTCGAGAGACAGTAGACAAGAGTGTACTTTGTGTGAGACAAGTCCACGTGATTTAATAAAACATACAGTGGCTGTAAAAACTGTTTATGTAAAGATGGGAACATCATAAAAAGAAATAAAAAACAATAGTGTATTTAAAGTCTATGAGAAAGCGATAGATCTACAGCTGCAACGATTAATTGACTGTCAACTATAAAACTATAAAAAACAACCATAACAACTAGTCATCTCTTTACTCATTTTTCTATCTTAATCTTCTGTTCTGTATGTACCACTGGGTGCTTAAAATACAAGAAAAAAATGCAAATGTATACCGCACATATTGGGGATGTATAACTTGTGAATAATTTGCAATAAAAGTATTTTAAAAGTATATAAATTTTTCATCTCAGTGAGGCATTACTGCTTAGATAAATGTTAAAAAAATGAGAAATGATATTTTAAAAAAAAATTCTACCACCACAATACAACGGAGTGAATAACAAGTCTAGTTTAGCACTACAATCATTAATCAATTACTCTCCAGCTAATTGTATCCATTAATCAGTCATTTAGTCTATATATATATATATATATATATATATATATATATATATATATATATATATATATATATATATATATATATATATAAAACAATACAGAGCTCAGTGTCCAAGGTGCAGTCTTCTAATGTCTAGTTTTGTCCAACAGTCCAGATCCCAAAGACATTCAATTTACTGAACTAAACTAAATAATTACTAGATTAATCAACTATGAAAATAATCATTAGTAGATGCCCTATAGAGATTCTGATTTATTATATACAGTATATCGACTTTATCTAATTAAAATCAGTCTAAAAGGCTAAGATTAATTAAATCTCAAACAAAACATTACTGCCTGTTGTCTGACTGTGTACATTTGGGTAGTTTCCAAGTGTTAAACAAGACTAGGCCTTAATGATTAAGAGGAGATCTTAATCTTGTGTCGATTTTTTTGCCAGAAGGCAACTTAAGAAGTTATAAAAGAACATTGGACAGACATGTCAAAATAAATCAACAAATGTATTATCAAGCAAAGGGAAAGAAGTGTAACTTGCTACCAGTTCAAGGGAGACAAAAAAATATATAATTACTGTAACCCATTAATGATGTTGCTATGTAAATACATAGCCTATAGTTCATAAAACACACTAAATGGACTTATCTACACTAAAGTACAGGGCGTAGTCGTGTTCAGCAGAAGAAGAAAGGGCAGAAAAACAGCACCACCTGTTAAGAGGCCCGATAAGCAGCCATAAACAGGCGGCCAGTGGCAGTCTGGGCCTACGTGACAAAAAGAGAGGGCCATTGAATTGCACAATCCCTCCCCTTGCTGCTGCCTTCGTCACTGTCACAAAGTCTCCCATGACTGGCTGAACAAAAACACCAAAAGTGTCGAAGTCCCAGCCAGCCATCTGGGACGCCAGGCTCCGCCTCTTAAAGGGACAGGACCCTATTTTTCCCCTTCTTCATCTGTGTGGAAGTTTTTTTTTGAAGTGAAACTAGTGACGCCGGCCGCTCACAGTATGCTTCAGGCGTTTTAGTGGTTAAGATGATGAGAGGAAAATTAGACTGTAGACAGATTTTGGGTGTTTGAGGAAGTGACATGTGGCTCACTCTTTCCTTGCAAGTTCACTTTTTGGCATAACTTTCCTTCTGGGATAGTTTTCAATCTCTTTTTGCTGTTTTTTTTTTTTTTCAATTACTGACCTTCCCGTTTTAGTGAACACACACACAAGACTCATCCATATTGAATTCCCATTGATGCTCAACTTCATTGTGGCCAAAAGAAAAACAGGGTAAGTGAAGTAGGCCAGCATTCAGGCCAGGGGCCCGGAGGCCACCTGTATGCATCCACGGGATAATAACACCCTTTCCTCCCCCCGTGTCTTATCACAGACGGCTGTATACCACAGAGTTAATGGATGGACTGGCACTAGTGGCTGGATGATCTTTCAGCCTTGGACTGAGCCACAAAAGGCAGACTACCGTCAAACCCCGGAGCAGCTGGGAAAGGATCAGCTCAGCCGGGGCCTATTCTTAAAAACCAGGGCACACGGGAGGAAGAGGAGGGGGAGGAAACGGGGAACGGAAAAGCGAGCAGACGAGTGTGTGCTTAACCTAAAGAGTTTAACGAAAGAGGGTTGAGTTTTTTTCACTGTAGCTGACCTTCCAGGAGTAGAAAAAAAACAATTTTCTATCAAATCACACTGATAAACAGGAAGAATTGAAGCTCTGCTGAATACAATTACACAAATATCGTGATTTCAATCTGGTCCCTGGGACTGATTTCCCCACTTCCCTTCACTCAGCACAAAGAAGAGGAGCTGGGCACTCAGCTTTCCAACACGCAGACACAATAGTGAGTGATTGTGATGTTGTTTCCAGGCACAAAAGAGCTCTGGTTGGCCTAGTTTAGTAGCAACGAGCCCTCACAGGACACTACCACACGCACTCACTGTCATAACTGCCGCGTGCACCAAATGAAAACATTGGTACGGTATTTTCAACAAGTGCCAAGACACTATAAAATCTTATCTGAATCTTCCACGGGACACAAACATTGTAATTTACAACAATTAGATATAATTTGTGTTCATGTGCACTAAATATATGGCAGGTTGGACTTTTTGCTGTGGATTTCCCCTCCATTTCCTCGCTGATTATGCTGTGCCGCCTCAACCTTTTAATGTCCTCCTATAGGCGCCCACCAGAAAAACATCCCCTCCCCCACACACAGGCCTCACCGCCGCCTCCATTCAACTCCCAACTTTTATCTTGTTTACAAACACACGCCATCAAACTGAGCTCGGCGTCTTTTGTTGAGAGAATTGCTTCTATCGATTAAAAAACAACATACATCATCATTTAAGACAGGCAGCTGCAAGGCCCCCTAAAATGACTTAGTTTATCTTTGTTACCAAATGGTATTGTCCTTTCTGGCCTTCTATAAAGACAAATCAATCACATTCTTTCTATAGAAATGCTTATATTTACTTCTAATCATAATTATACCAGCCCACTGACGGCGATAGTGTTTTTATTTTTGCAGCTTTTGTTTTGAAAGTCAGTACTTTTCTTTGGAAAGTTATTGCTTTTCTTGTGAACGTGAGTGTTTTTCTTTTGAATGTGAGTGCTTTTATTTTGAATGTTAGTTCTTTTCTTTGTGCTACATCCACAAAGAAAAATGTGTGTTTTATGTAAGTGTGCTCCTTGTGGAGAAAATGTAGGTCATCTGCTTAGTGGAGGGAGTGAGGCAGATGTATAGCAGCTTTACAGCTCTCAGGCTGGAGTGTGTTTACAGCAGGAAATGAGACACAATCCCCCCCTGAGCAGCACTGTTCTCCAAAACACCCAAAGACACACTAAAAATGACAAAGTGAGCCAGTAAGTAAAACTAAATGGACGTTGAGGCAGAACATAAACAGAGAAAAGGGTGATTTGATTTGCATTCACTGCAAATTGTGAATATGTTGCGTTTAAGCCATTCATATGAATGGGATATGTGGGAATGTCACCATATAATCACATGACCATAATGTGAATCCCCTAAAAATACCAAATTGTGTGCAACTGGGTCATTAACTTCCCATTTAAACGCACAAAAGTCGCAAAATATGATGTTCCCAATTCAAAATATTGTACATATATTCACAAATATGTTAATCTATTAGTGTCAGTGATAAAGATTGGTTTGTGGTTTTATTATTAACCTATTTTCTAATGCATTACGTAATTGAGCAGCCTCACTGAGCGCTGTTTTGCTCACTTCTCTGAGAGCTTCAACTGAGAGGCGCACTTCCTTGTTTGAGCCTCTTTGCATCCTCCCCCTCCTCCTTTTCTCCTTCTCCCAAACAAAGTAACTAAGCCAACTGTCTTATTTTGAGACTTTGTTTAAACATATTCGATCGCAACAATTTCATCGTCGACAAAACATCCCGGGTCACTCGCTGTGTTTATATACTTGTTATTTTCCCTCTCCGACGTGCGCACACAGCGGTGCGCTTTGGTAGCGCTGACAGTGATACTTAAGAGAACAAAGAAAGGCTTCTTCTGAGCCATCTTCAGACAAATTAAAAGCAGAATTTACGGATTAAATGCTACAACAAAACATACACTAAATATATGATATTGATGAATTTAATGTGGGGTGTTTTAAAGTGGTTGTGTGTGCGTAAATTGGCATTTTTCTGGTTTCCTTACCTGACAAAATGTCCTGTAAGCTTTGGCTGAATGTTTGGACCTGTCGATCGTTTACGTGTCCTTTTACCCGCAGAAATCTCGACAGAAATCCGACGGCGGCGCTGATCTCTGGCTTCATCGTTCCCCGGGCACAAAGGGTATGCATTGAGAAAGGCAACGGCGACGATCCGTGCGTTGTTTTTCTTCTACGTGTTTGTCCAACTGTTCGTCTTTCTGTCCACTTTTTCCGAGCAGCGATCCGTATCTGTGGGCTCTTGTGTTTTTTTCTCTTGGCATTTATTTAATCGAGGTAGAGGGAGTTTTCTCAGAGCGAGTCCGTGCGTTAGGACGGTACAGTGTTGGGAAACAGACGCCTGTTGTTGGTAAATACAGGGGGGTTGGGGGGGGTCCCTTGGTGCCACGTTGACCGACCCACCGCGCTCACTTTCCTCCTCCAGAGTGAAGCTCCAGCAGTGGGGGAGCTGGTTTATATTACGCCCCCTCCCCTCCCTCCACACCAGCGACGACACAAGCTGCTACAGCAACAACGGCTCCACCAATCAGCGGCCTGCCTCCGGCTGACGAGCCTCATATAGGAGGAGTGCGGCGGCGCGTCACCGCTCTGAAAATAAACAGAGGCGCACAGCGTGAAACCGCGCCGCGTTCACGGCTGTCGGAAATACGCCTTGTAGGAAAAAAACAGAAGCAAACGACAACAAAGAAAACGACAAACTCGCACGGAGAAGTTGGAACCTGCAAAAGCAGCCAAAGCTTTGGTACTTTACTTAAGTACTCTATTAAAACTGTCAGGAAACGTAGTTTTACAGTTCGGCCTACTTTCATTTGGCTGAACCCAAAACCCAATAAGTGGTGTAGAGGATGGGGGACTTGCTGGTGGTCTAACTATGCATCTAAGAGATAGAATAAACTTTAAGAATATGAAAATATTCCTCAATTTTATGGAGTGTATTTCTACAAGATAAATAGTATGACAAGAAAAGTCTATTGTAATAATGTGATACGTTTGTGTGTCATAATAACATGAAAATATCTTGTTATAACGTAAAAAAACATCTTATGACTTTTCACATTATAATGCAAAAAGTTTACTGTTGTGACAAGACAACATATGTCATATTGTATATTATATATATTGTTATAACAAGAAAAGTTTCTTGTTATAACGTGACAATTATGTATGTCGTTATAATGTGAAAATATCTTGTTATATTGTAACAAACATCTTGTTATAACAATGAACTTTTCACGTTATAAGGTGAAAAGTTCATTGTTATAACAAGATAAACAGTAACGAGAAAGGTTTCTTGTTATAACATGATAAGTTTGTATGTTGTAATAAAGTGAAAATATCTTGTTATAATGTGAAAAACTTGTTATAACAAACATTTCACGTTAATAACATGAAACTGAGCCATTTTTTTCCTGGTGTGGCAGCAATATGCTTCTGTAAAATTCTGACATCTGACAAGTTTTTTAATGTTCTCCGCCACCTATGACTGAATTCAGCACCTTACACTTAATTTTTTATCTATTTAGTATTAATTTCTCTGTCTTTGGGCATGGGTTTTCAATTGTATAGATCTATCTAGCTTTTCATACATATATAAGAAGGTTTCATGGTTGCAGTAGCGTTCCTCCTCTCCATAAAAACATTCCAACAGGTCGTCCTGGTGGCCTTAAACATGCTGACCAGCTGCCTTTGTTTCAGCCATCCATCCCCCCTTCAGCTCTCTACTGCGTCTACTAAAGGCAAAAAAGCCCTCAAAATAGAAACACATGACGCTGTTTAATAATGCTTCAGTGGTCCGAGTTATCCACTTCAGGGGCAGTGAGTGTAAAACCAAATCTACAGTAGCCTACCCATCCTGTACAAAACCATGTGTCTATAAAACGTCATTTGTTCAGAACTTTGTCACAATGCTTTGTTTTTTTGCAAATTATCTAACGGAGTTTATTTAGCTAAGGAAGGCAATTTTTGTCCATAAATGACCTCTTTTGGTTTGGAGACATGTAGTTATTATAATAATAATAACTTTATTTATGGAGCACTTTTCATAAAAGCAATGTAGCTTTACAAAAGAAAAGAAAAATGCAGCTCATTCAAACAAGATGAGGCGGATGATAACATTAGGCAATAAGACAACAGTAGATCCTAAGATATATAAGTGAAATCAAAAACAGAGACTATTAAGAATAATAAAAATAAGGTTGTCAGTAAAATGTCGAATTAAATAGATATTCAGCTGTTGCTTAAAAATGTTTGCAGCAGCATTTCTCCAATTTCGCTTAATAAAGCAGTGGGTCATGAATTGCAATATTTAACTTATAAGGACTTGTTAGACCTAAAAATATATTAATCTATTAAAAGTAGGACATGTTTAAAAGCTATTTCTGTTTTACACTGCTATATCTCAAGTTGGCAGATACACTATAAACAACATTTGGACCCAACAGGTTGACTGTTATGGTACTGTAAGTTTAAGGTCATGGTTTTTCTGATTTTTTTTATTTATATGTCAGGCCATGGAAGGCAGACTAGAGAGCAGGTGTGTGTCAGACAGAGACAGGAAGAGAGAGTGAGACAGTTTACATTTTCTAAGTTAAGTATATCACCTCAGTGCCTGGTTCTACCTTGCTCTCTTTCTCAGTGTGTGTGTGTTTATTCACGTATGAAACAGGAAGAGTCTCGCAGCACATCTTGTGTGACCCCATCAAAGAAAAAACAACTCAGACGACGTGAACGGCATTGTGCCAGGAAGCAGTGAAATCTGCGTTCTTGTCAGAGGCCACGTCCCTATGTGCTCATTAGAATCAGTGGAAAAGTACAGGCTGCTGAGCTGTGTTTGTCCCGATGACCTGCTGAGGGCTCCAGTCATGATGCAATCAAACAAACCCGGACTGCACTGATTGGCTCAATCACTGACTTGAAGGTGTACAGAAATACACACAACATGTAGATATATGCATGTGCGCTCAACATACAATAATCATCAGTGTAATAGAGATTTAATCACTGGAATATTCTCCAGTATTTACGTGCTGTCACTTATCTGACCACTCAACCTAGTGAGACAGTATTGTGAGTATAAATCTCTTCAGTAAAGTGAAGTAAAAGAGTTCACTGCTACTTCACTGTAGGTTTTTTTATTGGAAATGGGGAAATAACGTCCACTAGCAGTTCATGTTGTTACTATGACGTTATTTGGATAAAACTGTTTGCTGATTCATTAAAATATTTAAATTGTGAAGGTATTTCTGAGAGGAATATACACCTATTGTATGAAATACCTCTTTGCCTCTATTTTTTTAATCATTATTTTATCATTATTTTTAATCATTATTATTATACTGAGGTGATGATTGGACTGTTTATATTTAACAGGGCATGTTTATGTACAGTCACATAATATAAGATGCAATACACCACACAGTTTTTTTTTTGTTTGTGGTCAAATTTTCTTAGTTTTGAAGATATGCATTGGAAATAATTTAAAAAATGGCATAATTCATAGCAAAACATTCATTGAAAAATATTTAAAAAATACATCAATATAGAACTAAATTATAACTAACAATACCAATAAAACATACTCCAATAAATTAATACAAATAAAATAATTACTAATAATGATAATAAAACATACCCCCCCCCCCAAAAAAAATAAAAATAAAAGTAAAAATCAGTAAATTAATCAATAAATAAGGGCAGTTTTCTTTTTTAGCACCCTGCACCCTAATTACTGAAACACCACACAGTTCTTTACTATAGGAAGATAATACTAATATATAAAAGGTTTATTCATTGCTAAGGGTCAGTTTTTTATCCGACTGATAAATAATAGATGTTTCTTTAGATGTTCTGAAATCCTGTGTAACAGTAGGGACGTCTGAGCTCACCCCTCACTGGCCTCTTCATAATCGCTGCCACAAAAACTGACTCACTTCCACGTCATGTTAAAGAAAAATCCTGAAAACACATACAAGTTCCCACATGTGCAAACCCCCACCTCTCCACCACACATTCATAGTCCCAGTTTCGCCCACAGTTACGCACCAGCATGTTATTTTCTGAGGGTTTCGATGTGTCATTTCTGTTTTACTGATGTTAACTACAACACATTCCCACATTTGTTTCATTCACACATGTTGTGGTTTAATGCAGTTGAGAATTAAATTTTCCACATATCTGTTTATGTTAGAGATGTTCACATGTAAGCTGTGACTTTTCACGTTACTCCCACATTCCTCTTCACACCAGTGGAGTGAAATACGTTCAAGTCCAGGCAAAGTATCGCTGACCCAGTGCAATGTAACATTTAAGTGAGTTTAGCTGAGTCTGCCATATGAGACCATTGGAGCACTGAGTGGATTGTGGCTTTTATTTATATTGTCTGAGTTTTTCCACTTTTTGTCTCCTTTCTCTTGTTCTGTTCGAACTATAGTAAAGTTGCTGGATGTTTTGGTAGTCGTGTGTGAAAAACACAGTCATCAAAAGTGTGTTGTTTATAGCGACAAAGCCACAATCATCAATGCATAAGTCTGACTTTCCTTTAGCACAAGAGTTATTTTGAATATGCAGTGTGTTCATAATTTTCTTTTGCAATGTTTTGGGAAAAGATATAAACCAAAATCTAAAAATACAAAGTTTCACAATGTGAAAAAAGTTTCAAATCAGCCAAATAAACTTTTCAGTCACTCCTTCAGCATAATTCACATTTCTGCTCTTCGTCATGCTCCAAACTGATCATTTTTTTTGCCAAAATTATGGGACAAGATTTTGGTATCGGAAGTGTTCTGGTGTCTGTGTGTCATCTTAGTAGTACTGACCAAGCAGGTTTTGGTTGAATACAGGTAAACAGCTGGACAACAACTGGAGAAAGGTGGAACCCATTGCCCAAAATGCAATCTGGGAACCATGGATGTATAAAGAGAACTGGATACAGCATCAAGGGCGTGCTCCTGTATATTCCTATGAAAGTTGCTCAGTGGCACATGAAGCAAATAAAGCTTGACTTTCGAGTATAAAATGACCAAGATCTTCCGGCAGTCCCCCGATTGGGGACGGCAGTAGCTCAGTCTGTAGGGAGTTGGCTTGGGAACCGGGGGGTCACGGGTTAAAGTCCGGAAAGGGACAAAAAATGGGGGGGAAATGGGGGGGGGGGGGGGGGCGGGTTTCCTCTTGGGGACTGGGGGGGGGCCCCTGGGGAAGGGAACAAAACCACAAATTGGGGGGGGGGGTGTGTGGAGGAGCCCCCTCACTAAGAAACCCCATCAATATAGGAAGGGGGGGGGGGTGGTGGGGTGGGAGGAAAAAAAAAAAAAAAAAAAGGGAGAAAAAAAAATTTCCCTGGGGGGGGAAAAAAAAGGGAGGGTTTTTTTTTCTTCTTTCTCATCCATTGAACCTGTAGAGCTAGCGCACTAGCGTTTCCTTTAACGCCGCCTCTCAGCCCTCGGCCTGAGACTCCTTCACATGAACAGACAAAGGGAAATAACTCTGGATTCAGCTATTAGTTTTACAACTTTTAGGACCTAATGATTTAAATAAGGCTATTCAGTGTTCACACTGGGAAGCTGTTTTACCAAAAAATAACTTGTCCGTTGAGTTACAGACCAATGCAAGTCTAGGGGAAAAAAGTATTTTTCAGCTCAACGGCATCACATGACAGACCAAAGTTCTAATTTGCTTCAAAGCTCTCTTCCTTGGGACCATTTACTATCATCTGACAATGATTTAGCTTTTTATAATCTTAAATTTCGCTTGTAAACTGGCTAAACTCTTGCATCCCAAGTTGCGAGCTGGACTACAAACAACTGACCAGCACACAGAAAAGGAAGTCTTGTCACAAATAAGTGATGCACCAGAACCCCAGAAACACCGGCCATTGCCACTCTGATGCTAAATCATTGTCCGACTGATAGCCAGTGGGTTTCAATATTGCCTAAATGGCTATTAACACAAACGAAAGAGCTAGAAGTGCATTCATCAGGCTGGTCAGCAAGGATCTAGTGGTTATGACCAATGGAAGAGAATAACACTGAGGCTCTAATGCTTATAACATTGAAGCCAAAGTTACACATATACTAACTTAATTTTCTTGTTTTGGAGAAAATGATATGACCTGTTTGGGATAGTCAGGGACAGCAGAGCGATGTATTGCTGCAGAAGTGGTACTGGTCGTTATTGGACTGCATTGAGACTGGTTTGAAATAATACAGATTTAGAATGAAATATCACACTAAACGTAATATGTTCTGTTGACATGAGTTGGCACCAGCGTGTGGAGATGATTCACAAACAGCAGGCAGCTGAAGTAAGCCAGCTCCTGTCCCCATTACTCCTGCAGGATTTCCCTCCTGGGAGTGCAGCAGCAGCAGCTAGCAGGAGATTTGCAAGCCAACACGATAACACACATCTGTACCACACACACACACACACACAACAGGCAAATGCCTCATTACTGACAGTGCGTAGGGGTGTGTGGTTGACTTATGGCAGCTCAGCAGGGGAGATAAAAGTCAAATATAAAAGAGAAAGAGAAAGAAAGAACATAGAGCTTGAGAAGGGTAATTAAACCTGGAAAACCCCAAATGTTCCTGCTGGTTTAGATATATTGAGAGTAGAAGAAATACTGTGGACACAGAGTATTTGAAGCAGACCCACACAGACTGCAGAATATGTCCTGTACAACAGGTTGTTTTTAATGTGAGGGCCACCAGCACCGGATAAAATATGGCCCTGGTTGTTGCCAGACAAGGGTGGGGTATCCTGTCGTTATGTTGGGCCCTCAGTCAGACTAATGAATGGAGGCTTTTATCTTGAAACCGCACGTGAGCTACAGCGGAGGAAAGAATGTGAGGTCGGGAACGAAGAGAGAAACCTTGTAGTTTTCCAAACACGGTGGTGAACGCAAACAGTGTAAATGTACATTAGGGTACGCGCACACCAGCAGAGACTTCAACATCTGCGGGTCATACAAAAGCTAAACATACCGTAGGCTGTATTCAGCCAGGCATGACACAAAACAACGCCCAAGAGATGTGATTCACAGATAATTATCTGTCTCTTTGGGCAGGGTCATCTGAGTACAGATTCAGTGTCCCTTTGTGCAATAAAATAATTGGGATTCTTCACAACCTGACCCACTTTATATGTTTGTGTTCAGGTACTGGCACTGTACTGAGGTATATTCAGGTTACAGGTTTCAGTACAGTGCCAGTGATGGAAACTAATATTATTCTACTTTATACTTCAGCTCTATTATATTTCTAGGATAAAAGTAGCATACTTTTTATCTTTTGATATTTAAAGAAAAACTAACTTGTAAAATAACTGAAACAATAAAACTCTCTTTACAAATGAAAGCTGAAATTATAAGCAATAAAATGCAACCATGCTGACGTGAATACACTCTGTGGTTTTGATGCTACACTATTATTTGGGGCTAATGTTGTTTCGAAGGAAACATATTTTGTTGCAGATTACGTTTTATTTTTTTTTTTTGATGTATCACAAATCTGTCTGTAATGATAGTCTGCGTCAGGAAGAGGGAAAGGTGAAAGGATGGGTCAAACAAGACCCGGAGACAACTGGTCATGTCCCATGTGAAAGTAAACATGAACGTTCACTTCTTTTAATCTATGTCTGTATGTTAATAACATAACATACATAGTTATTTTAAGCTGAACCTTTTTTTTTTTTACTAAATCTGACCAATAGTTTTGTTGTCTAAACCTAACGGAGTAGTTTTGTTTCATTTTCGCTTTGTTTTGTTTCATTTTAATGGTAATTTTAAGCACTGCTACTGCTAGCGCTCTCTTTCTACATTGAGTTTGCCTTTCACAAAGGTCATTTCATCATAAATGTAATGTATATTTATTATAGACAGAAAAGGGTTAAGAAGCATGTGCTCATTTGTAAATAAATGGTAATGTAAATGGGGGCGGCAGTAGCTCAGTCCGTAAGGACTTGGGTTAGGACGCGGAGGACGCCGGTTCAAAATCCCCCATGGACCAAGACCAACTGGTTGCTGGAGAGGTGCCAGTTTACCTCTTGGGCACTGCCGGGGGGCCCCTGAGAAGCCACAATTAACCCCCAACTGCTCTGGGCGCTTGTCAGGAGCAGCCCCTCACTTTGACATCTCTCCATTGACGCATGTATATGTACTGTGTGAACAACAGAGTGTAAAACTGAATTTCCCCACTATGGAACTAATAAAGGAATATCTTCTTCTTCTTCTTCTTCTAACAGTAATAATCCACAATTAAAAGCCAGTACTTTATTCACTCATGGAGTCCTGCAGGTTACTGCATGTTTTACAACACTGTCCTGCAAATATTTCAGAACAAAAGCTTCGTTAGCAAATGGAGGAATTGGAGTCAAAAAATAAATCTTAACTTTTTTCATGTCTGTGACACTCTACAGATGTCTTGACATTGAAACCAGGGATGTAAACTAACTGTTTAACCATTAACAGACATGTTAACCGATTAACGTTATTGTTTTAAACAGTTAAAAGAAGTAGTAATAATTAATTAAAAAGCTGAGAGGGGCTTGTCATTTTAAGGAGAAAAGCTGCTATGCCTTAAGAGCCCACCTTAACCCTCTGAGACCCACAATAGACCTGTTTTTGTCTTTTTAGGGGGGTACAGGGGGTCTTTAGGGAGAGACTGCAGCTCAGCAGTAGATGTCACAAAGAGGTGACGTACATCATTTGAAAGCTGAGAATGTGAAAATATACTGTATTTGAGATGCAGCTCAGCACTGTGTCAAGTTGTTCTAACTTTAACTTAATGGAGTATTTTTACATGGTGGTATTAGGCACATTTTCTTCCACAGTACAGTACTGGACAAAAGACTACCTTTAAGTAATAAATCAGTTCAATACCCTTCATTATAATATCACAACATATTAACTGGAACATTTTGTTTTGGGCGAGCGAACAGCAGCTGTGTGGTGCTCATCACCAAAGTCACCATAACTAACACAGAACAATTTGTGCTGTCACTCCAAGAATGTACGACAATGTACATGTAGAAATGTAGGTCTAACACACCAGTGATATCACTGTGTTGTGACTGCATGGGTGTGGCTCAGATGGGGTAATCACCTTTCAGCAAAAACAAGTCTGAGAAACTCTCTACACCCTTCCCACTGTCCTCGGTCACCAGGAAGAGAGGAAAACACAAACTTTCCATGATGCACCGGTCTCTGCTCATGTTAATTCAAGCAGGAAGCCGTCCCAGCCTCATTTGCCGCTGTACTGCTGCTTCGTGTGCTGCAGCTTGGCCTTGACTCGTTCATAAAAATGGAGCGTGCACATTGAATGCCTCAGGAACCGTTTTTGCTTCTCTAATATATTTGTTCCTACTTCTGATTCTCTGTATTTACTTCAATCATTTTGACGCTTGAGACCAGATGGATCCTTCGAGGAAAGCTGCCCTGGAGTTTTTTCTCAGTTTCTATATTTCCATTATTCTTTCTCACACTCTCCAGAACGTCTTGAGTTATTCATATTCTGTGGTTGGCAAGACAAAATGTGCCGCATGCACTGGTTTTAAGTCGGAAGGATTAAACTTGTCGGTAGCTATACATATTGATGCACAAATTATTCAGTTCCTTTTTCCACTCATACATGAAGCTCTCCATCCTAAGTGACTCAGTATTTTAAACTTAGTCTTTACATGTCTGCAAACCTAACAATATAAACCCCATACAGTGTGTGTGTGTGTGTGTGTGTGTGTGTGTGGTGTATTTATAGCAGCGACATTTGAGATAGTGAAGGGCCTGCCAAGACCAGTCAAGTCCATTTTGGAAAGCTGATTCCCGAATGTTCCCTTCAACACCTTCATGTGTTTGTGAATCACAGGTGATAAATGTAAATTTTCAATTCTCAATCTTTAAATTTGAGCCACGAAATGCTTGTGTGAGTGTCATGATGTTGTGGTTTTGGCACATACTGTAATTAGTATCCTACCAGCAGTGACTGTACATTCAAACCGTGTTCCAAACGTGTGGGCGCCAAACTGCCAGACCATGATGTAAGATACACCTTAGCTGCATATAACTTATTTGCTGATGACCTGCATCACCTTTTATGGATGTTCAGCTTGTCCCATTGCTATATAATAAAGCCCTCATTTCTCCTGGACCACCATAACTAGATCCAGACACTGGACATGGTGCCCTTAAATACTCCACCAGATATCAGTCTATTAAGGATTAAATTGTCGCTGCATGTTGCCTTGAAAGGTACCTCTGAAAAGTTTGAACAGCAGCTGTAGTCAGAAGTTACAATGCATTCAAATGATGATCCACATTCACAGCAAAAGTAAAGTTTTCAGAAAATCCACTTTGAGTTGATGCATATAAATCAAATCTTTCGTTTTGATAGTTTTTGCAAAACATGGTGTCAGTTTCTTCGTGACCAGCCTGTTTGCACAAAAAGGCGTGTGAAAGACACGATAATGCGAAGTCGAATTTAAAGGAATAAACATGCTATGCTCAGAGCGACAGAGTTTGTTTTTCAGTGATGTGTTTTTTGTAGTTATGTTATATTGCTTCCGTAACTATTTTACTTAGTTTACACACTCATTACAAATGACATGCAAAAAGCTTATGTCGTGCTATTTATATGCCTTCCTATGGGACCAGGTTGAAAAAAACCTGTCCAAAACATCCTTAGAAACGCCATGCCACTTTTTAGCCATGTTGGCAGCTAGTGATGTGCAGACTGACTCTTTTCCCAGAATCATTCCTTCGAGCTGACACATAGAAATTTGTTAGGATTTTATTTATGATACTTTTTGCAAAATATGGCATCACTTTCCTTGTGACACTCCATTACAGCACACGCATATTCGACAGCTAGTGCTGCCCGACCTCCAGGTGCTCCGGCTTCCTCCCACAGTCCAAACACATGCAGGTTAATTGTTGACTCTAAATTTCCCGTAGGTGTGAATGTGAGTGTGAATGGTTGTCGCTATGTGTCAGCCTTGTCTGGCAACCTGGCAGGGTGTACCCACCTTCGCCCAGTGTCAGCTGGGTTGGGCTCCAGCTCCCACTTAATGAATGTAATTTTACTTTTATTTGCTTTTACTTGCTTGTGTGTGCAGCAACCACCACCATTTTCACAAGTTTGGTGGATGGTAACAACTGATGGTAAGAAGCGTCTAGCGGTCCATGCTTGACGTTTTGACTCTGCAATACCTACGAGTGCACTGCATTTGGCCATATATGTCAGTGAGAATTAGTCTTATTGATGCTCAAAGACAGATTATAGGTTGATTATAGGTTCCCTCAAGCTTGGTTGAACACAGCATTTTCTTGGTAGGATGTGGCAGCCCTTGTTAGCACCGTAGTCTGGCTATTTGACCCCATTTAAAGGTTGTATAATTTCTGTCCATTGTGTATGTTGTGTGTGGACGTTCACTGGTGCAGAGAGACTACATATGCCAGCTGGCTGGAGTGTATGTGGCATATTGTCATGTGGCACGTTGCTGGTCTCGTGCAGTGACTTACTGACTTTGCCTGGTGGGATGGCCAAGTTTCAATGCCCTCCGGCTGACTCATTACACACACACAGAGACAGCCACAGAGCACCGTGTCTGACTGTGGCATGTTCGTGCGAGATATAAATATGTAACATTTCAATGAATATTACATACATGTTCTTCTCACTTTATCTGGGACAGACTTCACACACACTGAATGTAAGTCTGCTGTGAGAGGGACTAGACTGTTAGCATCCTGTGTGCTGCAGCTCAGCTTAGATTAATGACGTATTATATTATGAGCTAAGTTAATATTGCATTCTGATTGGTTGAAGGGAGGTTGATATTTTTGTTTAGTTTTGTTGAAATAGACACAACAGAAGTATTTGACAGCAATTACATGAGAGCAAGGGAGGAAAGTTTCAGTTGTACAGTATATTGTGGCACTGGCATCTATTAGTTTGACTAAATGTATTTCCAGGTTTTCGTTATTCTTGAATTTAAAATCAGGGCCACGAACAGGGTTTCCACAAATGTAAATGGCAGCTAAATTAATAACAAATGATTTCAAGAAATAGTTAGACATTTTGGGATCTACTCTTGTACTACTCTTACAAGTTATACTGTGGACGAGACACAGATATGCTTCCTGAGTACATAACGCAGCAAAAAATAAATATCAGGACATAAATTAAGCATATAAAACATATAATGTGTTGTTTTTTTGTACAGATTAAATTTGATATGTTGATCAGTGAGCTTATCAGTGCTGGTACGCAGATTTTATTACTTTAGAGAGAGCCAGTCTCGCTGTTTCCCTCCGTTTCCTGTCATTATGCTAAGCTAAGCTAACTGGCCACAGCTTTATGTTTACTGTATAGACATTAAAGTGATGTCAGCCTTCTCATTTAAAGATCCCATATTATAAAAAGCGAGTCTTCAAGGTTTGTTTTTTAAATTATGAAGCAGGTTTAAGTGCTATATAAATACTGTGAGAGTATCACTTAAACACTTAATCCATGAAGAAAGACATGCATCTCGTATACAGACACCATGCCTTTGAAACAAGCTGTCAGGATTTCTGTAATTTTGTGATGTCACAAATGTACATTTATACCAGCGCACAATTTTGAATGTGAACATTCTAAATGTGTCCCAGTTTATTTAATAATTACTTTTACTTTTGTACACCACTTTGTAGGTGCTTTCAGTTCAAAATGGTGGAAACGCAGGTTTGCTACTGGGCGCTGGCATTGCAATGTTGATGTTCACCTCTTAGTAATATACGTACATTCGTTATTGCAGGTAAATGACATCAGCTGACAGGAAGTAAACATGGACCCAAGCAGTTAGGGTAAAAACAGAAAAATTAGACAGTATGAGAAAAATAAAGTTGATTTTTTTTAACATTACAGCATGTGTAAACATGTTCTAGTAGAAATACTTTTAAAGAATACAAAAAAGAACCAGAAAATAAGCATAACATGGGACCTTTAAGTCATTTCCCAAAAGTTTTAAAGTATTCCTTTAAGAAACCATCCCTGCATTCAAGTTTTTCGCAGGAACTTTACTTATTTTTTCAGAATAACCCCATAATCATCTCAACAGAGAGCAGAAAAACATAGTAATTCTCAGTCGCCATGCTCATTTTTCACAGCCTTGTGTACTCAGGAAGCCTATCTGTCTGCCATATAACAGTATTACCACAGTATAACTTCAAAGACCAATTGAAAGTGGATGTTAACCTTATCATTCAGGTAGATAAGAAGCAGACACAAAGGTTTTATCATTGACTGCTGTAAGTAGATTGTGTCAGGACCTGAAGGAAACATTGCCAACCTGGATCCACCCTCTCTCAGAGCTAAAAATGAGTGCGAGAAAGCAAGAGTGGACGTGTGCGAGAGAGAGTCAGTGACGGTGCTATACTCCTCAATATGACTCACGCTTTAAACAGCCTCAAACAGCTTGGGATCAGATCCAGTCTGGGCCCACGCAAGCTGTCATTTCACTGCCAGCTGCTATTCATGACACAAGCTAGAGTTTCGCAGGGCACGGCTACAAGTGCAGACGAGCTGAACCCAGCAGCGTACAGCAGATCTGTAGAGGTATAAACACGGCAGAGACGCCTAATGTGCAATAGGTTCTGTGCTGTCGTGACCAGAAGCTATAACATAACTCATCGTGACTCACAGGTTTGGGATTTGTTGGATTTTCCATGCTGTGTGTGTGTGCTGCTACCGTCACCAAGGTCAAGGTTGTCCGTAAGGTAGAGGCTCTCATACACTTGTAGACAGTACCAGTCACACATGGAGAGTGCTTGTGGGTTTCCCATGACAATATTGAACACTGTAAATACTCTAAGGTCTATAATGAAATTTTGAAAATTTGAAATGGACCCAAAAGAATCCTCTTCTTCCTTTTTATTAGTTTGTATTCATATATCATTTCTTCACTAAATTTTTTTATTATATTTATTAATGTATTTTATTATAATACAGTATGTATTTATTGTATATGTATTATTATGCATATTTACATGGTCACATCCTCACACAGATAACACACCAACATACATGCACACAAATTCAAGTTATATTTGTATAAATAAATCTAAATAAAAGCCAAACAATGTCCCTTTTCTCTGCACCAAACATATTTTACCAATAACTGTTTGTGTTTCCTGCAGTCTGTTGAAGTTATGACACATTCTGAGTAACACCACATTACACAAACACAACGGTCAGTAGCACGCTTGACACGGACTGAAAATAGTTGATCAAAAAAGAGGTTTTCAAATGAACACGTTGTTCAGTGGATGCATAGAAGTTGAGGAAGAAAACTGTGTCAGTAAGGAGTGGCTGATTATTATTGTGATTTATTGTCATTTCTATTTGTGTTGGCATAGTCTCATGGACTGATTTCTGACCAGCACAAGCTGCATTGTAATGGTAAACACACCTGTTTTAGGTGTGTATCAGGGATGGGCCACAGGATTGACAATTCATTTATTTACGAAAAGATTATATGTGTCAAATAAAGTAAATTGCACTGATATCTTAGTTCCAGTGCCTCCCAAATAAAATACCAGAGTCATATCATGCATCTAAACACAACAACAGTGAGAAGTGTAGCTTTCCTCACCTACAATTACCGACCGTATACTGTATAATTAAAGTGTTGTCTTAACCTTTTTGACCCCTTTGTGGGCTGTGGCTGCCTGTCACAGCATATCAGAGAACGCTTTGAATATTGACGTGTGAAAAAAAATATCAGTGATTGATTGCGGAATTACCCCCACGGCTGTGCCAGCTAGCTGAGACTGCAAGCAAACATTAAGTCGGATCAAGGAAGTGAAAGCATAGACATCAGCACGGAGGCACGATAAGAGGGAGATATACCTGATTTAACAGGAACACCAAAGTTGCAGCCGCTCCTGCAACGTAAGCATGCTGAGCAAAGTGCATTTTTGTGGTGTGACACAGGATTCATGCAAAGGAAACTACGCTCCTGTTTTAGCCTTTTAATTACTCCTTACACTCACACTTAATGACATAAAAACATAATTTGTTTTTACTCTATTTTTATACTGTCAACAAATCCCATGAGAAGACATGAATTCATTCTCAAAACTGGTAGTGTCTGTGTACCTAGAGCCTGATATTGCTTATTCTCCTGTGCTGTACACTTCTTTTGTTGTTGGGGGGAAAAAAATTTAAGTATTGAGTCAGTTCTACATACATTTTACCTTGCACAGCATCTGGATTCTCGCCATGTCACAAGCTCATGCAAGAATCGCGGGATCACTTACACTTTCACTTACATGAAAATCCATCTAGTCAGGCTTTAGGTAATGTGTTTGTGTCCGGAAAGCCCGAGCACGGACCACTCAGTGACCACTTATGGTGGCTGGAGGTAGATGGGTCCAAGAATCTCCAGACTTTTAACCACAAGACCCATACTCGAGGCCAGAGATCTGTGTTGTAAGTAACGTTGGTGACGTTTTTGCGTTTTCTGTAGCTGTTTCCATAAGTGTTTTATTTACTTAAGCCCAACCATAATGTTTTCTCTTACCTTAACTAAGTGGTTTTCCTGCCTGAACCTAAGTTAGTGCTTTCCTTGCCTAAACCTAACTGCAGACGTTTGCGTGGCGTACAAATGACACACAAAAACAACAAAATGCGTACTCATGACACATGCAATGTCCGTGTAATGTTGTGGTATTTATATGCCTTCCTGTGAGAATGGGTTGCCTAAAAACTACAGTGCCCTGCTGCAAAAATTAAAGTTTATATTTGTTGTTTACTAGTTTTTAAATATTTACATCTTCAGTTAGAAGTAGACACTAACACATTA
This sequence comes from Pterois miles, assembly GCA_947000775.1. Classification (NCBI taxonomy): domain Eukaryota; kingdom Metazoa; phylum Chordata; class Actinopteri; order Perciformes; family Scorpaenidae; genus Pterois; species Pterois miles. The sequence continues at coordinate 9,742,864 of CAMQGK010000549.1, forward strand.
TTGGTTTTGGTCTCTTCCTGAGATATTTTGACAATAACAAAGTTTAACATATTTACCACTGTTTTACTACTGTACTACTGTATATGGGGATTCTCTACCAAGTAAAAATATACTTCAGATCATACTTTACTATATGAAAGTTAATGCTATTTCTGGTTGACACAGTGTCAGGAGGCATGTCTGGACATGTAGAGGACCTACCAGACCGATAGTTAGTCTGCGTGAAGGCTGGGGTTAAAGTGGCTGGTGAACAATAATGAAGCCATTCAGCTCAAATTTCACTTTCAGCTTCTGTGGCTGTAACCACACTGTGATCTTAGTATCTAAAAGGAGATATAAGAGGATTCTGGGGGATAGAAAAATGTAATATGTCCTGATATACTGTCATATTGTAAGTAGACTTTAGCATGTGTGTGATAATGGGTTACTGAGTTTAAACTGTGTTCTTGCTAGTTGACAGGATATCTGTTGGAGTTATGTCAGGACATGTTCACCTTTGAATGTGTGTGGGAGGGGGTCAGGAAGCATTACTGACTCTTAAGTTCCTTCAACCTGTCTAATTTCTGAGGGCTTCTAAGCATGAAACATCACAGACACAATACAGACACAATACGGTGAAGTCTTGACAGGCCGGATCAGACCCTGACATGTTTAAGGAAAACAGGCCACTCTGACTTCAGGTGAAAGAGTTCACAAGAAAGAGACACAGTGGGGGCTCCACTGCTCACCAGCAAGCTTGTATTTATGTTTTAAAAAGAGGAAACAAACACTGTCTTTTCCAAAGGGAAAACAAGTGGTCTCGGTTGCCATGGTGATGTCCACAGATCATGCTCCCATCCACGGATAGGGTTCAAGCCAAACATCAGTAGAGACTGAGAAGTCATGGCTGAAACATACAGGAACAGTCGCAGAGAGCATTCCTGAGGGACGACAAATGAAACCACGCAGAGGGAGTGAAAGTCATCACGTATACAGACTAAACAACGGGATGTAGTGCCGTTACCACGAATGCCATGTGGCCCCTGAGACTAACAAGTTGATTGAAAAATCCTAGAAAGCCCAACAACGGCTTTTTAATAAGCTTCTCTCGGTGTAAAGCTCATTTTTCATTTGCTTTCTCTCATCTCCCCACTTTCATGTTTTATTTTAATTGAGTGGTTTTCCTCAGCATGGAAATGCATTGAAATGGTGCACAGTGGGGGGGTCCAAGCACAATGAGCACCGACTGTACATGAAGACACTACATTATATAAAAACATGGCATGTTATGTTATACAGTGGAAAAAAGCTTGAGACAGAATCTTTCCTATGCAAACGCTGTGTAAATAATTTACTTAAAGTAATCAAGTAGTCTGTTTAGTGTTCATTTTGTGTCTTTTCATATTAGATTAATGTTAATTAAATTTTTGTTTTGTTTTTTACTTTATTCCCTTGATACTTCGCCTTGCGGACCGTCTGCTCTCCGCCTAGATACGAATGGCACTGCATTCACTTTCTGCATGCACGCTCGCACTGCAGTGCCAACTAAAAATGGCAGTGCCTCACCCTCAGTGAATGAAAAGGCAGAGTAATTTGCAGTGAGCCAGTAAAGAGGCACTGTGTTTCATTATTTTGTATTCATGTGATAAATATACAAATGTCAATTAGATGGTAATTTACATGACAAATGAAGCACAACAACAAAAACTTGGTTATAATAATCACACACTTACATGATAAATTTGACCCAGACAGACATGATCACTATGAGTGGTTTCCATTGTACATGTTGGTGCTTTAAGCTAAATGCTAACATTGATTGATATGCTATGTTCTTTAAAACTACATTGGGCTAAACCTAAGATAAGTTTTTACACAGGTGGCAGTCAATGTAGCAGTGCCTTAAACTTGCATTCTTTATAATATCCAGCAGGGGGCGACTCCTCTGGTTACAAAAAAAGTCTGATTATATAGAAGTCTATGAGAAAATGAGCCTACTTCTCGCTTGATTTATAACCTCAGTCAACATTGTAAACATGAGTTTATGGTCTCAATCATTAGTTTCAAGTCTTCTTCAATACAGCATGATGTTCATTTAGTAAAGTATGGTCCCATTTAAAGTCAAATAGACCATAAAGGGTATGCTTTAGGGCTACCTTGTGACTGACAGGTCACAACCACAGCGTTGTCCAGTCTGGGAGTTGTCTGTGTTTTCATCTGAGAACCTTTCACTGTGTAAGATGCATTGCTACAAGTGCAGCTGCTTCAAAAATGTCCCTTGGCAAAAGCGATTGTGCAAATCAGCTGATGCGCCCGTAGAGTGGGGCTGTGTGCTTAATCAGGCGATCACATGTGAGTAACAGGAAAATGTGGTCTCTCTCTCTCTAGTACAATATGTTAGCCTCACAACATAAGATGTGAATTCTCCCTTCCCTCTAACATACTACGTAGCTCTCCCACAGTCCAACAGCTAACTAGCTACCCACATCTACCGGCGTTATAACAGAAGGAAGGAAGTGGTGAAGTAGTGAACCCCACCTCTCGCTATATTTGATTTGCTGCCTGGGCCTGACATTGATGCGCGCTGTGACTCCACGTCTGGCACGGAAAAGATGAGAATATTTTAATTGTTACACTATGTGCATCTAAAAAGCACTTGTAAAATGCAACGTTCGGCGCTAGCGAGGAGCATCAGAGTAAGCGCACTTTATCATAGGAAAGCAGGGTTGTAGGCGTACTTAGCGCCACCCTCTGGTGTCACTTCTGAGGCCTCAAAACAGCAGTTAACAAACCAATGTAAAAATATTATTGGATTAAATTAAATATATAATGATAAAGTGAATATCCAATTTAATTTGTTTCAGTATGGGTAAATTAGAGCGACACATCGGATGAATTTTCTGCACATTTTTCGGTAAATTCTTGCACGTTGCCACTGCTCCTACTAAGACACATTGAACTTCCTCTTCGACACCAGTTTTAATCTCAATAGATGCCCACAAAAATGGTTCAGATGCATGTGCATGTGAGTGTGCGAAAAGAAAGAAAAACTCAAAGGCATTCATCTCATATTCTGACCATATGGCTGCCAAGCCTCTCAGGACTGCAACAAAGAAAGGTAATCTGTAGTTGTCAGCTTGGGCCCATATAGCAGCTATAGAATATGACAGGTACCACCCCCCCATCACCATCCCTGAGGACGGCAGCAGTTGTGAGGGACCACACTGATCCGGGCTTAAGCTCTGACAGGCCTTGCCTCCCACCCACCTCCATCTCTGCAGTAATTAAATGAGTGCCAGTGGTGAGCAGCACTCAGGAAATTGGCCCTGTGCAGATTGTGTCTCTGCTGTCAGTGTTTTCAGGAGGCAGGTACAGGTGGCGGAGACAGAGAGGACGACGAATTAGAAAATAAAGCGAGAGAAATGAGGGAATGTAAAGGGGAGGTGGCACAAAGTGACAAATCGAGAGACAATCTAGATCGAGAGACAAAGAGCTTGAGTGAAATGTCCATCAAGATTAGAGGGGAAATGAGCGGAGGAAGTGTGAATGTCACAGCATCTCTCATCACGCTCTCCCACTTGTACATTAACGAGTATACTCGAGTGATGTCATTTTCCGGCGGGCGAGAGCATTGCGCGCCGCCATGTTTTCATGCTCCCGTCAATTTGTTCTTTGAGGACAAGGGTGAGATGGAAATTGTGTAATGGTGAGAAGGACCCGGTGTCATTGCAGAATTAGTGAGACAACTGCAGAGGAGAATGTGATATTGTGTCAGGGCGACAGCTAGTGTGGCCTTGAGAGTCTGAGGAGGCAGAGACGCTATTTAACTGCAGTAAAAGCAATTGTAAAAAGATGTAGTAAAATAAATGCCATAAACCATTGATCACCTCTGAACTCAGTAAATACTGTGAGGATGTCCTCAGAGGTATAGTTTGAGGACTTGAAGGTGAAGTAGATTTCAAAAAACAACGGCTGTGTCAATAGAATCTGACTGCACTTCCTAAGAACGATGTTTTCAGTTTATCCAGTGTACAGTTAAAGGGTGGGTGCATTATTTATTTATTTATTGGGGTTTTTATATCATCCTGTAGCTTCCCACTGGTGTTCCTTATGTATTCAAATCCACACATTTTGATTAAACTATACATGTTTTAGTGTCAAAAATAGAATTTTCCCAAGCCCTTCTAAAACTATTTTCCCCACATGACCTGACGTGGGTTTCTGCATGCTGACGTTCTACATATAGAGTATATTCACCTAACTGTGTGGCCTTAGTCAGTGTTTAGTACAGTAACTTAGATGGCAGTCGACATGCTCTCTGTTTGGAGAAGCAGACAGGAGTACTGGCAAGCAATGTACTGCTGTGGACGCCATGTTAGTTTGGACAAAAGTCGCACAAAAACACAAAAAAAAAAGTTAACCAACCGATGCAGCGGTAGACCAGCAGCTGCTGTTCTGCAAAGTAAAATTACTGTTTTTGTGAATGGAGTCTGGTGAAGACAGCAATAGAGTGTCTTCAGTTCCCCTTTGGTAGCATAGCTAACATTGGCATAGCTAAAGCCAGCGTTCACATTATTCATAACCTTGTTAATTAGCTTATTTTGGTAACGTCACTGCTTTTTGCTTACGGCTGAGTGAGCGTTTCCTTTTAAAAAAAATAGAATGCAGATGGACCCACCCTTTAAACAGTGACGGCGCATGTTATTGATGGCAAAATGGTGCATCGCTTTAAATGTTGCTACCGTATGGCATTGTCTCCTTTCCTTAGGTAAAGGATGGTCCAGTGTATCCTGTGCATAAGGATTAGAAAGGAAGCACAGAGGATCAGAAACACTGAAGTCAATATGATAAATTAAATCAAGAGATTTGCAGAATTATAATTTCTTAATGTACAAAACCTTCAATTAACATGCTCTCGTTGTATTAGAATTGTTTTGTTGATTCAGTAAAATAATGGAGTTTCTTATTCTAGTTATTGCAGGTTTGTTATTTTGACCCTGATGCCTTATTTGCTTCTGTTCCTGTAATATTAGTTGCTTTCTGTTTTAATTATTTTCATATAAATAAATGTCACTCATTATTACACTCAAAGCAGCCTTTTCTTGCTCCTATTTTTTTAAGCTCGTAACACAAGAAAGTGAAAAAGCATATTTCACAAAAGATCAAACTATTCCTTTGACACACTCAGAAACAGAGTCAGTAAATAGACTTAAAAACAAGACATTGTGGTTTTAAGAGCAGCTACTTCTTGGAGCTCTTTCTTTACTAGCAACCATTAATTCTTGTCCTAGTATGTTTGTGAACTCTTAACTCTATCATGAAGTGTAAAGAAATGACAATTTACTGGCGTACTCTCAGTGGAACCGAGCGTATCTCTGTCCCCAGCTCAATATCCTCTTAATAACACACATTAAGGTGACCTTTCAAACTGTTTTATGTTCTCAGTTATGTTGATCCCAAGGTCAAATGTTCACTGTGCCGTTTCCCCGGGTCAATAGGTTGAAATAACCATCAACTTCGCTATTGATTTCTTAAATATGCTTTCAAATTTGTGGTCAGCTGTCTTGAATTTTGACTTTGATATCTCCACAGTGGCTTAACAGATTTTTACCATTCAAACTGCAGTTGAAGCATCAATCTCTCTTCTATCTTTTGTAATTTGAATTGCAAAGATAGCACTTACCAATCACTTACAATTGTAGTTTAGTAGACACTTGTCCTGGGAATGAAAATGATCCTTTTTCAGTACATTAGCTTAGTTTTGTAGGTAACAAGCAAGACAAAAATCGTAGAAAAGTATTTCATTTTTGACGAAGCAAGGCTGGTGGTTTAAGTTTTATGCCAAGCTAAAGTAAACATTAATGAACCAACCTCTGTACTGGATGTAACTTCTAAAATGACTGTACTGCTTTGAGTCTTGAACTGCTGCCCAGCCTGCACCACTTTGATGGGCCAACACTTGAGCAAGTGCAAGTCATCACGTTTCTTCAGATTGGATTTTTTGCTGTTCTAGAGGCCCTGAGGTGTGTGTGTTCATCTGAAATTAGATTCCTGGCTGCAATTTGTACACCCTTCAGCAATGGTTCCACTTAGCTGGAAGGTGACAGAGGAAGTTAATTGGCTTCTTTACTTGCAGAGGCAAGGCTGTTGATCAAGCGTTGGCACGCCGCTCACCCTGGTAGGCAAGACGTGTTCGTACTTTGTGAGGATTTGCCGATGGTATCTGAACAGCTGCAATTGTTAATGGTTGTCAATCATCAGATAAGATACACGGCACAAAAGATACAGCATCTTTTATTTATTTATTCCTGTCTAGGATACATTTTGAGAAGAGGCAGTGGACAAAAAGTGATTTAACATCAAGGTTGCTCTTTCAAAATAGGAAAAAAATAAGATGAAAAGGGCTCAAGATGTGAAAAGTGATATGGACAACAGTGTCAGACAAAACAATTACACAAGTTATCCAAGTTCTAGTAATAATGAAGGCAAAGAAGGAGAGCAGAAAGGGGACATAATAGGCCTGATGGTTAGTAGATAACAAGCACAATGCAAATGACAGTAGAGTTATAAATACAAGCGAGCACGGGGCAGGTTGGCACAGAGTATCATGTCCAGGTCAGAGCCTGGCAGACAGTGTCATGCCGCTCTGCTCTTGTTACAGCAGCTGTCCGGCTCTTGGCGACATGCATCATTTGCATTAACTGATAATCTCTGACCCTGTAGGGAAACAGTACCAGCACTGACCCGACGCCGAGAGACATGGGCATGTGTATATGGCTGTTTTGCATGTTTGTGTGTGCACGAGGTTGTGATTGGGTGTTTTTATATCTAAATTAATGCACACATGTTGTATCTTATGTTTATTTGTACATTTTGTGATTTTATGTACTTTACATGCATGTCCACTATATACATTGTATAGTATGTATATACAGCCCATTCTTACTCCTTCTTATTCTTAAGTTAAATTAAGTAGCACAGCTTAAGTTATGTTACGTACGTAACGTGTCTTACTTAACTACGTAACAACCTTATTTTAACCCTAACCATGATCTTTTCCTAAACCTAACCAAGTAGTTTCCTGTCAACACAGAAGTTTATTTTGAAAAGACAGTGTATGCAAGTAATGAACAGAACTGATATGCACAGAACTGACACTAGAGGGGCAGGTAGAGCATCACAGTAACAACGTGTTGGCATATACATGTATCTGTGTTCAGCCCTGTCTCCTAAAAAACACTGAATGGTGAATTATGTTTTCAGGGAAACATATTTTGTCGTGGATTACATTTGTTTTTGACACGTTTGAAATTGTTTAAAACAACAACCGTTATCCAGGAAGAAAATGTTTCATTCAAAACATAGCTGAGAAGTTGTATAGGAGCATAATTTTGTAGGAGACCGTGTTGGTGTGTTTATGCATGTTTTTTTGTTCACGTTTGCATCTTTTTACTTTATGTGTCTGCCCTTAGAGTCATTATAATAGGGGTTGAAGGTTTGTTTGCTCTGTGTGAGTGTGCGAGACTCGCTCAGGGTAACAACCTGGTGAGACAAGGCCGAGATCGCAGTCAGGGCAGCTTTGATTAAGGCCCAAAACACACATACACTTAGATCACATTTGATTCAAATCTTAAAATGACCCCTTCCTACACAGCCGTTAACACCCTCCACAGTGTGACACACTCCACAAGTGTACATTGCATGAACGATGATGCCCTGAACGACCATTTCTCTTCTGAAAAACAATGATCTAAGAGCCAGATTCTCTCAATAACCACATAGTTATTGTGTTCATGCGTCCAAGCACTGTATTACATGACTGTGAGTGTCTAGACATGGTTTAGAGGCTTATCAAGTGGGTTTTGTCATTGTTCATTGATTGGAGGAGTTGGCACGAAATTGCTGGTGAAAAGGGAGGACTGGTTAATTGTAAATACAGCCTCCACCGCACTACTGCGTACAAAATCTCACTTGCACACACACCATCACATTTACAGCATATAATAAACACACCTGCCCCTAGCAGCCAGACACAACCTCAGTCTAGACTAAAACTCTCGTAGCCCCACAAGAACAGGGCTCCTTGTTCCTGAGTCCAGCCGGAGCTGAGCCCTCTGCATTTACGAGGGTATTTCCTACCACGCGGTATTAAGGAAAGGCAGGAACAGGTTAGCGGAGCGTAAAATGTCCCCTTCATTTATAACAAAGCTGCTCTTTGAAGATTAGCATACTGTTTGCTGCTGGACTTAGATTTGGGCTCAATACTGAAATGATCAAAATTACACATTTTGCAGGCAAAAGTTCACTCTGTCCCTAATAGCAGTGTGTGTTTGTGTCAGTTTGACGGTGTGTGTGTGTGTGTGTGTGGTTTATCAAAGTGGATGATTAAAGTGGAGAAAAAGCGAGACAGCTGATTATAATTGTCTGAGGCAGTGGCATTCCAGCGCCTCGACTCAAGAGGCTCTTTGATTGTGCGAAATCAAGTGTGTTTAAATATTTTCAGGCAAACACACAATAGTTTCCAGTGTGACTTTATTTTCCCACAAGGCAAAGTTAAACTATAACCTGCAGAAATAAGCCCCTAATATATAAAAGGACTGTCTTAAAGGGACAGTGTGTAGGATTTGACAGCATCTGGTGGTGTGGTTGCAGATTGCAACCAACTGAGTATCCCTCCGCTCTCTCTTCCCTTTATGAGATGACAGTAACGTAAGGCCATCCTTACCATAATAACACTACTTCAGGGGCACAATAAATACCCCAACTCGGGAATTTTGATGCTGTTATGTGTCTTAAAAAGACGGTTAATATCATACAGCTGAATGAGCCTACTAAACATCATCATACCAACTCGTCCGTAATATTAGCTTTTTACTTGGGGGGGGGGCAGTAGCTCAGTCTGTAGGGAGTTGGCTTGGGAACCGGAGGGTCACCGGTTCAAGTCCCGACATGGACCAAGAACTGAGTGTGAACTGGTAGCTGGAGAGGTGCCAGTTTACCTCTTGGGCACTGCCGAGGTGCCCCTGAGCAAGGCACCAAACCCCCAACTGCTCGGGGCGCTTATCAGGAGCAGCCCCCTCACTCTGACATCTCTCCATTGTTGCATGTTTGTGCATGTGTGTGTTCGGGTCTGCATGTACCGTGTATAAGTTAACAACAGAGTGAAAAAAAATTGAATTTCCCCTCATGGGACTAATAAAGGACTATCTTCTTCTTCTTCTTACTTCTGACAATTGCATTCAGGCTTCAATAAAAATCAAAGAGCTGCTCATTTGTGAAGAATATCTTGCTGAACAAAAAGATTAAATATCATAATTTTTTGTTTGTTGCAGAGCTTATTTTGTGCAATAATCCAAAACTCAATGGACACATCCCATTGGCTTTTTGTTCAGGGAAACAGGGTGATGGTAACTTCCTGGTTGGCCTCCAAATACGTTGTCCCCGGAGCTCTCTATATAGTGAACTCCATGAAGAGGACTATGTACATATGTGTATATATGATATGAACGATTCTTAGTTTCAGATGATTATACACTAATGAAAACAGTTATATGTTATATTACATTTCTGCTAATAGATCCCCTGAAATGTTACACACTGTTCCTATAATTTGTAAATTTATTGTGTAATTCGTTATGTAACAACTAATTAATGAGAAACATAAATGTCCGACTGCCCACACACATATTATCTAATACTAAGATAAGGAAACAAGAAAGTAAACAAAGAACTGGTGTTACATAAGGTACACGTTCACATTTTTAAAAGTTCTCTACTAAATACACATTTTTGTCCATCTTGTAATAAGATAAAAACAAACTTATCTCTGTTAGCAGCTCCGTTCCTAAAAGAGAAGCATATCAGGCTTTATCGTGTACTTCTGACCCCTGTGGATTTATTAGGTGCTATAAAATAAAACATTAAAAAATGATTGCAGCTAGCTATCATGTGGCAACTTTGTAGATATGTTGGAAAAACAACCATCAACCTGTCGTCTGGTTGCAATGATTGTTTAACTGTAAGGCAGTCCCTTAATGGGGTCACAGTCCAGCAGTTCAAAAATAATTTAGTTTCATTGGAATGACCCAATAAAGAAAATGATGCAACTTAATATTGCTTCAAATGGTATTTACTGGAATTTATGTTAATTAATAAACACATTTTATAACTATTGTGTTCACAAGATCAAAACAAATATTACTTTTACTATCGTTTAGCCTATTACCTTACAGACTCCTCAAATTACAATATGTCTAGGAAAGACAGCTACTCTTTTATGGATCATATAATAAAAGGAGCATGATATTACCTGTCACACACACACACAAACACACAACCCTTCATTAGTAGCAGTCTAGTCACCAGTGAGGCGAGCCAAGAAAATCCAACCGTATGGGGCAGCAAGAAAGAGAAAGGACAGCATGTGTTTGTAAAAGATAAAGCTTAGTTTTGTAATGCTGCGCTGCCTTCAGGGAACGCTCTGCAAATTTGTGCCCACCATCAAAGAGCGGCCATGAAGGGAAAAATGTCACATTAACAATGGAACAAATGCATTTTTAGTTCTTTATGGATGTTTGAAAGATTTTTTTTTTTTTTTACTGTCACGGAGGTTACAGTATATTTCATAACTATACAAGATCACTTACAGTAACCACAGAATTTAATGGCATCTATGAAGCTCTACTCCCAAAATCAAGACAGAGGCTCTCCATGCACAGGCTGATGCGTGCCACAGGGGTCTGTCCTGCCATGGCTATTGCCATGGCAACAGGCCCCTTTGAAGAGCGTCCCAGCGTCACCTTCAAGTGACTGTTTTGCTTTTGTTCTTGGTAATTAAAATGGATTATCTAGGGGTTTTTTTTTTACTCCCCCTGCAACACTTTTACACATTCATTCTCCTCCTCCAGTGTTTGCAGAGGGCTTTGATTAGAACAATTAAAGTAGAGGAGAGACAGACAGACAGGCAGACTAATGGCTAATTGATTATCAACGGAGAAAGGAATAATCCATGATGTCCCTTTAACCTTAAAACACAAGCATGATGGACAGTTAAAAAATGCAGAGTACAAATAAATGTCAATACAAATAACATGTATGACATTTCGGGAAATGTCTTTCAGAGAGTTAGATTGGAAATTGATACCACACTCATGTCTGATAAATACTATGAAGCTACAGCTAACAACCAGTGAGCTTAGCACTAGAAACAGAGGGACACTAACATTTTCTTCAAACAATGGTAAGATAAGTTATTCCTCGTTTTTCGTGCCTTTTCCTATGAATGTACAGCAACATATGATGAATGCATAAGTTTCAGCCTTTTCAAAATAAAGTTCTTCACAGGAAACAGCTTGGTTAGGTTTAGGAAAAAAAGGCTGTTTGAGTTAAAATAACACCGGAAGTCGTGCAACTTAAGTTACATGACAAATAAATCAACATTGACTTCTAGTATCACACAGGGTACAAACACCGATCTCCTGGGTGAAAGACTGGTGTTTTTGGACCCATCCATAAACTGTATTTAAGAAGTGAACATAGTCACTGTGACGTCACCCATTGGTTTGTGCATTGCCGTTTTGAAGCTTCCAGTTTGGCATTTTGGCCACTGCCATGTTGGTGTTTTGCCACCAGAAGTGACACGAGAGGCTGGAACTAACCACAACTAAATGCTGAATAAGAGGGCGACCAAAATGTTACAATTACCCTTCATGAGCTGAAAACACATGGAAGAGTTAAAGTTGTAAGATGAAAACACCTAACCTAAAGCATACCCTCCTTTATGGTCTATTTGACTTTGAATGGGACCATAATTTACAAAATGAACATCACGCTGTATTGAAGAAGACTTTAAACTAGCGACTGAGACCATAAACTCCTGTTTACAATGTTTACTGAGGTAATAAATGAAGTAAGAAGTAGGCTCATTTTCCCATAGACTTCTATACAATCAGACTCCTTTTTGCAACCAGAGGAGTCGCTCCCTGCTGGATATTAGAATGCAAGTTTAAGGGATTGGCTTCACTTTTCAGACCCCGGTGTTGCCCACTGTACCAACCCATCCACTCAGACCTCCTCCCTATGCGACGCTTGTTGCTCTTTATACTTCGTGGATGACACAAATTGATTTAATGGTATAAACTGTATACTGTATGAATTACAGTGTGGAAGTATAGCTACAAGCAGTGTATGAGAACAGCCTGGGGAAACAGCTAGCCTGGCTGTCTTCGAGGAATCTCCACACTCCATAACTATAGTGTTACTGCCAACACTGGGCTTGAGGTGGCCCCGGTCACTGTAGAAGTTGCAAGACTCATCTAATTATGCATACTATAGAGCTATGCAGATGACAAGATGGCCCAGTGGTTAGAAACACATAGCCCCATAACTAAATGATGTAACTTTCAATTACCGCAACAGCCATCTGTCCTGTCAAAGTGTCCTTTGGAGCCCCATTAATAAGAGCATTAGCTAAACTGTCTGAACTGCTGTATCAGAGAGACGAAGGCCAGGGTCATCCTTGATGCATAATTTCTGAAAAGGAGTGCAGTGACAGTGATGGATAGCACAAGGAGAGGGTAAAGAGAGGAAAAGACGGTCTGACGGACAGAGAGAGGGGAAGAAAGGAAAAGGAAAGAGTTCAGGGAGATACGAGAAGCAAAGCAGACATCAAGAGGAGGACGGAGAAGAAAGGGAAAGGAAGAAATTGGCTGGAAGCGGAGTAAGTAGAATCAAAGCACCAGAGTCTCATCGTTTTTTGTTTTTTTTTCCACAGAAGCACTTTGGATGGGGATTACATAGGGAACAGTGCCAGGGAGACGGCGCGAGGTAGAGAGACACAGAGAGAGGATGGGGTAACAGAAGGAGAGAGAGGGGGCGCTGACCTACTTTGAATGGGAAATTCTAATTCGGCATCTGCAGAAGAAAGAGGATATGAAAAGAACAAGATGATAGAGGCGTCTTCCTACCAGAGGCTCCTCCAGCAAATCTGAACCAGGCAGTAAATCTACCACAGGAGGTTTCGTCCATCCTACTCAGGCTTTTGTCTCACAAGGCTCCATTGAATTTCCAGCGACGGTTATTCAGAACAGAGCCAATCAATCTTTCTTCATAATTTGTCTGCATTAGGCTTTAATGGAAACAACCTACACAAAGCCCATTCGTCTTGTGTCACGGTATGCTTGATGCCCTCCATCTATTTGGTTTCGTCCCCTATACTTCATGGTCCGAACCTGAATTCTTAATCCATTTATAATTAAATGTCATATATTCTAAAGGACAGGAGATTAATAAACGGAGAGGTGAGAGACGGCGGGCACAGAAACAAATATTGACCGTAAGAATGTGAACAGACATATGGGAAAAGCCACAGGGACCATCTGAGAGGAGGGATTGTGTGTCTTTGTTATATTTGATAGATATGATGAATGGTCAGAGCATTTTAATCTAAAGGTTCAGCATGAGTAAACACACACAGACGTATACTACTGTCCTGGAGGTTCTAACAACAGGGATTTCCACTTCAAATACCAAGCTACACACTCACACAGAGGCAATTTTCCTGAGTGCACACAGATAAGAATCACAGTTATGCATACAGATTGGTGCAAATATGTAACGCAAAGAAACACGCAAAAGAAAGAGAATAAGTTTGAGTTAAATCTGAGTGTTCGAGTTCAACATTCTGGTCATCATTATCTTGTTTTTTTGCAACCAGCAGTGACACGAGAGGGTGGCAGACATTTTAGGCGGCCAAAAATGTTCCAGTTAACTTTCATGGACTGAAAATGCATTTATGAAAAGGAAAATCACAGACAACTCCCAGAGTGGACAACGCCATGATAGCGACCTGTCAATCACAAGGTAGCCATGCCTTAAAGCATACCCTTCTTTATGGTCTATTTGACTTTAAATGGGACCATGATTCACTAAATGAAAATCATGCTGTATTGAAGAAGACTTGAAACTAGTGATTGAAACCATGAACTATTTTTACAATGTCTACTGAGGCAATAAATCAAGTGAGAAGTAGGCATAGACTTTTATTAAATCTGACTTCTTTTTGCAACCTGAGGAGTCTCCCCCTGCTGGCTGTTAGAAAGAATGCACTTGTGCATTGGCTTCACTTTTCAGACCCAGAGTTACCCACTAGATCACACATATGCTTTCAACTAGTACAAACAAATGAATTAGAGCACCACCTTCCTGTCACTGTCATTCAAATGGATACCATAATAGACAAATGATGCACAGACATTTTAATGTTTAATTGTCACTGTCTCGCTCTGTGTCCAGATGCTCTCAGACTTTTTTTTTGACTAGACTGAGTTGTTTTCTGTGTTTTGGGTTTTCAGTGCTGTTTTTCCTCCCATGTTCCTATATTGGCTTTCCCTCCTTTGCCATCTACACACCTGCTCTGAATTAGCCTTGTTAGTTCCTCCCAGCCAATCAGCTCCTTCCTCATTCTCCTGCCTAATCACCTCATTCCCCTCACCTGAGCTTCTCCGCCCATCTCTCCACCTGCACGTCATCTCCTCGTCACATTAGTTTGTATTTAAGTCCTCTGGTTTTCAGTTTGCTCTTTGTTGGATCTCAATCTGCATGGCTTTAAGAAAAGGATGGAACTGCAGTTTTTATGCTCTTTTTTGGGGCTGTTATCTTCCAAAAATTGCACTAAGCTGCTTTGGTGTTTGGCTACAAGAAGATTAAAGGAATAATTTAACAAGTTGGGAAATATGGTTATTCGTCTTGGCGTTAGATGAGGAACTACAGCCAATTAGCTTGGAATAAAGACTGGTAAAAGGGGGGAAAAGCTTGCTTGGCTCTGTGTCAGATTGACAGTTTCCAGCCTAGTCACAACATAAAACCTGCCCATTTCAATAAAAAACAGCCCCAAATCATAACCTTCCCAGAAATCTGTGTAAAACCATACCATTACATGCATAATAGAAAACACATGAGCATACAAAACTTCATAACTTCATTAACTAGCCAAAGATTAAATGTTGGGTGAATTAGGTATTAAAACCCACAAAGAGTGCAGTCAAACTACCAAATAGATAAACTGTCACTGATGATGTTGTCAAGGTAAATAGATCCACTATTATTGTTGTTATTGTTATCTCTAACAATGTCTGAATACAACTCATGTTAATATTTTTCAAAATTAAATGAGTCAATGAGTGAATGGACACAAAGTTTGCTGAATTTTTACCATATAATGACAGCTTGTTTGGTAATATTGTTTTAACTGTATTTCCAAAACCCTGCCAAATGTTGACAAAAGCAGCCCAAATTTCATCTATCAGCCCAAGGCTATTTTTCCCCGCCATAACTTACTGGCTTCATCCGAGGGCAAAATAAATCTATCGCACCACTGCTCTTGGCATTACTGTTGACTACATCTACCATTTTTGGATCCCACTGATCTGTGTAGTACATCTCTTTCTCCAAAAACTATAAAAATAAACCCATCAAACAAAACTCTAAATGTCTAGCAAGTCAAAATGTTGCTTTTTGTTGGTGTTTATGCCTTAACCAATAACCCGCGGTGGTTTTTGAGTATTGCGCGCCAGATCAAACCTTTGATGAGTATCTGCAGAGTGCAGGTGGTCGTGCCCATCTTGGCAGAAGATATCATTAGCTCCCTCGGGCACAAAGAGTAGATGAGCTTGGGATTGATGGGAATAGAACAGGACATGCTCCTCCTGGATGAGTCACCCAGCGAACAGGAACAAACATACAACAGCACAGAAAAGACATGAACGCAGCCACACTCAGAGAGAATATAGCAATGGCAACACCGTCTACTGTAAAATCACAGCCAGTAAATTCTCACTTGCACACATGTACACTTTATTTAGCTTGTCTCTCTTATTACATGCGTCTTTCTTTCCGAGGGTACACTAATGTGCGACTTTATGGCTACTTTATTTTCTTCTTCTGTCATTAAAAAGAAGCAAAAACTGGCTCATCAGTCCAAGCCTAAAGCTCAATGAAAATATTTAATCCTCCAAGCAGCCCTGCAACCTTTTTAAAGCACCCTTCTTTCATTAGTGTTCAAGCCCAATTAGCTCTAAATGTCCATATGTTGCAAAACTTCATATGGAACAAGAGCGTTTATAAGGCTGAAAATAAGCACAGCTGCACGCTCGCTCACCCTTCCACGTCGCCACCAAACGATCTCTTTCCAACACACACCCACGGGCTCGTGTTCATTAGCTCGCCCTAAGTGTGTGAGAAGCTTTTCCACACGCTCTCGGTGCTCTAATGTAATTGTCTCATAGATTGTCTCTCGCAGACTAATATGGAAACTTCTATGCCGGAACAAAATCGCCCCAGAGATGCTTGTGAGCGTCCACATATACGTGGCTGTGTGAGAGCGGGAAAACGCAGGTGAAAGCGAGCATCGACAACCTGAAAGAGGATCTCTCTGAGTTAAAGATTCTCTCCCTACTTTGCTTTCACTGTCGGGGTAATAAAAGACCGAGACAAGAGGGGGGGATGATGTCATTCTCACAATCGATGGAGCTGCAAGTCTGCTTGATGCGATTTCTGCTAAATTTATTAGCGTCATGCGCCACAGGGGCCTCTGGGGTGAAACCGAGTGGCAGTGGGGGGTTGGGGGGGGTTGATTTTTTTTTCCCTCCCCACACACATCTGCGCACTCCTCCCATAGAAAATACGTCAGCCAAGTGTCAATACTAATGGATTGTCACAAGCTGTTATGTGGCCATACTGAGAAAGCCAATCACTTACTGCAGGACCAAAAGATCATCACAATAAAATACAAAAAAAAAAAGGTAAAGGTTGCTTCTCTCACCTCTACCCGCATGGGAACTCGAGGGTTAAGGGTCTTTGTGTCTCATTGGTGCTGACCTCCAAGTCTTATAAATAAGAGATAAACCCATTAGATACTCCAGAGCAGGCAGGAGGTGGGGCAGCTCTCAACAGCCTGGGACCAGTGGGAGGATAGGATCCATGTGAGCTCATTGTTTGTCTGTCTCCAGCTTTATAACACATGCCACAAAAAAGCTGTGCGTGTATGAATGAAACAACAGCATGTAATGTATTGTGAGCATATGGCTGGGTCAGTTTCGGCATATGTTGTATAGTATCATCATGCTCAATCTAAATCTGGAGATCATAACAGAGCCAATCAGCTTCCTTTCTGTTTTCAAATAGTCAACACTATGATGTAACCTGTCACAAAGCATCCTCTTCTCTCCACATTTTTAGCCATGTTAAGCAGGACCAATTATGTTTTTGTGCTTTTTCCCTTTCCTTTAGTACTGAACCGCCTGAAATGCCTTGATTGAAGTCACGCCTTTTCTTTTGTAACGTAGTGTCACCAAGTAACACATTTGCATAATACCAGCCTAGCGGCTAGTCTGGCACATCTTCAAACAAAGCTAGTTAGAGCGGAGCTGGAGTGGAGTCTGAAGAGTTTGGTTCGGTTGACCAATCACAGCAGAGTGAGCCAGCTGACCAATCAGAGGGGCCGGTATGAGAAAAATTAACCTTTTTTTTTTTTTTTTTTTTTTACATTAAAACACGTAAAAATGCTCTGGAAGAAACCCAAAACACAAGTATGAACCTGACAAAGAGCATAATGGGTCCTCTTTAACATTGTGGCTCTAGGGACAGCAGTATCATTTTGCTCACAGCTGAAATAGTTCTACTCGGTGGATTGGCAGGAAATTTTGGTGCAGATATCCATGCTCTCCAGAGGATGAACCCTAATGACTTTATTTATCTCTTAACTTTTCCTCTAGCGCCACCAGCAGGTCAAAATACAAGCTCAAAAAACTGACAACCTCAGCTGTACTTTGTGTTTAGTGCTAATTAGCAACCATGCTAACACGCTAAACTAAAATGGTAAACATGGTAAACATTATATTTAAAGGCCTTTACACACCGGGGGTATTTATTTCAGGATTAATTTGCAAATCAGTATATTTTTTTCGAACCGTTTTTGTCATGATTACTTCTTATAGAACACAAATATGATGTAAAAAAACCAACTTCTTTTCTGCAACGAAGTTGGTTCTTCTGAGCTGTCGCATCACAAATAAAGGCATCAACCAATCATGTTGTGCACAACTACCTGAATTGCACCTATGTTAATGAAACAACAACACAGAGACCCCATAGTCCAAACCTCCTTTCAACCTTGACAAACACATTTATCAGTTCCACGTTTTCTGTTCTGCCTTTCACAATAAAAGCCCTTGACCTATAATATTGGCAGGCGAGTATTTCGCATTTTTGTGTTGTTACTTTGTCACGCTCTCTGGAGTGTGAAGGCCTTGTGAAGCATGTTGCCAGTGCTAGTGTTTGTTTTTGTTTAACTTAACACAGAATCATACTTGTAGTCAAAAATCAGCCATAAAACTGTACAAAATGTGTTTGTTCACAAAAACACAACGGAAAAAAACAAACTCATTAATAAACAGAAATGTGTACAGATGGCCATTATGTTGATTATGTGATGGACCAACTTGGGACACTGAAGGAAATAACAAAATAAAAGAGAGATGAGGTGATTTTATTGCCTCATAAATGACCATGCCCAGCCAAAACTGGAAAGAAAAGTATCCGTAAAGGATGTGCAGAGGCTATTTCACAAGGGCATTCATATACACCATGTGCTGCATTGTAAATGTGTATTGGTGGACAGCATATAGGCACACTTGCTTTAGCTTTATGCACTTATGTAACTATGTGGCAGAGGATAAAGTGAATCTTTGGGGGATTTGACAATGACGTCATGACTGGAGGCTGGCCAGGGGGTAAAAATGAGCCCAGAGATTACTGCGATTCACATCGCTTACTGCATCCCAATGCTATTGGGAGGGCGTCTGGTTGGAAGAAGATGGGATTTACACTGATAGAGCAGATAGAGGGTGACCACAACCTGCCATGAAAGACCAGTCGAGGACTTTCATGGCATGAAACTGCCTGCATACGTGTGTATCCCCTTTGTGTGTTATTCCCGCTGCACCAAGGTCGTCGGGTTTGCTGCTTTACCTTGTTACATATGACCTTTCACAGCATCATGCAGAATGTGTCAAGCCTAATTGCACATGGGATGGCAGTTTAGAAGCAAAAAAGAAAAATACACCTTCACGCCAAGTTCCAGTCTCCTAGACTACAAACACACGCAAATGTGCGTGTAGTAGCATACATAAACACACATAAATACCTGATTTATGCATGCTGGTGTGTGTACACACAAGTGGCCCACTATGTTACAGTCCATAAATCAGTTTAGTGGCATGCAGTACTTGTTGAGGGTGTAAACACAGAGTACTTGGGGACAAACGTCCCCTCCGGCTGTTCTCATTTGACTGTGTGCTTCAAGTATTATTTGTGGTTTATTTGATTGGGACAGATAACTGAAAACAATATCATAGTGTTTAGAGTGGAACAAACACTCATCCCTAGGAGGGCTCTATCACATGACACACATGCACATTTTTTATTTGTCCAAAATGTAATTTAAAGGGAGATTTGTAAAATATTTAATACTCATCATCATGGGAGTGGCAAATATATTTTCTTTATGCAAATGCATGTATATATTATTAGATATCAATTAACAACACAAGATATGACAAATATTGTCCAGAAACCCTCACAGGTACTGAATTTAGTATAAAAATACTCGTGGGTACCCATAGAACCCATTTTCATTCACATATCTTGAGGTCAGAGGTCAAGGGACCCCTTTGAGTTTGGAGTGTTTGTTTAACCTTCTTCCCAACAAGCTAGTATGACATGGTACCAATTGATTCCTCAGGTTTTCTAGTTTCATAAGATGCCGTAGCTTCGCTCTAGCTTAAAAAGTCACCACAACTTCAGAAAGATCAATTGCGTTAATGTGTTAAAGAAATTAGTGGTGTTAAAACAAATTAGCATTAATTAACACAGTGTCATCACATTAATGTTCACAGCCCTAATTTAGATGTTTTCCACTTCTGAGTAACTACAACTTATTTTTTCAGCTGAGTCACTTGATGACGTGCTCTACCACCCCACTAAGGCAGTGGTGCCCAACCTGGCACCAAAGACACAGGGAGTGCACCAGTCTGCTTGGTCTGCTTTGAAGTTGTCAAAATTAGATTTGCAAATGTATAAGTAAAATCATAACACACTTACTGGATAAATACTACAAAAGTCTGAATATAAAACTTTCATTACTTTGGAGGCCAAATTCTGTTCAGTCCAAAAGTCAAAAATGTATTGAAAACAGATAGATGTAATCACTTCCATCGCTCACATGTTTTCATCTGATGAGACATTCTGCTTCAGTCCATATTTGTTGGTGTTTAGCCTTTCAAAGCCAAACTTTTCACTGTGGTCAAAAACCTATTTGCTCTCCTGCTTGCCGCACACAAAGGGAGGCATGCACTGACGACTTATATTCATTAAATAAAGTTGATTTAATACAAAAAAAAGACATACTTATTTAATACACTGAATCACTTTATTCAAATTTAAGATTTTTTCGAGGGTTTGTAATTTTTTTTTTTTTTTTTTAAATATAGGGGCCTCAGCTTTTCTTAAATACAAGTAAGTGGGGCTTCAAGGAAAATAGGTTGGGAACCACTGCACTTAGGGATTATTATTCATTTCAAGGTGAATTCATCATTGTCTGCTGCTATAAAGGGATAAGTACAGTTTGTAGTGTATCTTAATCCCGGAGTGGTCCATAACAGTCTAGTGTAGCCAAAGGGACAATGAATGCTGCCTTTCTTTTCAGTGGAGACATCAACAGGGCCGATTGTACTACAGGGATCGGTGACATCATTCATTCTCTCAGCAGGGCAACACACACACACACACACACACACACACACACACACACACACACACACACACACACACACACACACACACCCCTCCTAGGCCGCCTCTCCACAGGCCAGTGGCTCTAAAAGGAGCTTCTCACAAAACACGAGGTCAAGAAGTCCAGTGAGTCGGGGCGGGCGGAGAACTCCATTGACCTACATCACAGACATAATCAACAATGGTCATTTCATGAGTCTCCACAACAACAACGCACACACACACACAAGGCTACTATCACTTTCCAGCAAACACTACAACCTGCTTCTGTCTTGGAGGTCATAATAGGCGGCTTGTTATTAGCAAGCCGCCCCCGACCCCCGCAGAACTGTCTGCCGAGGCCTCGCCGGTTCAATGGGCCTCTTATGTATCTGGAGAGAAACAGCGTGGTGCCAAACAAGACTGGCACAGAACGGGAACAGTGTGGGCACGTGGGGAAAGCGTGGGTAATGTGCGGACCGTCTCGTGATCCGACACAGTAAGTTGTAAATGGGGAAGCTGGCAGATGGAAAACAAAAGTGATAGGTGAATAAAAGCCAAAGTTTATAGACACTCTGCATGGTCCCATGTGACATGATGCCTATTTCACACTAAAGAACAAAATGGTTGAATGGATGGAAAATGGAGCTGATCCACGAGCTGAGCGCAAATATTACTGTGTAAATATTTGTAACATGACTGCACTTAGTATGTTGACATGCTGACAATGAGTGTAGAGTTTGATCCAAAGTTTCAGCTTTTTATGAATGGAAATGAATGTTTGTAGCATTGCCATGGTAATCCATTAAACAGTTGTTGAAATATTTTACTCTGGTCAAAGTGATGGACCACATTGCCTTCCCCAGAGCTACACTGCTAGTGCTCAGCTCCTTGAAAAGAACACTGTAACATTTAAGGGGATTTATTGGCAGATATATAATAACATATTTAGTTTTATTTAGTGTATATTCACTTGAAAATACTTATCATTGCGTTTTTGTCATCTTAGAATGAACTATTTGTATCTACATGTGGAGCCACCATGTTTCTACAGTAGCCCACAACAGACAAACCAAGCTAGCAATTTTTTTGCATAGTTCTCCTTCACACTTGGCACACGGGAGAAGTCAAGTTGGTTGCAATCTGTAACCTTGCCACTAGATACCGCCAAATCTGACACACTATCTTTAAAAGAGACACGATACTTTACGATATTCAGAGCATGATTATAAACGACTATTTGCCATGTAAAGATATTGTGATAAGTGGCTTGCATGCATGCACCGGCCATGCATACACTCATGCAAGCCGCCAGCTCAGCAGTCGCCATGTTGAGACCCGTGCAGAGGCAATATATATATATTTATGTTCTGAATTTCAAATTTAGCACATTTTTAAAGAATCATTTTAAAACATGTAAAATAGGTGTTATTATAAAAGAATAGTACACCAAATTGAGCAGATATACAGTCAGCTTTTTAAGGCTGTAATCCACACCAGCGTCACAAAATGGTCAAATGTTTGGGATGCAAATTGAGTGTCATGAATATCCACAGAGATACTGTGAATGAGAGATAGTATCTGCTGTGTTTTGCATGTCCTGTTGTGAGGGGGTGGGGGGTCATGCTGTGGAACAAAACAGCCCAGGGACAGCGAGTCTATTAGAAAACACACATATTTGACAGTATCACCGAGCACTTCTCTGTCAACAAAGGCCGACTAATGACAGCAGATGATGCGTGGATTTGATGGCCCGACTTTCCGTTCCTTATCTGCCGTTAAACAGCTCTCCGTGTTCCGTAACAAGTTTGTCCGATAATCCCTGAACTACTGAGGTGTGTGTTTGAATGTGTGTATGAGAGCAAAGGGTCAGGGTGTCTGTATGTGTGGGTGTGTGCAAAATGGATTGTATATTTGTGTGTGTGGCTGATAAGCGTAAACAGTCCTCTCAGACTGCAGCATTCGCCAACGCTGATTACATCTCCTTGTCCTTCTCCAAAACCAAATCAGTCTTGCCCCTTCTTGCTGCGACACACAAACACACAGATTAGACAGTTGAGCAGCCCCTGCACAGGCATGTGATGCATAAACACTTCAAAAACAGATCTGAACCAGCCCAAGCTTCCCCTCGTCGGCTGCACTGTCAACAAACAAAGCCATTTTGCACATGCAAATTTAAAAACCCCAGAGGTAGATGGAAATCTCGGACAATGATGAACTCATACTTTCCTGTGCTCCTGTATGCTAATGAAAGGCTTTATGTGGATGGGTTGTCAGGGGATTTATAATTACAGGGCTAAGGAGGAGGGCTAAGGAGCTGTAATGAGCCGTACAGTGTGGTAGGTCCTCTGACTGGAGAGCTAGATGCTAAACGCCTCCTGTGGATCCTGGTTCTGTATATGTGAAAGTCGTGATTAAGTTCAATCAATGAGATGTAGGTTACATGTGCTGGTTTGACCACACAGAGAACAACCTGGAGCCTACAGGACTGGCAGCAAAAATAGTACAAGCTATTACTAAATGCAACCACAAGATGAAGGTTTATGAGAGAGAAAAGCTCCTGGATTGACTAAGATTGAGCTTGAATAGTACATAACCTTCCTCCCCGAGGAGTGGCATTGGCCCTAAAAAGAAATGCGATGTAAACAAACATGAATCACGCCTTCGCTGGAACAGTTTCAACACATGCCATTCAAGAACAAGTACTTAAGTTTAGAGTCACTTTGTTCTGCATAATGAGAAGCTACAGTATGTGCCTGATTTCACTCGTACCATAGCTGCTTACTGCTCTCACCCATGTGATGAAATCGTTTATGAAGCTTAAAATGTGGGGCACTAAGTGCTTTTTAGCATCTGGCGATGAGCAGCTGTAAGCCTGGAGGCCATATTGTCCAAAAATGGTTCTCACTATCTACCTTCTTGACCTTTAGGCATTCACAGCCATAAACAGCTCATCATGCAGTCCTCCCAAATCACATGAAACTACAGCATGTGTTGTTGATGGTGATTTCCCAGCCTTTATCTTGCTTTAGTACTGTTTTCAACCTCTGTGTGAGGACAGCTAGAGGAAACAAGGCCATGCTTTACTGCAGCTGATCATCCCAGCTGGTGAAAGAAAGCAGACGCAGAGTGAAGGTGAGTTCAGACCAAAAAAGAGAAGCAAATTTTCGTTATTCACATGAATATGAACACTTGACCATTTAATCACAGCAAACAACTAATTTACCGATGGAAGATAATATAAAAACAAAGCCTTTGGCTTGTGAATATGTCTAATGTTTTACAGGCTGTTTAAGACTGCAGTAGGCATAAAGTTTTTGGCATCAATGGGCAACAATTTCATAATGACCTCTGCACCTCCTCATAGCTCTGTTTTCAGGCTTTGAAATATCAGCCCCATGACAGGGGACTTTGACCAATCACAGGTCATATTTAATCAGCGCCCTAGTTTGGCTGTTTGATTGGAGTTTGTGAGTAACTGACAGCAGCTCAGACACGACGACTGGTTGTTTTCCTCCCGTCTGTGAAATCTTGCAGACGCTAGTAGGAGCACCAGAGGACACAGAGGTACAGGTGTTTTTTCCAGATTACCTGTCTCATGCACTGCTGTCAAAATATTGTGACCTTTTTACAAAAATAACTTTTTTTCAAATCATATTTGCTCCAATGCTACCCACTGCAGCTTTACAGCTGTTGGTCCACATGTGAGTTGATCTAAGTTCAGCTGATCACCGAGAAAGACGGCAGACACGTAGGAGGAACACAGGAGCTCATTCACCACGCTCACAGCCACTTGTGATTTGGTCTTTTAACATCTGTTGCACACTGACTGACCTTTGCACTGCAAATAGAGATCTGCTGTGTGTTACTGTTACTGTGAGAGACGTCAGAGACGGGAAAAAAAAAACTCTCAGTAGAAGGCAATAATGTGAATATGTGAGACTGAAAATTAAAGAATATGAGTTTACGTTCACAAACAAGCGTTATTTTGACATTGTGTGGGTGCCATGAGAAATGAACCGCTTCTACAAAATCCATTTCTGCCTTTTCTGCTTCCCTTTTTTTGTCTCATCCTCAGTCTGTCAAACGCCCCTCTTCTTTCTATAAATGTATTTACACCGCAAACCATAGCGGGATCACAGAGACAAAAATCCCCTGAAAGAGGAAACTAGCTCTGTTTCGCCAGAGAAAACTGCTCCGAAGATGAAAACAACTAGGCCAAGTCAGGCTTTTTTTATGCTTACTAAAGAGAAAAGTGCATACTTTCATAAGTATGCAACCATCCTCTCATAATTCAGGTGGCTCCTCAAGGGCCTCTTAAAGTGAAAAATGACGACACGAGGGCTCTTTGAATTTGCTTCGAAGTCAGTTACATGTACGGGGGCAGTCATTTGGTAAATAGGTCCCTCAGATGGGACTAGGCTACGTCTGTTACCCACACTATCAATCTGACCACTAATTAGACAGTGCCCGGGAGAGACAGGGTTAACGTATAGAGCGAGGAACAAAAGAGGGTTATAAGAAAAGGAAGACGTTAAACACCAGAGTTTTTCTGTCTTAAGGGAACCTTAAAGCTGTGCTTCCCATCATTTTTGTCTTACAGTGTATAACCCTTAAAATGAAGAAGTGCCCACTTATGACACATCCTTACATGTTGCACATATCACAGATTTCCCTGTTTTGTATCCTGTTTATCATCTTTCTGCCATTTCTTGTGACTCTTAAGCTCTTCTGGTCATTTTTTATTATTTTCCATGTTTTAGCTTATTAGGATCCCCATTAGCTGACGCCATGATGCCCGCCAGTCGTCCTGAGGTCCAACACAGAAATCACAGCAATTATATACATTCAAATATCTCATAAAAGTAAAGTTTTCACATTATTTTACCGTATATAAAAAAATATGCCAGCAAATGCCATGTAGTATTTCAAACTTAAGACACCACAATTAAAAAACAAATAAACAAAATATCAACACGCCAGAAGACGTATGAAACATAATACAAAGTCAATATTCCCAAATGTTTTATTGTGAAAATATGCTGCCAATTCTCTGGTATTTATTCTGTATTTTATTTGAATTTTTTTCCCTGTTAATTGGATTGTGATATTTGATTTGTATTAGTTTTATGTTCTGCTAACTGTTGTTCAGTTCTTTACTGTAAGATGCTGTGTTGCATTATGTGCTGGAAAAGTTAATAAAAACTTGAATTGCAAAGTAAAATATCCCAAAAAGGCTTCTGCACTGATATGACATTGTACAGTATAATGCACATAAGTATGATTTTTGTTGTTGTTGTCTCATCTAACTGCCTACATAAAGGCTAAATTAAGAAATTAAGATTCTATTATGAGTATATCTTTATGAATTGTATCATAAATGTTAAATTTAGTGTACTTTCATCAAGTTTATAGTTACAGTTGTAGTCAAAGTGTAGGAGAAGCCATTCAGTTGCATCATTGTCTATGGTTTTAATGGTGATGTTGCCTTTTGAAATTTAGATTTTTATACTTGTTTTTTCCTTTATTGCATCTGTATTATAATCTCCATGGTAACATAGTTTAGTTTACCTACAATGGAGTCATATTCCTTAGCTTCTTACTTTTTAAAGGAGATAAGATGTATGCATCTAAACCTTATAATTGAGGAGTTATTCCTGATTCATTTTGGGGAGGTATTTGAGGCTTATTATCCAAGAGATGGGGCTAGGGGACAACAGGTTAAATGAAGCAATATCTAACTGAAGGACTTCTACTTCCTCTAGTTCCTCATGATTGTCAAAGTTTCCAAGCATAGCCAACCCCCGAGGGGGTGTTTCTTACTGCTATACTATTCCCAAATTAGACCTAAAACTCTGGCAGGAATTGTTGATTGCACAGGCCGTTTGCTGCCCTGTAATGTTAATATTTGTCAGTATCCATTGACTGAAAAACATTTAATTTAAGTTAATGCAGCACAAACTAGCATGTCATTATAAATTTATGGATTTATAAATGATCACCCACACAAATGTGTGCATATTCTGATTATATGTAATGCAGCTGCTTGGGATCAGGAAATACAAAGCACTCGAGCTTTATAACACCTTTCTTCATGCCACAAATAATGGCATGAAGAAACAGGAAATTGAACCGACGCACTCAGAAATAACTGCTCTTACCCGCAAAGCCCATGTGCACATACTAAAAATCACACTTGCAAATGGAGAAACAAGCCAGCGAGTCAACATAACCTGATTTGAGATATTCAGATCAGCTTTCCCCGCTCACGCCACACATGTTGAAAATCACATTTGTGATCAATCTCCGCTCCTCTTCATATGCACTTGGCA